>OY740770.1:18968099-19575275 GCA_963513935.1 Aphrophora alni
TGTATAAATATGAATTAAAGGTTTTTTTTTTTTTTAACACTTGTGCAGATTACTAAAACTATTTACAATTTGATTACACGAACTTATCTTCCGTATGAGATGCGCGGAAAAAAACTAATAAAACTTGAGGCGTTATTTTGATAAAACAAGAAACCAAAGCGGGGAAATAAAATATCCAATACAAAAATTACAAAGTAAAATTTACTCAAATTTATAAGTTTTCATAAATAACAAGCACAATCTTTCGTTTATTTTATAATTTTAGAATTAAATTATTCACACAAACAACCCTTAAGGGGACATAAAGGGCGAGGAAATATTTGAAAGATTAAAGAGGGAATTAATTTAAATATTATTAACCATTAATGTATTTGCAAGGGGTGAAAATGTTTTACTCTCAAAGCTTTTGTCTTTTAATTATGTTTAAGTAGGGGATTGTTTTGTAAAAAATAAAAGTTTTACGAATTAATTAAACAAAATTTTATAAAATTTCGTTAATTTCTTACTCCACAGTAGAGATCCGGACAGTTGAGAACAAAAATGGTGGGGGTACCCCCACCCCTCCCCCCTCCCCTCTTGGCCCCTCCCCCTTTGCCCCTCCCCCCTCCCCTCCCCCTTTGCCCCTCCCCCTTTGCCCCTCCCCCTTTGCCCCTCCCCCTTTGCCCCTCCCCCCTTGCCCCTCCCCCTTTGCCCCTCCCCCTTTGCCCCTCCCCCTTTGCCCCTCCCCTTTAGGCCCCTTCCCTTCCCCCATTGGTCCCCCTGCCCCTCCCCTTTAGGCCCCTTCCCTTCCCCCATTGGTCCCCCACCTCCTCCCACCCCTCTCCTTGCCCCTCCCCTTTAGGCCCCTTCCCTTCCCCCATTGGTCCCCTCACCTCCTCCCCCTGCCCCTCCCCTGTAGGCCCCTCCCCTTTAGGTCCCTTCCCTTCCCCCATTGGTCCCTCCACTCGTGACGTATTGTCGAGACACACACACACACACATGACGTCATACACACATGACGTCATACACTTAACTTTTTTAATACCAGCGGGATTCGAACCTGTGAAGTTTGGATTTGAAGGCGGACACGCTACCGACTGAGCTATCGTGCATAGTATTACAAGTCGGATATTTAACGCAGTATATAAGCCGCCATGTTGTAACCGCAATAATGTGTTATATATAATGTGTTAAGATAGTTAACCTAACCTATAAGTGTCCTACTTTTGCCCATCCACAGCCTATCAGCTGTTACAATAATGTGTCATATAATTATATAATCTGTTAAGATAGTTAACCTAAAGATTCCCACTTTTGCCCATCCACAGCCAATCAGCTGTTACAATAATGTGTTATATATTTATATAATGTGTTAAGATAGTTAACCTAACCTCATAGTATTACAAGTCGGATATTTAACGCAGTATATAAGCCGCCATGTTGTAACCGAACGCCAGAACATTTCGTAGAAGTTCGGACACGAACCCCTTACCGTAAGACTTACCGAGTTTTTCGCGACCGCGAAAAACTCGCGTACGTCTTACGGTATGGGTTCTGAGTCGTACCTCTAGGTTACTCTGACAACAAATAGTAGTGTCCAAATTGTAATGTGCTTGTGTTAACCTAACCTATAAGTTTCTGCCTACCACAGCCTATCAGCTGTTACAATAATGTGTTATATATATAATGTGTTATATATAATGTGTTAAGATAGTTAACCTAAAGTGTCCTACTTTTACCCATCCACAGCCAATCAGCTGTTACAATAATGTGTTATATATATAATGTGTTATATATTTATATAATGTGTTATATAACGTGTTAAGATAGTTAACCTATTAGAGTTTCCTACTTTTGCCCACCATGACCTAGGTACATTTAATGTGTTAAACATAGTTTCCTCCGTTGTCTACCAGGGTGTAGCACATGTGTTTATGTATCGTGTTAAGACATTGTTAACCTAGACTTAATTCCTGCCTAAACCTATGCTTACCACAGTCCAAACGGGTGTTAGTCTGGCCACTATTTAACCAAACCGAAATTACCAACCGATTTACCAACCGACCGATTTACCAACCAAAAGCAACCGATTTACCAACCAAAATATACTTTTACCAACCGAAATATACTTTTAGCAACCGATTTTCCAACCGAAATACACTTTTAGCAACCCAAACATCCAACCGATATACCTCGACCCGCGGACTTTGCTCCCCCCTGCGGGAACCCCCCACCGGCTGCGGGAACCCCCCACCGGCTGCGGGAACCCCCCACTGGCTGCGGGAACCCCCCACCACCACCTCCCAGCGTGTGTGGAAGTGACAGCATATCGGTCTCAGCCCGGGGCCCTCTACTCCCCTCCAACAATATTCATATAGGTAAGAAAGGGGGGTCGCGTCGACTACCTCGTTTCGGCTACCATTCCAAGGTGTGTAGGTCAGGTTCTGACCGGTCTAGCCGGATTGTACAACAGTGTGTAACAGTGCGCATGCGTACTACTCGCTGAAAGGAGAGTGTCCACAGGTTACTCCATCTACACTACCAGAGTGTAGCACCGGTCAAACAAGTTAAAACAAGGTGACTCACACGGTTAGAGTTACTTGAAAAGAACTATGGAGCCAATTTACATTGTTTCCTCGCAAAGTAGGGTGACGAAAAAATTTCGTACTCTAAGGACTAAAATTCAGTTTAAATTTCATCCACCACCCGAGAATGTTACGGAAATTGATTGGATAAAAAGAGGCTTTGAATGTTTGGTGGACAAAATGAAAAATGGAACAGCTGATGGTGATCTGTTGGGCTTTACTTTTACTAGTCTCAATTTTAAAACAAAGACGCCTGGATACGTTGCTTTTCGTAAAGCTTCCGACATCTCTGTCGATCTCTTATGGACAATTTTTGGCGGACTAATCCAAAGCAACGGTGAGGCGGGAACAAGCAGCGATAATTTCGAGATTACCTGCACCAGAGTATCTCCACGAAATAAATAGTGCCACCAATCTGTAAACACACTCATTTACCTAATGGATGTAAGGCGAGCCATTGCGGCGGAGCTCCACAAGCCCGCTCGAAGAAATTTCAAAACACGTAGTGTGACACTGAAAGGAGTTAATGACCTTTATCAAGCCGATCTAGTGGAAATGATTCCATATGCTAAGGAAAACCGAGGCTACAAATATATACTGACAATGATAAATTGTCTGACAAAATTTGCGTTTGCAGAACCGTTAAAGACAAAGTCGGCTCTAGACGTATCTATAGCGTTAGAACCGATACTGAAAAAACATCCTATGAATAACTTTCAGACCGATCAGGGGAAGGAGTTTTTCAATATGCACGTAAAGAGATTAATGAAAAAATACAATATAAATCACTACGCCACTTTTTCAGACAAGAAAGCGTCTATGGTGGAGCGTCTGAACCGTACTTTGAAAAATATAATGTGGCGTGAATTTACGGCACGCGGTAGTTACGAGTGGGTGGAGCTGTTGAAAAACGTAGTAAAGACCTACAATAACACTGTGCACAGTACTATAGGCATGAAACCCGCTCAAGTGTTGAAAAAGCACGAGAAAATGTTACTGGACAAAACAGCACGCAAGAGTACAAAAGCACTGGCGCGATTTAAAGTGGACGACAAAGTTAGAATATCGAAATTTAAAAAGACTTTTGCCAAAGGATATCTACCCAACTGGACAAACGAAGTGTTTACCGTGTACGCTGTTGTACCGACCAATCCTGTAACGTACATTCTACAAGACTCGAAAGGTGACATTCTGAAAGGGGGATTCTATGCCGAAGAATTAAGCAGGTCAAAGATCGGCAACGTATATCTTGTTGAAAAAGTATTACGCAAAAAGGGTAACAAAGTACTGGTGCGGTGGTTAGGGTTTGACAAGGAACACGACAGTTGGATTGATAAAACCAAGCTTGTTGTTTAGGTATTTAATGGGATAGCACTGTTAGTTTTCCACAGTATTTAGACAAACGTTGCGTAATGCGTTTAAAAAACACAGCGGATAAACTACGTGTAAGAAACTTTGACGTTGTTGCAGGAGGCGGCGGGTCAACAATGCACCGTCACAGTTCTTTATTACCAAACACAGTTCGATCTATAGTGTGCGGCCCATCAAACAGTGGCAAGACTAATGTGCTATTTAATCTGCTCTTCAATCCAAATGGCCTGAAATTTGCCAACGTCTATGTATTTTCTAAATCACTCCAGCAGCCAAAGTACAAGTTTTTGGAAACTATTCTGGGAAATACCAAAGAAATTGGTTATTACACATACACGGACAACGAAAATGTCATCCATCCTAGTGAAGCGGAGCCAAATTCGATAATAATATTTGACGACATAGCTTGCGAGAAACACGACAATATACGTAACTATTTCACCATGGGACGTCACAATAATATAGATTCCTTCTACTTAGGACAGACGTACAGCAGGATTCCCAAACAATTGATTCGAGACAATGCCAATCTCTTGGTCCTTTTCAAGCAGGACGATCTCAATTTACGACACATTTACAATGATCACGTAAACACTGACATGGTGTTTAATGCATTTAAAAACATTTGTGCAACCGCGTGGAAAGATAAACATGGATTCGTTGTAATAGACAAGGACAGTGAACCGGAGAATGGAAGATTTAGAATTGGTTTTGATCGAATTGTAACAGATTTTTAAGGTACAAAAGGCTTGATACTTGCAACAAACGTCATTCTACAAGATGTCTGGGAAGAGAGAGCATCTAACGCTGGAGATAGCCAGATTGCGCAAGGCTATAAAGAAAAAGTACAGACAGTTGAGGTACGGAGAGGTCGAAGAGGAACGAATGTATACTAAGAAATACACACCGATAATTAAAGAGTTGCAGAAGAGTGGAGTGTTTTTGCCGAAACAAGAAATTAAACCCGAAGAAGAAGAAGAGTTGGATGAAAAGCCGGAAATAGCGGATGAGTGGAGCAGCGAGAGTGAGGAAGAGAAAAATGAAGAGTTCGGGGAAGTACCGGCTACTCCCAGTGTTGATTTTATGGATACCGAAGTAATTGCAGAGACTCCGGACCGACCGCAGCCCAGTGTAAGGGAACTATTGTCCACACCTGTAGGGCAAAGTGAATCTGAACAATGGGTAAACAGTACTTTCGCACATCCGCTGGCACGAAAATATATGCTCAGAATGATTAAAGATACCGCCGGTAGTCAGAATATAGATCACAGTTACGGACCGAAAATCGGAGCCGACTCTATGATGATCGGTAACAAGACTCTTCAGTTGTCGGACGATGGTGAGATTATAATTGACGGAGTTCACTATAAAGGGACGCCAGGATTGTACGAGTTGGTGTTTAAGCGTATACCCGATGATGATATATATACCGAGGCCGATTTACGAGCGTATAGAGATATCTGTGTGAGATCCAGTGCACACAAAAGATTATACGATCCGAACGGGCAAGTTAATCGTAACAAATCTATGAAATATAGAAACATTATAGAGCAGTTATTTCCACCTAAAAAAGTTAGCGGTAGAGGTTATTCATACTGGGACGATCCGAATGAGTTGTGTGACAGACTGAGACAATTGTTGGCATCTCACGATGCAGGACACACGGGACATGCAAATGAGA
This sequence comes from Aphrophora alni, assembly GCA_963513935.1. Classification (NCBI taxonomy): domain Eukaryota; kingdom Metazoa; phylum Arthropoda; class Insecta; order Hemiptera; family Aphrophoridae; genus Aphrophora; species Aphrophora alni. Next base: position 18,973,716 of record OY740770.1, read on the forward strand.
TAGCTTCTATTATAGAAGAACTAAAAGAAGCTGGAATTATAAAAGGCGCGGGAATTGCAAAAATAAGAACATTAATACGATGAGTGTCGACAAGTTTGGACGTTATTCGGTGAGAAAGGCTTTATCCACCCAACCGATAGTTAGAGGGTACGACCTTACCCCTGAGGGTAATTACGATATAAAGGGTAAACTCTTGCGTAATGTAGGCGCTCCTCTAACGGAAAAAGATGCTGTTAATCTAGACACTGTGGATAAGACGTGTATAACCTTTGATAAAGTCGCACAAAAATATCACACAAAGGGCATACCCTTGGGCGGTCTGGGTCCGACTAAAGATACCGATGACGCTGTAACTAGAGGATATCTCGAATCTCTAATACCGATTAAACTTATGACCGACTATTCCGTTAGACAGAGTCGAATACAAGATGTAGGTGAACCTATAGACGACGGTGATGCCGTCAACATAGCATACGCCAGGAAAACTTTTCTCGTGAAAAATTTGGAGGGGAGCGATGAGATGGAAGCGGGAGCCTTTGATGCTCGTAACGCTAGTATCTGTAATTTAAAGTATCCCTCTAGTAAGACGGACGCCGCCAATAAGATGTACGTTGACAATAAAAGTATTGTATCCGACCATATGGGGTATTATTTTCTTCATCGTCGGATTGCAAGTGTCGGTTCTCCCGTCTACGCCGATGATGCTGTCACTTTGATTTTCCTCATGGAAAATACCGTACATCTACACCAATCACCGACATCCGGTGAATCGGTTTTCAATGCTGAAGATAAGAGGATAACTAGTGTAGCCGATGCCGTCGACGATATGGATGTAGTGACTTTAAGACAGTTGAAAAAATACATTCGAGAATTGGAGACGTGGATAAGGAACAATGTGTTGTTGTTGAAAAATGGCGATTGTTTTAACGCCGAGGGGAAACGTATCTGTAATGTCGCCAAAGGCGATGTCGATACGGATGCAATTACAGTGGCACAATTGGCCGGCTCTATAAAAGCGTTGGAAAATGGTTTTAAGGCGTACAGTAAATCGGAACTTATAGAATTCGCTCGTGTTATTAAGAGAGAATACAGTAAAGTGGATGTTTCCAAAGACCGAGTAACGAACTGGAGATCACTATGGGGTTCGAGCGATAAGTTATAACCAATTTTTTAGCGACGACACCATAAATACGTTGCACCCTTGAGTATTGATTCAGTATAGAAATGGCAAAGGGACGAACAACAAGGGTCAAAAAGGGCCGTGGTCTCGTTTCTGGAATTTTAAGCGTTGGTGATAGGGTTTTAAACAAGGCTATAGATCTATTGCCTGTAGAACTCCATTTACCCTCTTACAACTATTGCGGTCCGGGTACAAAGCTGGCCGAGAGATTAGCCCGAGGTGATAAAGGAGTCAATCCGCTGGACGAAGCTTGTAAAGAGCACGATATAGCGTACAGCAAATACAGTGATTCGGAGCATCGTAGAGAAGCGGATAAAATTTTAGCAGAACGGGCTTGGAGTCGAGTCAAATCGGGTAACGCGTCTATGGGTGAACGGGCAGCAGCGTGGGCTGTAACAACGGCCATGAAAGCGAAATCCAAATTGGGAGGTGGAGGGAAACGTCTCTTGTTGGGTGGGGGTTTGTATCTCAAACCGTATCAAAAAGGCAGCGGTCTGATGCCATATGCTAAAGGCACTGGTCTGTATCTCAAACCGTATCCAAAAGGCAGGGGACTGAAAGGCAAAACCAAGAAGAAGAAGATCAATAAAAAAAAAGTTTGATTGATTCATTACCAAACAGACCGTTAACAAATATTGATTTAGAGAAATATGCCGCGAGGATACCGTATTTCAGAGGTGTTTTTATGAGGGATACACTTCCCCCGACGGGGCCGTTGAAAAACGAATCCGCCATTGTCAACCTCGATAGTAGCACGGGTGAAGGTACACATTGGGTGTGTTATAAAAAGCGCGGTGTAAATGTAGAATACTATGACAGTTTTGGAAATCTTAGAACTCCACTCGAACTGACTAGATATTTTGGTTCCAACGCTAATATTCACTATAATTACAAGCGACATCAAAGTGACACTTCAGTCGTCTGTGGACATTTGTGCTTAAAGTTTCTACTACCATGAGTATTGTTTTAAACGGAAATAGTTCTACACTTTGGTGTGATTTCTTTCCACCGATTGATCTATCCAATGGAGAGTGGGAAATCGGTCTCATTGATCTTGCTGTGTACAATTCCATTCCCAATATCGAAGAGGGAATTAATAATAAATTGTATCTCGGTGGAGATCAAAACGATAATTATGAAGTAACCGTTAACATACCGACAGGTTCGTACGAAATTGAGGACATTGAAAAATATATCAAAACCCAACTGCCGTCGGGAGTGACATTTTCACTCAAGCCGAACAATAACACACTTAAAACGGAACTTAAGTGTTCAAAGACTATTCATTTTAAAGACGGATCTATAGGAAAATTACTCGGTTTCAATAATGGGAATTTATCAGCCGACCAAAGACACGAATCTGAGCTGCCCGTCGATATTATAAGAGTGAATGTTATTAGGGTTGCGTGTAATATTGTAACTGGGTCATTTCAAAATGGAAAAGAGTCACACAATATACACGAGTTTTACCCACAAGTGGCTCCGGGGTACAAGATTGTCGAAATACCGACGACTGTAATATATTTACCAGTCAACGTGAAAACCATTCATAACATCACCGTAAGCCTTAGAGATCAGAACGGAGTACCTATAAATTTCAGAGAAGAATCAGTTTCTGTCCGATTGCATTTACGTAGAAATGGGTCTCGTATTTAATGGACAACGTTATAAGAACAGTATCAGTGTACGTTCAAACTCGACAGAGTTAACAGCTAGAAATATACGTTTTCTCTCGGCTTTGGGATTTAAAGTGAAAAATGGATCTACTGGCAATAGATAGTGCAGCAGAATACAATGACGTCATCAGTGGTCTGGAATATCATTCGCACAGACCTTATGCGTCGTCAACGTACGGTAATAACGATGAAATTCGTATTCCCATAAATCAACAGGACGTGATCACAGCACCGTTTGGTAGTATATTGCATATAAAAGGAACACTGAGCGGTACAAAAGCGGACGGCACTGCTGCAACGGTGAAATTGGTCAACAATGCCGTAGCCTTTCTATTTGACGATATTAGATACGAATTTGCCGGTAGCGAAGTGGACCGTACGAGAAATGTAGGCATCACGAGTACCATTAAAAATCTATTGTCGTTGCGAGAGAGTGAGAAGAATAAATTCAGCAACGCAGGATGGTTGGGAGCCGGTGGGATGGCTACCGTTTCAAACTTTTCCCTCTCTGTACCATTGAAGCTGTTGATGGGCTTTTTCGAAGACTACCAACGGATTGTACTGAACGTAAAACAGGAACTAGTGCTCTTACGTTCGGCCTCCGATTTGAACGCTGTATACAGTGATGATGCTACAACCGTTAATCTAAAGATAACTAGTATACACTGGAGAGTGCCTTATGTGACGGTTTCAGATTCACTCCGATTGAATCTTTTGAAAATGATCGAAAGAGACGAACCTGTCCATGTTCCGATTCGTAGTTGGGAGTTACACGAGTATCCAATAGTGCCGCAAACAAATCAGATTTCGTGGACAATTAAAACCGCTAATCAGCTGGAAAAACCACGCTATGTTATTCTAGCCTTCCAAACAGATAGAAAAAATCAGATCAAAAAGGATGCCTCTGTGTTTGACAAGTGCGGCCTTTCAAATTTAAAACTCTATCTAAATTCACAGTATTTTCCTTACGATAATATTAACGGTGATATTTCCACAATGTACGAAATGTACCATAGATTCCAAGAATCGTACTATACGCACGAGTCCTTGCCCAGTCTAGATTTACAATCTTTTACAGATTGTCCTCTCTTCGTAATCGATTGTTCCAAACAGAACGATTCTATTAAATCTGGTCCCGTGGATGTCAGACTAGAAATAGAAACTTCCGCCAATATACCTGCAACTACTACAGCCTATTGTCTGATTTTACACGACTCGCATATTGTGTACAATCTCCTTACGGGCACGGTTAGAAAGGTAGTGGAATAGATGCGCATGCGCACAGTCCCTCTCTTATAATACGATACAATTAGCGATCCAGTCATTCACGGTCGAGACATCATGTGCACCACATACCCAGGAGTCGTTCATGCCTTCCTCAGGCTCGTGCCTAAGGATAGAATATCGGATTTACAGGACTTTTTTAGCGAAAGCAAACTATATTATTTATTCAACCCTAGTGAAATAGACAATCAGTTGACCTTGACATTCACAGAGTATATCTACGATGGCGACGATGACGACAAATATCATGTCGATAAGTCGCAAGTATCGGAACATGTCTATACAGGTTTAAAGAGTCGGCTATCTTCGGGTAACATCGGCCCGTCTTCGGATTCGATTTACGTTTTAGTGGGTGGGGTGGGGATGGTTTATCGCAACCATTATTGTGTCAGTTGTGGGGAGGATGATATAAGCGACGAAAAATACTATCAATTCGATTTCGATGATGCTCGTCTACACGAGTTCCCATTGGTTCTAATCGAACCGGAACTTGAGAAAGGTTATTTGCACAATCTTTCGTCATTTTATCAAAGTAGTCAGTTGTAACCGCCGTCGTCGGTCAGTCGAGACAATGGATCCGAGTAAGATGGACGTGGAGCGAGCTCTTACCAAACGTCAGGTACCACCTAACCTCCCTTTGGGAATTTTTCTTAAATCCGTTCATTTCTTAAACAAAGAGTGCACTAAATTCATAGCAACCGGTTTGTTCCAGCATACAGGTTTCACTCTCGGACTTTTAGTACAGAGTGGTAAAAAATTTGTTTACTTCAATCATAATCTACTTGACGAATTGTCGATTCATTTAAAATTTATAACGGCTGCTCTCGGCAGCAAGAGTACGTTAAAATTCGCCATGAGTATCGGTGACGTAATAGTACGGACTACTTTCGGTAAACGTTACGTTCAATTGTACGATGGGCAACATTGTATGACCTTGAACGCTGACGAATGGAAGCTATTCGAGGAGAGTATGCCGCTCGTGTCCAGACGTGTCGCCGAATTGTTTTATATCGAGGAAGAGTTACGCTCCTACATCATTGAGATCTTGGCCAGCGACGAGCTCGTATCTAGCACACTCCCCGAAGCGGACAAACTGTACGACGAAGTGAGCTTGTTTAAAAAACATGCAAGCGGCGGTAGTTGAATTTCACGCCTTTCACGATAACGACAACAAGTATATAGTCAAAGAATTGGCCATTGTCGGTGATCAATTTCAAAGTGTTACGGTCTTTAAACCGCCCTACAGATTTTCTCTCCTTAACGAAAAATCTCAAAAATCGGCTCGTTGGCTACAATCACGTTTTCACTATATCAGATGGGATGAAGGCGGTGTACCTTACAACGAGGACACGATACGCACTTTGTGCAAGCCTTTTGCAACACTATTCACAAAAGGATTGGAAAAGGCACTATTTTTGAGACAATTCCATCCTCACGTCATGGAATTGCCTCAAGAAGAGAAATTCTCCCATAGTGGAGACATTAACTGTATATTACCTCAGCATAATAGTAACGTAGATAGTAAATGTGCACTAAAAAGTGCTAAAAGTTATTACGATTTACTCCTTGCCTAAAAGGTCGTGGGGACGGTATGAAGATACCTGACCGGCATCTGTGTATGTGTGTAACCCTCTGGTGTGGAACTAAAAAGCCCGCAAGGTTGTATGGAGGTCCCTGGAGCGGAGTTGATTCTCCCGTAAACCTGTTTGAAGGTCACTGGCGCAGTCGAAAGACTTGATAAACTTTGAATGAATTTGGGCACGGAGTCAAAGCGTAAACAAAAAAAATACAAAAAAATTTAAAAAATCAAAAAAAATTTGGAGGCCACAATTTTGTAATGGAGTGGTGGTCACAGGAAATAGCGATGGATTTGGGGCTATTTCCACAAGGGGTAAAGCCTTCTGCATGCCCCGGCTTGTAATGTGGGCTCTGTTATGGCTTCACTGTACCGGATGACGGTTCCAACCCCGTAAAACACAGAGGACAAGCTTATTTTAACGAATTATTTTCTGCTTTTTCAGGAATTGTGTAAGACGCTGGAATCCTACGTGTGCTGTGGTAACGCATGTAAGAAGATCAAATTAAAAGATCTGGTGTTTTGTACAAAACCAGATTGTTACGGAAACCTGTGCACTTGTTTGCTTGCCGACTGCCGCTCAAGGAAGTCGTACAGTGTTCCAGTAATAGTACGGCCTCCACATTTGACCGGGTACTGTTGTGCTGACAAATGTTTTAAAGCACCCGAATGTCAAGTTGACGGCCTGGCATGTACAAAGTGTCAGGCATTCAGCTTTTGTCATTGTAGGTGCAGGTATTGGAACGTACCGATAATGGATCTGTACAGCTTATTTACGACAACCACTGTTGGCACAGGAACTGTATCGGACCAGTGTTATAGTTGTTGTGTACTGAACTGTCAAAAGTTTTATATTAAAGACTTATTATTTTGTAAACAGTCAGACTGTCATGGTGACTTGTGCAGGTGTATGTTTCGGAGATGTAAATATAGGAATGTAATGTTGTAAGTTTGTGTGTGTGACTCAAAAAATAATCTGGGGACCATGGAATGGTTGGGTAGTTGACTCAACTCTGTGTTTATTCTCGTTATTATTATAGTACTCTGTAATGTAACTTTTTTAAACTGAGAGAATACATTATTAAAACATCTACACGTTTTCATATTATTTACCAACCGTGTGAGTCACCTTGTTTTAACTTGTTTGACCGGTGCTACACTCTGGTAGTGTAGATGGAGTAACCTGTGGACACTCTCCTTTCAGCGAGTAGTACGCATGCGCACTGTTACACACTGTTGTACAATCCGGCTAGACCGGTCAGAACCTGACCTACACACCTTGGAATGGTAGCCGAAACGAGGTAGTCGACGCGACCCCCCTTTCTTACCTATATGAATATTGTTGGAGGGGAGTAGAGGGCCCCGGGCTGAGACCGATATGCTGTCACTTCCACACACGCTGGGAGGTGGTGGTGGGGGGTTCCCGCAGCCAGTGGGGGGTTCCCGCAGCCGGTGGGGGGTTCCCGCAGCCGGTGGGGGGTTCCCGCAGGGGGGAGCAAAGTCCGCGGGTCGAGGTATATCGGTTGGATGTTTGGGTTGCTAAAAGTGTATTTCGGTTGGAAAATCGGTTGCTAAAAGTATATTTCGGTTGGTAAAAGTATATTTTGGTTGGTAAATCGGTTGCTTTTGGTTGGTAAATCGGTCGGTTGGTAAATCGGTTGGTAATTTCGGTTTGGTTAAATAGTGGCCAGACTAACACCCGTTTGGACTGTGGTAAGCATAGGTTTAGGCAGGAATTAAGTCTAGGTTAACAATGTCTTAACACGATACATAAACACATGTGCTACACCCTGGTAGACAACGGAGGAAACTATGTTTAACACATTAAATGTACCTAGGTCATGGTGGGCAAAAGTAGGAAACTCTAATAGGTTAACTATCTTAACACGTTATATAACACATTATATAAATATATAACACATTATATATATAACACATTATTGTAACAGCTGATTGGCTGTGGATGGGTAAAAGTAGGACACTTTAGGTTAACTATCTTAACACATTATATATAACACATTATATATATAACACATTATTGTAACAGCTGATAGGCTGTGGTAGGCAGAAACTTATAGGTTAGGTTAACACAAGCACATTACAATTTGGACACTACTATTTGTTGTCAGAGTAACCTAGAGGTACGACTCAGAACCCATACCGTAAGACGTACGCGAGTTTTTCGCGGTCGCGAAAAACTCGGTAAGTCTTACGGTAAGGGGTTCGTGTCCGAACTTCTACGAAATGTTCTGGCGTTCGGTTACAACATGGCGGCACTGCGTTAAATATCCGACTTGTAATACTATGAGGTTAGGTTAACTATCTTAACACATTATATAAATATATAACACATTATTGTAACAGCTGATTGGCTGTGGATGGGCAAAAGTGGGAATCTTTAGGTTAACTATCTTAACAGATTATATAATTATATGACACATTATTGTAACAGCTGATAGGCTGTGGATGGGCAAAAGTAGGACACTTATAGGTTAGGTTAACTATCTTAACACATTATATATATATATATATATAACACATTATTGCGGTTACAACATGGCGGCTTATATACTACGTTAAATATCCGACTTGTAATACTATGCACGATAGCTCAGTCGGTAGCGTGTCCGCCTTCAAATCCAAACTTCACAGGTTCGAATCCCACCGGTATTAAAAAAGTTAAGTGTATGACGTCATGTGTGTATGACGTCGTGTGTGTGTCTCGACAACAATACGTCACAGGTGGGGGGACCAATGGGGGAAGGGAAGGGGCCTAAAGGGGAGGGGCCAAGGGGGCAAGGGGAGGGGTGGGGGACCAATGGGGGAAGGGAAGGGGCCTAAAGGGGAGGGACCAAGGGGGCAAGGGGAGGGGTGGGGGGACCAATGGGGGAAGGGAAGGGGCCTAAAGGGGAGGGGCAAAGGGGGAGGGGCAAAGGGGGGAGGGGCAAAGGGGGGAGGGGCAAAGGGGGGAGGGGGGAGGGGGAGGGGCAAAGGGGGAGGGGCAAAGGGGGGAGGGGCAAAGGGGGGAGGGGGGAGGGGGAGGGGCAAAGGGGGAGGGGCGAAGGGGGGAGGGGGGAGGGGTGGGGGTACCCCCACCATTTTTGTCCTCAAGTGTAGCACACTCTACTTCCATACATAAGAAATGGCCTTGTAAAGGGTTTATATGCACCAAGTTTAGCTTGCTGATCTGCTTCCTCGTTGTCTGCTATTACCTTATGCCCTGGCACCCAGACAAGTTCAACTTTATTCTTGTCCGCCAGATGGTTTAGGGCCAGATGGCACTCGTGAAGCATCTATGATCTCAAGTTGTTACTCTGAAGTGCTTTTAATGCCGCTTGACTATCCGAAATAATGATAATTTTCTGTTTGCATTGGTTTTTAGTGATCAGATGATTTGCCACCAAATGGATGGCATGTCCCTCTGCTTGAAAGATGGTGGCGTCAGCACTGAGGGACACATGTCTTTTGAACCTTGGTTCCACCACACCTACCCCACACCACCTTCCACTTTTGATCCGTCTGTGAACCATTTTTGGGAGTCCGCCGGCACACATTCCATGCCTCCCGTCCAGTCTTACCTAATGGGGAAGCGAACTTTGTATTTGTAATCAAAGATCATTTTTACTTTCATCTCGGTCACTTGCAGCAGCCATATCCAATAAAGGAGTGACTCTGAGAATTTCCAGATGTCCTTTGAGGTTTCCTACTTTGAAATGGTATTCCTCATGTAGTTTGAGGACCTGCTTCATAGCTTCCTCCTTAATTGCAACCGGTAGGGGATCCAAGCCTAGAAGGATCCGTATCGTGGCAGTGGGTGTTGTTTTCATGGCACCTATGATGCTTCGACATGCTAGTCTTTGCACTTTAGCCAACTTTGCTTCCGCGGTACTTTGGTCTTCCTTCCTCCACCAAACTGCTGACGCATAGAGGATAGCGGGTCTAACGACCTGCTTGATAGTGTTTTAATGGCCTTGTTGGTCGTCTTAGATAGGTGACTCTCCAACGTTAACGTTTGGTCCAGTGTCACCCCAAGGAATTTTACCGCCTTAGAGAGGGGAATGGTGGTTAAACTTAGTTGAAAGCTAGGCAAATTTAATTTCCTTCGTTTAGTAAATGTAACAATAGTAGTCTTTAACGGGTTTATATTAATGCCCTCTTTGAGACACCAGTTTTTTGTTATGTTAATGGCTTTCAGCATTCTCTCCCCATAACGGAGTCATGCTGGCCCTTCAAAGTTATGGTTATGTCATCAGCATAACCAAGAACGTCAAACCCAGTCCTGCCCAGGTCGTTTAGTAGTTCATCCACTACCAGCGACCACAGCAGTGGGGCGATAACTCCCCCTTGTGGGCAGCCTCTTGTGGTACCTACCTCACGTGTAGAGCTACTAATGCTGGTGAATACCTGTCTACCCATTAGCATGTTATTTATCCATTGAATGATAAAGAAGTGAATCCCTCTTTTACTGAGAGACTGTGTCATTGAGTCATAGGCAGCATTGTCAAAGGCGCCCTCTATATCCATAAAGACTGATAGGGCTTTATCCCTTTATATTCCTTTTACTCATGTGCTTCCTCTATTGCCTTGAAAAGTGGATGCAATGCCGATATTGTTGATTTGCATTTTTGGTAGGCAAATTGGTATTTATGAAGAGGTGTAATTGTTAAAACCTTCATTCTAATGTATTAGTCCACTAGTTTCTCCATTGTTTTTAGAATGAACGACGAGAGACTAATTGGACGGTAAGACTTTGGGTCGTCTAGGGTTTTTGCACCCCCCTTGTATAGAAATATGACCTTTACTTTCCTCCATACTTGAGGAATGTGGTCATATAACAAACTGGATCTAAAAATTTTGATCAGTATTGAGATTAAGAGGTCCTGCCCTTTCTGAATGAGTGCCGGAAACACTCCTTCAGGGCCTGGAGCCTTAAAAGGCTTAAAGGACCCTATGGCCCACTTAATCCTTTCAGGCGATACAATCTTGTTGACAAGGGTTACAGTCCATCTTGAGTTCTGCTCTACTCCTTATGGAACCATAATACACCCTTGTTTCTCCTGGTGCTATACAACCTGGAAAACTTTTTGTTAATAAAGCTTCCACAGTTTCCTGGAAGGTTGATGTTATGGTGCCATCTTCACGTTTAAGTGCACCAATGTTTACTTGAGTACCCTTTGAAAGAACCTTCTGCACCGTTCTAATTTCAGGTGCTTCATTAAGACTCTCACAGAAGGTCCTCCATGAGCTACGTTTCGATTTACGAATTGTTACATTAAACTCAGTTAGAGCCTTACGGTACTCTCCCCGGTTATTTGTTCAGTTATTAAATTCCCTTCCGGCCTTGCTTCGTAGTTTGCTAAGCTCATTGTACCACCAGGGTAATTTACTGTTAGTTTTTTTTTGTTTTGAGAGGACAGCTATCCTCAAAGGCCCTCAATATTGCCTCCGTTGTGAGGTTAGCTGTATTCTCCAGGTCGTTTATCGACCTTATTTTTTGTTGTATATCCTTCACGCCATTTAGTAGGGAACTTTTGTATCCCACCTAATCGGTCTTGCTAGGAACCCTATATGTTTGGTTAATCACGCTACAAGCCCCCACTTTGAACATGATCATGAAGTGATCAGAGAAAGAAGCCTCCCCAGACACTTCCAAATCACATATTAAATTTGAAACCCCTCCAGACACTAAAGTTAAGTCGAGTACCTCCTGCCTAATATTTTAAAAATGTTGGGCGATTACCCTTATTAGCAACCACCATGCTATTAGTAAGTAAGTGTTCATAAAATAACTCACCTCGATCATTGGTGTCGGTGCTCCCCCAGATGGTATTGTAGGCATAGGCATCAACACCCAGGATTAGGTGTTTCCTGTTTGCTTCGCAGTAGCTGATGAGTCGTTTCACCGTTTCTGGTGGCGCCTCCTTCTCCTCTCCAGGAAAGTATGCCGAGGTCAAAACTACCTCCTACTTTCCTTCAGGGACACTCAGCTCTGCCATCACAGTGACTGTATCATCAACTGTAAATTCTGAGAGAATCATTGTATTAATGGTTTTGTTAAACAGAATCGCCGCCCTCGGTACCAGGGTATCATGAATCAACTTACAGTTTTTTTTGTTTAGTCCACAAATTCGTCCCCCGTTGATCCAGGGCTCCTGAACTAGTCCCACCATTTTTGTGGTTTGGGCACAATCCTTTTGCATAACGTGGCAGAAGCAGCCTTCGCATGGTGGAGGTTCACCTGCACGCACTCCATATTCAGGATGTGTCCGAGGAATGAGGGCCAGTCCCTCCATCCTCCGTCACATCCATGGTGAGTGTGTCCTGAGAGTCGGATTGCTCCTCCTCCGTGGTGTTTATATTCTGATAATCGGATTTCTAATCCTCCATGGTGGTTTTACTTTGAGGTTCGGATTTGTCCTCCTCCATGGTGGTTATGACCTGAGGATCGGATTGCTCCTCCTCCAGTGGTGGTTCATGAGGTTTCCTTAGCTTAATAGACACCTCCTTGAACCCAAAAGATAGTTTATTACCCAGGGATTCCAATGTGTATCTGAGTTTTGGTCTATAGAGAGGATTAGGAGAGCAGATGTACCCTTCGCCTCCTTCTTTATCACCCTCCAGGTGGAGGTGTTGATACCATAGTTCTGCCCTTGGATTTGATGTAGCGTCCTCTATGCCGGCATCACCGCTGAGTTGGGGAAGTAACCCATTAGGATATATCCTTGAGGAATATCTGCCTCATTGGTGGCCCACAGTTCTGAACCTTTCCAATGGTGTAGATCAACTACCACCGCCTTGACCCATTCAACTGTGGCCTCATCTTTACACAGCAGCATTAGATATCCAGCCTTATAGACAGAGGTTTGGAACTTAGGTTTTACGCTTTCCTTGTACCTCTCCTCCACTATTTCCATAAGGGCCGAGAAAATTTGGTCCATCTGGTCCGTTGTAAGGAGATCAGTTGGATATATTCTAGACATCACTACCATTTTAATACCTTTTAAGCACCTTTGTGTGGGACGTCATTCTGCCTGATAGCCTCCGGTTTTTAAGGTAGGGCAACAAGTGTGCCCTCTTTTTGTTTGGGTTTTTGACATCCCTCGGGCTTCCATCCTCGGATCTTGGCCTTTTGGTAGTCGGCTGAAATTGAGTCCCACCTTCCTTTGTGTATCCAGTTTTTGAGGATCCTTCTTTCAAAAGGAACTTAAATCTTTTGAATGCTGCTCCACTCAGCCCAACCTTGTTGTTGCCGACCCTAAGGCGGTCGGTTTCTTTCACCAATTTTTCAACCTTCTCCCTTTGAGGCGCTGCTTTCGCCCGCCTCCACTGCCACAGGTTTGGGTGTTTGGTTTTCAGGGCTTGTTCACCTCCGTATATTTTCTTTTTGTTTTATTTTTAGGGTCCATTTTGTTCCCACGAGTAAAAGAGGAATTAAACAGTCCATCCTACAGAGCCTCTGACCGGATAAGGTTATGTACTACTGGAGGTCACCTGGTATCCAGAGTTCGCATATTAGCGACTGATTACCCATCAGCCATCCATCCATCGGCATATGCTGTTCCACCTTCGGTTGGGTTATGGTTATACCGCCATACTCGGTCGTCAGAGCCTCGTCAGTTAAAACAGGGTGCACCAGCGAGAAGGTGAGGTTGACACTGGGATAGGAGAGGCTATATATTGCGCATCACTTCCTATTGCACCCCCTGTGTTGGGGATACTACCAATAATGAAAAGAGTCATGAGATGATCAGCTGTTCATAAATATAAAATAAAAATGGAATAATAAAATATAATTTTATTGAACTAACAACAACAATCCAAGACGCGAAAAAATAATAACACAAATAAAATTTCACACATAAACATACACACCTCTAATTACATTTCCATACATGAATACATACACAAAAAACCTTATATTATACATATAACACACAACATAGGCTATAATATATATATGGCCTATGTATTGGCCTATGTATATGGCCTATATATTGTGTATATATATATACACAATATATATATAGGAAAATAAAATAACAATACAATGTACACATCAATCAATTTTCTGGTTTCAGATTGTGATCAATGTCATTGAATCTAAATAGCCAGCGTTTAACCAAATCATGCTTCTCTCCTCGACATAGTCTACCTTCCTCATCAGGGTAAATAGGTAGAAATTCTAGGTGCATTATCAGAGAATTTGTTGAAATATTTTTTACCTGACCTGAGGTACCAACGTCAAATGGTCATTTCTAAGGTTCGCATAGTAATCTGCATTGAATAACAGATTTTCTTTATATCTAAGATTCACAAATACTTTTAAAACTTAAAAACCTATTCTTAGAAATACACATACATTTCTAAACTTGCTTCGATTGTGCATACAAATTTCTTCTTTCTAAATTGTATTTGAATAATATCGAGTTTTAAATAATAATAATTTCATAAATGTAAGCTGAATTTATAAAGTAGTTGAACGAGATTTAATTATTAACAATTAAAAACTTCCTTTGGTATGTATTTCAATAAGGTATGAAATGCATTATATTATTCTAGGAAATTAACTCAAAGCGTTTTCCTTCACGTGCTTAAACAATAAAATATGTGAGATAAAAATAAAACTATGTGATAGTTATTTCTTACAAGTGTTGATTTTTTTTTTAATTGACACATGTAATAAACTTGTTTTTAGAATAAGAAATAAGGTATTTAACTATAAGTTTATAATCACTAACATAGAAACTTTTATATATAAGAATTAGTTAATTAAATTAGGTACTGCATAAATCGAGAATTTAAATAAAAAATCTTTATTAAACTTGAAAAAGCTAAAAGTTAAAATTTAAACTTAATCAAAAATAAATAATATTTTTTAAATAAATAAAGGAAAATAAAGTATTAAAGCCAATTAGAGTCATTGCCAGTATTAAAATTTTCAAATAAATAAAAAAGCAAACAGATTGGTCAAACAATAAGAATAGGGTTTAAATTTTTCATTATTAGTAGTATAGGAATATATTTGTGTAGAATTAAGGAATATAGTTTAAGCATAGGAATAAGATTATATCAGTTTGTTTGTGAAGGTAACTTTTTGAAATCAGATGTCAGAAAAAGGTAACTAAAAATGGTTGTAATGATTTAATCCATAAATGTAGTAACTTTCAACATTTTGATAAAATTGTGCTAGAAATAATAAATTTGTTATATATCAACTTTGTACTTTGTTTTCTAAATATCCTTGATTAATTAAATTCCAAAATTTTATTCAAAAAAGAAAGTAAGTGCTCAAAAAGAAAAATTTCAAAAAAAATAAAATAAGTTTAATCTGATGAGATAACACTAGCTCCAAAAGGCACACCTTTGAGACAGAGTCTAGAGGAATACTAATGGTAAGATAGAAATAGAAATTGAATTTGATATATGAAAATGTGTTAGCATAAGATTTTAATTTGAATATTAGTGTTAGATCTTGTGATATATATATTTAAGAAATTAATAAGGGAGTTAGGGTAAAGGCATCGATGAAACAAATCCTCTACCTTGCGAACTTGTTAAATTCTTGCAAGCACAAAAACATAAAAAACCTAAAACGGTTTTCCTTTAGATAAATACAAATAATAGGGGAATTCCTTTAGGTGGGTGCGTTGCAACACACACACAAACACACACCCCCACACACACATACACACACACACACACACACACACACACACACACACACACACACACACACACACACAAAACACACTCACAAATAGATTACCCATATAATATATGTAGAACAAGAACGAAATTTACTTGAAAGCTATAACTTAAGTTCGACTATTATTTATGTGATTATAAACTGGCAAACCCAAAGGCTTAAATCACTGACTAAATGTAGCTTACTCGAGGTTTGATAGGATTATAAAATACACCCTGCTCTGCATGCAAATCTCTGATAACTGTGTTAAGCTTGAATACTGTGTGTAGCAACTGATTGTCTGGAATTTAAAAACAATTAGCTACGATATTGGTTGGAGTATGAATAAATTCATTTTAAAAGTATTATATTTACATTTAATCTAAACTTAATAACTGAAAATTATTTTATGATTTAAAGTCTTGTTAATTGGTTTAAAATTTCCTTAAATAAGTATTATTTGAAAGAAGGAAATACGAGTGATAATTTATTTTAAGTTAATTTGTATTGATTTATTTATTATTTTATATTTTATTTCCTTTGGTATTGTTAGAAAATGTGATGAAGAAGAGTGTTACGTCTGCACTCTCCATTTATATCTTATAACTGAATATCTGAGTCAGTTTGGAGCAAACATTAGTTTACGATTTTTCTAAATGTGTCGTTTTAAAATATGTAATAAATCACAACCTAATAATTCAAACTATTTGATTATTTTGGAAAATAATTGTTTTTCTTTAAAATACAACCTTAAAAGAGTTTCGAAAATCTTATACAACTAAAGTAATTAGGGGGCCTATCCATTACAAACGGAATTTCTACAAATTAATCCTCATTAATTATACGAAAAAAAACATCAAATTGCTTCCGACTTTTAGATTCAACAGACCTCCCCAACATTTTTATTATACATAAGGATCTATCATGTTTAAAAAGACATCTGAAATTAAAATATCAAAAAAATTTTAAATGAAGTAAATCTTTTTCACGACAACCACAAAATCAGTACACAACCGTACATACATTCAACTACATCATGTCCTATTTGTTTGACAGTTCGTATTTTATTTAAAATTAATTTATACTTGGAAAAGAAAAAAAGGGTTTATACAAGTATATAATACCATGTTTTTTATATGATTACGAATAGTATAATTCTATATGAACTGATTCATAATTAAAATTATTAAAAAAATAACTCATATATCTTAAAAAAAAAAACTAATTATATTTTCATTAAATTATCAAAATATATAATATCTCTTATGTTTACTGTCGTTGTTAAGTGGGTATGCATTAAATGTATGAAGAACTACCATGTAACAAAAAAATATATTTCAGTTACACTGTTATTGCAATATTAATAATATTCTTTGCACAAGTAGATTTTACGTGCGTCTAGTTAAAACTAATTAACACATAATATTAATAGGTTGTTTTGCACGTTAAACGACCTATAGTTAATAAGGTTTGCGTGTAGTAACTTTCAAAACATTTAGAAATAACATATTCCAGTGTACGGAAGTTTGAATGAATGTGTTTACTTTTAAAGCCGCTGATAAGTAAAATAAATATATAAAGTAGATAGTTTGTGTATATATTTGAAATTTTTCCTATTTTACTATTGACAAAAACTTAATTAATTATTTTCTTTGTTCATACTCTTTTTTAATTACGTCCTAATTTTTCATTCAGGTTTATGCCGATTAAGAAAGAATCTTAAATAAAAAAAGATGCAGTATTGGTTGTTAGGATTGTATATCAAGTTTTCAAAACAAGTTGTTACTCTACAGGCAGGTATATTTACTCTAAGGATGTACAGAAAACATACATAAAACTTAAACCGTCTTACAAACTAATGTACTGCGAAATATTCTTCAAGGACTTTTGTTACCCATAAACTTCATCGCGGTCTAGTCGTAGATAACCTTCAAAAGCGATATGTCCTTATGTGCTTCGAGGCATTGCAAGCGACTGGATGAGGTACTCAACTGTTGGAAGACAATGAAGATTTGCGTAGGTTGAAGTGAACCAAGCCAAGTGATTGCATTCGGTAATTTAACTGCCGACCTTTACGAAATTAAGTGATTTGATGGGTAGTTACGTATCGAGAGAAGTTTTAGACTAGCCCATCAACTGGAACTTACATTATCTATTAAACCGTTATGACTAATTAAATACCAGATATGCAAAGGTTTATTTGTAATAATCATTATTTATGCACACATATAAATACTATAACTTTAATAAAAAGTTAAATGTAACAGATATGTAAATTTTGAGACATTGTATTAGGAATTGTCCAGAAAAGGGTTAATTAAATGTTCGAATTTCAGACAATAACATAAAGTAAAAGATTGTACTATGTACAGATTATTATAAATTTTATTTTATCATTACATTCTAACGAGATGTAACATGATATCATGTATTGTTATGATACTGCTTACAAATAATCAAGCTACATTAATATTAAATGTTTTCAATTACAAAACGACACATACATAGCACAAATGTACAATAAAAATATTAAACAGATTGCATTGAAAAACGTATCTATAAATACGCTTTTATTAGTTTCTAATAAAATGTATGTTGTGTACTTAACAATGATGGTTTCATTAAAATTTTGTGTCGAAGTTAGAATTATTACCAGATTATCTATTTGGAGTAATTTAAAAATAACAAATTTCTTATTACACTATTGGGATTGTTATGTTTTATGTCAAATAAATGGGTGTACAGTTTTGTGAGGCTATAACTGTTTGAGAGTCTCCTGGTTATAAAAAGGGGTTTTTGGAATGATGTTTATTTATGATGAACCGGAACTTATAAATTTGTAAAAATCTGAATAACATTAATAACATGTGATCTATTGCTTACTATCACCACATTTGAAACCGTGATTTTACACTTGAATAGAATCCATGAAAATAAAGTAATATTAAATCTATGTTACATTATTTTTAAATTATTAGATGAAAAATGTAACTGGTCGAACATATTTTCTTATGAAACGAATTGAAAATTTTCAATTGTTTCTTACTATTTAAACTTGGTTATCGATTAAATTAAACGATAAAGCAACAGAAACTTATATACGTAAAATGACGTTAAAAAATGTGGTTTTCAATAAACCTCTCGTCCTCTCGAGAGTTTTTTTCTTTCTTATTCATAATTAGTACAGAGAAAGTTATGTAGTGAGTCGAAATATCGCTGTAATTTTGTTTGCTGATATATTATGCGTAATAATGTATATGCCTGGCGTCTGTCGTCTTTAGAGCCCAAACAATGGAAACGATTGTTTCAACTTTGATGAACGTTTGCATATTTTTACAATAGTCTGGAGCTTTGTTTTTTATGTTTTGTATAACCAAAAATTAGAATGAACCTGCGTAAGACAATAAAACGAAATAATGATTTTCTTAAACTCGGACGTATTGATTTTGATCAAACGTTTGTTAAGCTACATACGACAACAAAACAATCCAATACTCTCCAAAAATACTTGTTCATGTGTTAATGATTAAAAAAGAACAATATATATCTGTATAGGTGTTATAAGAAATGTAACTTATATTTCTAAAATCGGCTCTAACGACTTCATTCCACCATTTTGACTTCATTTCTTCTTCTACAATTTACGACTCAAGTGAAGCAAGTTTAGACATTATGTAAAATATATAAATGTTGTTCAAAATAATCAATAAAATCTGAGGTGTCGTCCATGATTGATATTGTTGTCAACAATTGAACTAACAATATTAGAGGAGAATTATTAGGTTTAGGAAATATTTTCATTGTAAAAGGTTGTTGTGATAAATTTTGTGCAAATTTTTATACCCTTAGTTAATTAAATTTAACATTATAATTATTTCATATTAAGAGTGAAGTTAAAAGTATGAATAAAAATTGAGCTATGGTAGGTGTAGTAACACAAATTTAAATGTTCTCTTTATAGTGACACATATACGATCTTCACTTGCTTTTAATTAACTCACAATATGCGGTTTGCATTTTGAAGTTTGCATTCTCCATTTAATACACTTCCTGACTTCACCTATTAATGAAATTATGCTCAGTTACTAAGCTTAGATGAAAATACAATTATTCGACTTTAACTTTTTTTAATCCTCCTCCCCCCCCACCAATTATGAACAATATGGGTAGAAATATAAAAAATTGACGAATTGTACGTTTGTTGATAAAGTAAATGATTTAATTGGATTTCAATCATACTATTATTATATTTCAATGATAAAAAGAAAATCACTATTTGATTACTCTGTATAATAAAATTTAGAAAACTTATTTGTTTAAGATTGTATAAATATATGGGAAATTTAAATAAATACTCTTATCTTTGAAAAATAAAAAATTCTTAGTAATGAAACTTATGCTTTGTATGATAAGAATTTTAAAAAGTTGACTAAAAGTATAAAAAACTTCCTTTTTCTCAAACATACAAAAAACTTCTAAAAGACGTACTAAAAATATGTAAAAAAAAAAAATTACCAAATAATTAGTTTATTTATTTACTATTTTATACCTAAATACAACTCCAGAGAAGCAAGACGTTTCCACGTACCTTACATATTTTGAAATCTTAACCTAACTGAAAAAAAATCAGATACACTATTTAAGAAGGACTGAAACTTGCTTCGCTTGATCATCCTCAACTTATTAAATCCTAATTGATTATAATTAATTGAACTTTTATGAAAACGCTCCAAGTTAATATGTATTTTTGTTAATTATTCCTGTACTCAAATATTTTTCTTACCTGTTATTTTGAAACTGCTTTGGGTAATAAAATGTGCCTTTACGAGTTTTTTTACTAATCACAGACGAATCGATTTTTTTTTTTTTTTTGTTGAATTGACGGCCAAGAAGTTTATTTGAGTTCTAGAGACTTAGAGGATAAACATGAGTAAAGATTTTGCATTATTAGTGATATAAAATTTTTTGAACATCGTGTTTTCATTTTCCTTGTAACTTTTATCCCTAAATTATGAATTATCGCACATAATATGCCCACATACAAAATATCATTAAAATCGGGCGACACGCTTTGGCTGTATAGGACTTTCGCAGACACTAACGTGCATCATTCGAAAAATCACTAAGGGAGCCGCAAAACGGACGCGAATAAAACTTCATCCAACGGAATGTTCAGTGATTTTCGTCAGAATTATACATAAATGTGGTGTTAGTGTCGGCTTCAATTGATTCACTATCTCTTTGATCAACTCCGATTCCCTTTAGCGTGGTAAAAAACATATCTCTGTCAATTGAATCGAATGATTTTAGAAAATGGTCAAACGAGACGAAAATGTACCTTAATTTTTTAGCGTGGAAATTGAGGATTTGCTTTAAGTACACAATGTGTTTCGCCCAAGTTCGTTTTCTTCTGAAACAGAATTGGTGTTATATCAATTTGACTTTGCAGCTGTTGAGAGTTTAGAGAACATTTTTTAGATGACAGGTACTTAGGACAAGTCTCGGTAGGGGTTGACGTTAGTTTTCAGTCCTAGATTTGATTGATCTGGGCTACTAAACAATCTTCCAGTACTTTTTTTATCTCCAATTTATGCAAAATATTTTCGCATTTATATTATAAAGGTATCCTTGGCTATGTTTTAGAGTTCTCCGTCTTCTCGGGGTGGTTAATATATTTTATGGAATCGTTTACTATTCAGATATCTATTTCGTCCTGTGATTGGGATCTGGATTTTGGGATGCGATTTTTCACGATTAAGTTTATCTTGTGGTGTTTCGTAATTAAGGAGTATTTCAAAGTGTCCTAGTACCATCTCGCAAATTGTAGTGGTTCCTTAGAGGAAAAACACTCTTATGAAGATTAGGCTCGATCTTTGGTAAATATTTATTGGGTTTTATGAACGCTTTATAATATAGCTTCCTATAGATTTTCTTAAATTTTGCCCATATTTCTCTGAGGGAATTACTTTAATGTAATTCATCTCAAAGTTTTTCTGTAGGTGCATCATAAATTTGATTGGTTTTCTAGATTTTCAAGTGAATAGCCTTTCTTATATTCAAACCCCAATCCAATCCCCACTCTTGGTTTGACAATGGAGGTCATTAACGAAAATGTAACTGTGAGATATCCTCAGCTGGCTACATTACGTATCTCTTCAATTATTACTAAACAAATATTTGCTTATGAACAATACAAAAACATTAAAAAAATATATATATATATATATAATTAAATTAGTAGAGAAAGAATAATAATAACAAAGTAAAACTAAAATAAATATCTAAAATCAAAATCAAACTCAATTTTACAGATATATTTATGTTATTATAATTTAAATTATTGTCTCTAATAAACATTCATACGTATTCTAAAAGTACGAATAAGATGAATTACACCTAAAAACTTTGTTACGTGATTCTACCTGTATAATAATTATATTAGGCAACTACAGTGTAGGTCGAGAGACTTACTGTATCCGGCAGGGAATTACACAATGTGTGGATTATAATGACAGACATATCATATTTATTACTCTGTAATCATGTATAAAACAAAGAAGAATCATTACTTTTTAAAATTTTGTTATTCAGTAAAAATATTCAGAATGAATGATTTTTTGAAATTTCCCAAAAAAAGCCCGACAATTTATTTGGCTTTCCACGGTTTCTATTCTTTTCTTTTCTTTTAAAAGAGGTGTACCTCAACACAGGCATAGCCTTTGAGAGTTTCATTTGGTAGAAAGACATGGAGGTATTCTTTTTTTTTTTGAATTTGTAAACTAAATATAAAGGACAATGATATTATTATAATTATTTAATTATTATATAAATGTTCAATTTAATTTTCAATTGTTTATATGCATTTATTTTTTTCTATAGAAGTAGTCTATAAATATGAAATGTAATTGTTTGTTTTTTTCTGTGTAAGCTACCAACTGAAATTAAATTAATAAATAATAAAATAATAATAATAAAAAAATTATAATTTATTATAAATTATGTCGTTTTAAAACGAGTGCATTTATTTAAAATCAATATTTGCCATGTGTGTGGATTGTGTATAGGTGACCCCGTGGTTGGGGATTAGTTAGCACCTCCACAATAAATAATTTGTCTATTTTGGTTTATTTTCGCTCGACAAATATAGGGTAAAATATGATTTGGACATTATATTCTGTCACAGATGTAGTGGCAATTTGGTTTAAAGTGAAAATAATAAATAAAACAATCTCCTCTTCAATGACTCTTGTACACGATAATAAACTCGATCAAAGAACATAAAATTAAGTGTGGTATAAAGTTTTCAATTTATCGATATAACCTCTTGCTGTAAAAAATATATATTATACTAAGACAATAAAGATGAAGCCACTTGAGATTCAATCTGTCCTAATTGTATTTAAAAATTTAATGAGCAAACATTATTTCAACTTTAAGGTTTAGTAACATAAAATGTATATTAAATTAATGGATATAATAAAATACCATCTCTTAATAATGATCTCTAATCCGTTATTAGTCCTTTACCAGTAAAATTGAAATTCTTGTTGTAAATGTTATGGCACTCCAAAACTGCTGTGGTATTTAGATCTGGTAATCCAGCGGGTATTTTAGTACATTGGGCATAAATGGGATCGCCCACACCGGTTTTCTGTAGGTTAATTTTTACGTTCATTATGGAGAAAGGATGCATTCCTCGTAAATGATCCGTGGTATTCTAACGGTACACAAATTTCCATTGTCGAGCTGGACACTAAGTTAGTAACATGTCTTTTACTGATTTTCACATTGAAAGTATGTACTTCTATCTCAGATTAAATATAAAACTTTTTTTAAAGTGTGATTTCATCTGCAGTTTTATAGTAAAAAGATTCTAAGATATTTTTAAGTGGTTTTGATGACTTACCTTAATGTATTGACGAGGAGAAACTAACTGTCTGAAGTTTATCTTTTCTTTCCTTATTTAGTAACCTAATCAGCTGAAGCAACTCTTTGAAACATTCTATGATCACTCTGAAGTTCAGGAATTGATGTATAATATTCCCCGTGGGCCTATCTTCTTTGGTTAATGTCTTGTACCCACTGCCTAAACGCGATATGTTCATAGTCAACTCGATCTCACTGCACAACAACTACTTTAGTTATCTGAACCGTGTACTGCACCAGTATGGGTCACCTACACTCCCCACATATTAGGCCGCTCTGAGAGAGAGGGGGCATCACGATAATAAATGAACCCAGTACAACGGCAGTTTGGGCAGTTCTGTAATTCGCTTTTATTTAATATCGTTGAGAATCTACTAAAGCAAGGACATACAAATCTTTTTTTATATAAATTCGTAATACAATAAAAATTAAATCAAATTTTATTATAGGAGAGTTTTTTCCTATTAGTAAATTTTGTATTGAAAAGCGGCTGAAGGAGTTTTGTTGAAAGCGGCTATTCTACCATTTTCGAGGTAGGAGAAACATTTTATCTGAATTTTTATTTTGTGAAAACTGTTTTAGTTTTTCCTATGGGTCGAGACAAAGAATGTAAATGCAAAGTTTGATATGCATGTGATTTATCGTAGAATATGGAAGGACGGATAAACAGACACTTGATATTATAATAAATAATACTAAATAACTGAAAAAAGTCTCGAGATACGGCCAACATATTTTCATTTACCAAATTTGAATAAAATTAGTCTTAATGATTTGCATTAGATTACTCCATGAATACAGACGCCAGATAGACATATTAAAGGGAAACCATTTTTTGGACGCAAGAGATTTCAGTATCTCACAAAAACTTCATATTAATCATATTTGACCTCTCCATACTAGATGAGAATATAAGCATAAATTACAAACTTAAATAATTCTCACTTTTCATTCTTTAATAATAAATTGTAGTTATAAACATTATATAATTATAAATTACAACATAATATTATCTAGTTAATGTTGTATTCCACGCCAGTTT
Organism: Aphrophora alni; assembly: GCA_963513935.1. Taxonomy (NCBI): domain Eukaryota; kingdom Metazoa; phylum Arthropoda; class Insecta; order Hemiptera; family Aphrophoridae; genus Aphrophora; species Aphrophora alni. The sequence continues at coordinate 18,998,085 of OY740770.1, forward strand.
TTATAATTTTTTTTTTTACAAGCTTGATTGAAATAGATGACAATAATTAATTTAACTCAATTCGATTTTTTTAAATGAAGCTTGTAAACTTGACATATTGTTATAATACAGTTATATAGATGATATTAGGTGTTACTCATTCAATATCCCCGAACGTCATAGCGTTAATTTATATGGAACAGTTCTTTTTCTTAAAACCAATATATAATTAAAAATTCCTATTAATTATATTTCAAAATAGATATAAACCAAATTTTACTCTCATTCCATTTTTAACCTCTATTTGCCCAGCAATGTAATTTCAAACCACATTACAACTTTTTGATTCAAACTGATTGATAAAAAAAAAATTAGTATACTAAACATCGATTTTCGTATTCTACTATTAAAAATTCGGCCTAAAAAACGTTATAAAAAAGGTGTGGAATATAATGTGTAAAATTTCCTTAACGCAAAAAAAAAACAAGCCTGTAACGTGAGGGCACTACATGGACTAGATTTGTTAATTTACTTTATATTAGAACCAATATTTTTGAGCCGATTCTTGAACACGAAAATCACATCGGATTCCATGGAGTTATTTATGAGACTACTTCTAATAAAAAATTAGTCCAATTATAAATTATATCAGTAAACTACCAGTTACTTACATAGGAAAAGACTTATAGAGTTTTATAGTAGTTTAAAACCAGAAAGTTAAAACCGGCAAAAAAAAAGTGACTTGTTAGTTCAAGAATAACACAATACAATGTTTCCTTAGATCAGCTTGTTGCAAAGCAAAGTGTGTTCCTATATTCCGACACATTCTAAAAATTAAAGAGAAGGCACGCTAAGGCAAACAAAGAGGTCACGATATAGTAAATCTCGTGTAGTCACATGTCATAATGGTAATTACCCAGTAACATACAATAATGTATTACAAACAGTTAAATAGTGAGATAAAGCGTCTTTACACAATAAAGTTAAATTGTTTAAAACAGTTGTGACACAGGATTCTACGCCACGAAAATGTGCAGTGACCTTCATGAGGTAGGCTAAGCCATAACGGCCCTGCTAAATGTATATACATAGTCTCAACCTCTATAAGTTGTAACATATTGAAGTAACATCTATTTGTTATGCTAGAGTCGATAAGTCAGTCTGGTACCTATAAGTTATAGTTAGAATTTACTTTTAGGACAGTTACTTCGGCTATAGAAGAGTGGTGGGTTAGGTGCCATTACATGTAGAAATAAAATTAGGAAATTTGAATAAAATTTATTGAGATTTTAGTTCAATAAGACATAAGTTGTGAACAAAAAACTGTTTCAGGTGCCTCCATTTTTAAATTATAAAACCGTAACTTATTTTAAAATTTCAGTAGAGTTGGGTATGAGCACACTATAGTCCCAAATTAGCATACTAATGTCATACTCCTATCATAATTATTGTGACTGATGTGATATCTAAGTTATTACGATAATGTATAAGGACCCGCGTGACATGGTGAAAACCACTTTTACAGATAACTGAAACATGAAGAATAATAAAATACAGAGGACGAAATATTTAGGGATTGCCAAACAAAAATATATAACACTTGTTAAGTATTATGTCTTTTTACAATTATTACCTCTGTAAAACTATAATATATGTAATATTTCATGATTTTTATTGACTTTGTATACTGTACTTGCTATGTGAATCATATATATAATATTAAATTGGTTCCACCAATTCTCACTAAGTGTAAATTAATAAATGTAGTCTTATAATGAGATGAGCACAAGTCTATAGAACAACAAAGGTTTTGGATGATAATCTGGCAAACAAGAATCCTAAACAATTAACTGTATACAAATTAATCATCAAAGCCTGACAAAGTAATTTTGAAAGCTGGATGTTACACACCTAACAAAGCCATTTCATAAGATGATGGGAAGTCAAAAAAAAAAAAATTAATGTTTCAGGTTGTAGGAAGTGAAATTTACATTTAATTTGTTATTATAAATGTAAACAATTATATGAAGTGTTTAAATGTCTAAATATGAACAGAAGACCTAATAAATCTTCTTTTTAAATATCGGACTAGCGTAAGCAATAAATGAAAGGCAGCTTAAATGTGATCTGATTTATATATTTAAAAAAGATAATGGTACATGTTTGTTTTTTTTGAAATTTATTATTGAAGTTGGCAATTACACTGATTTCAAAATGGCTTCCATTAAAAGTTGTGAACATTATGATGTTAGGAGTTTAATTTTGATTTTACTAGTTTTTGAGGGAGAGATAGCGAGAGATAGATAAATGTTTGTATCTAACACTTAATAAAGAGAGGGTGAAAGAGAGAGAGAGAGAGAGAGAGAGAGAGATAGAGAGAGAGAGAGAGAGAGAGAGAGAGAGAGAGAGAGAGAGAGAGAGAGAGAGAGAGAGAGAGAGAGAGAGAGAGAGAGAGAGAGAGAGAGAGAGAGAGAGAGAGAGAGAGAGAGAGAGAGAGAGAGAGAGAGAGAGAGAGAGAGAGAGAGAGAGAGAGAGAGAGAGAGAGAGAGAAGTCTTCTAAACGTAAAACTCTGACTTTCTGTTTTAACTCCAAAACAGCTGGTAATATGTAACTATATAAATTAATAATAGTAACATCCATATTAAAAAAAAAAGAATTTATTGTAAATTCTACAATTTAACAAAATTTTAACAACTTAATATTTATTTAAACGCACACTTTTAGTAAGAATAAACAAGATAAAATTCCTCACAAAAAGGAAATGAATAAATTACATAACAGAAATAGAAATACAAAATGGAGGTCAAACAAACGGGGAAAGCTTAACATCCTGTGAAATATTGCCCTGGCCTTCTCGAATGGTTTCTACATTAAGTTATGATTTATAGCTTTTTCTATTCGACCAGCTACAAAATAAATTATCAGTGTTTCTTCGGGAACGATTATAGTTTGTTTTATCTAGCTATAAAATCGTTGATATGCTAGTTATATTTAATTCGATACAATATAACTTTACATACAGTACATACAAAAAGAAATATTTCAATTATTTCACAATTTTTATTTATTTAAAATTGAAATACCGGTAATTTTTTTTCTTCATAAACTTTGAAAAAAGTGTCTTAATATATTATATAAATTGCCTCCAAAGTCAACATGACAGAGTAAAATCACATAAAAGAGGAATGACACAATACTTTCATATCTTAAACATATTACTACGCTGTGACTCACTCACTCTTATTTTATATTTTGTAGACAAACTTACTCCATTTATTTAATGACCGCTAGTGATGGACAAAACTGCTAATTATGGTTAGCAGCTAAAATTAGCAACTGCTAACTGTCGTATGCAATGATAAATAAGCAGTAGTGAGTAGGCTGCTAAACTAAATAGAAGGTCATTTGATCTGTTATCGTCTATAGCTAGATTCGTGGAATCTATCGAGTATCAATTCGTGGAAGTGTCGGCTTACCATACGCACAATAACAGTATCTGTGTAGACTTGGTTTATTTATTTATTACATTTGTTTAAGTCAGGTCAAATATAAATATACAAATAATTTATAGTTTTTTGTGTTCATTATTTTTTAAAATTTGTTTATGAGATTTGTCTGAGATTTTAGCTACGCTTTGTATACATCACTTTGTTTATTTTATGTACAAAAAAATATGTCTTACATAACGTGGAGTAAAGATAAACTATGAACTTTTAAGAAAGCCAAAAAAAATCTTATTTAAGTTTTGTATATATATACCGGTATATATATATATATATATATATATATATATATATATATATATATATATATATATATATATATAGCGGTATATATATAAAATTAATATTTGTGTAACCCAAACATATCTTTCTATCGTTTCGTTTGTACTTTTTTGTAGCAAATAAGTTGTTTCTTTTGTTATAGTTTTGGTTAAAAATATATTCTGTTTTTTAAAAAGAGATTTGTGTATTAGCTTTACACAACATTAATCATTTTCAATTTAAATTTTTTATTAGTCTTTTAGACAAATTTCTTTTGTATAAGACAGATAAATTATAAATATACTAATCAATGTAGTTAAACAAATAAACAACAACAACAAATTAAAATCATTCTTAAAGTAAAATGTATAATCAATCCACAAAATAAGCTCTATTTAGACCAAAAGTTACATATCTCAATTTACAACCCACAACTTAATTCTATGCCTTAGTTGTTGTGAGATACAATTGTGTAGCCAATGTCAACAACATACAAAATTAAATTACAATAATTAGCCTACAAAACTAAAACATTAAGCCACAAAGCCAAGTGTCTGTTAAATCAGTTTCCATTCATCATTGTATTTAACTGCTAAATCCGTATTCCTGCTTCTTTTAAATGTTAGCAGAATCAGCTGTCAAAACAGTTGAAAATACTACCATCAGCTAGTATAAGCACTGCTAATTATAAAGCTGCTATTTCTAGTTGTTAGCAGTGCTCTGCAATTGCTAACGTTCGTTAGCTGCTTGGAATTAGCTGCTTTGCTAATTAGCACCACATCACTATCTTGACCGCGGACTTTGATGGTAGGTGGTTTAAGACATATAATGCGAGAACTACACTAGTTCATTTTCACCTAACTGATTTCATTTTTTTGTATTTATTTTAAAATAATTGTTTAACACTAGAGTTCAGTTACTACACTGATTGTTACAGAATTCGTAAAACTGTGCTTGACATGTCAAACACTAAATTTGTCTTTCAAATTATTATATTAGGTTTAAAATTACAATTTATACGAATGGTTTATAAATAAACAGAGAAGCTTTCGGAACTACTCTATATATGAATATAAAGGAAATACTACATATAAACCAGAGTCCGAAAACACTTCGTTTCCCCTCTATCGGCTACTTTATTTGTTTATATTTATATAACGTGATAAAAAATATATATATTGAGTTTAGAAAGGTACTCGGATTTTGTATAGAACGTTTTACAAGTGTACAAAATTTAATGCTCTGTTTTTTTTTTTAAATAGCAGCCGTTTAAAATATCCTTCAACATATATATACAAGAAACAACATTGTTTCATCTTAAAAAAAAAATGTTATTTTACTATTTCTATTGTTAAAAGATAAAAAAGATAAAAAAACTAAATATTTAATTTCGTGTTAATTGTTCGAAACACCGAAGATTAGCCTTAAAATGAAATCTTTTTAACGCTAATAATTTTATTTCTGAATATTTTTATAAACCTTTTCTATTACGTGATTGATTGTATTTGAGTATTTATTCATATATTTTAAAATGTTAAGACAAATAAACACTTTAGGAAAATTAAGGAAAATAAATAATTCTCCTTATTACATGAAATTCCATAATATAACAAACTAATTAATTATTAGTTTGTTTCTTGAAGATTCACTCATCCTTTTACTGCATACAACAAATATAAAGACCCGCTTTATTTATCTTGAAAATTGGAAAATATTTTGTGTATTTTAAACGTCTTGTACAGTTAACGGTTTTTTAGATAATTGAATTTTACTACTGTAAACGGCCACCATTTTGAAAGTATAATTTGGAAGCGTGACGGGCCGATAACCCAGAGATCACGTTCTGTCAACATATTATGTAACGATAGGGTACCTTAGTGGGTAGCTTAGCATTATATACAGAATTTGGAAATATTGTGATCATTAATCCATATAAATAATAAATTTTCTTAACTGCCCTAATTATTTACTAATTTTGGGAGCCTGCTGTAAAAGAACTTATAATAATAATTTGCCAAAATGGGACTATATTATCATTAACTAATCACTGCAATTATAACACAAACAACTGACACTCAATGAATAGGCTTACAGCCTATCACGACTGAAAGGTCAGTTGTAATATTAATTAACAGCGGGTTTAGGTTACTCGGCCTTTCTGAAAAACTGGAACAAGCGATTTCCTCAGCCAATTCACCGACCATTGCGAATTTGGAATATTTGGTTATAGGTTACACAATTTTAAGTAAAGCCTGGTTGATACATGAAAGCTAACATCGTATACAGATAGTCACTCACTTTGTGTTGAGTCAGATGATCCACTGCCACTGGAATTTGATAACCGTAGGAGTAAGATGTCGATAAAATTCCGACTTGATATAGCTCATTTGTTATGTGGTGAAGCCTGGAAGAGGAGCAGTCAGAATCGTAGTGGGATTCTGTCTAGGTCTAGATTCTCACTGAAGTAGTGTTGTGTGAGTTCGAATTAAAATACTCGCTGAATCCGAGTATCAAAATCCTCGGAGCATTCCGAGTATTAAAATACTCGGTTTCGTATTAAAATATTCGGACGAAATCCTCGTAACTAGGAACAAGGAGGAGGTATGTGCGAGTATGAATTCGAAATAAAATCCTCTGACAACGATATTCGTAAGTGTTGTGTCAATTCCAAACAAAATGCTCGGTGTTTCTACTTTGGTTTTATTAGTTTCTAAGCTGATTTTTCACTACACATTAATTAAACATTACGATTTTGAGTTAAAATGATTTTTATTGGGTAACAAGTTCAATTAAAAATAATAATATTCATTTATTTCCACATTAACACTAAAGAAAATAAATTATTATTTAATCGTTATTATTTATTGGCTATTTAAATACATATTAATAGGTCACTATCTTTATAAAAAATATAGTAAATTGACTTATTTTAAATAACAACTAAATTATTAATGTTGGTAATAATAATTGTACTAAAGTTAAATTACTGAATTTGTGTCGAGGCAGGATAACATTTAATTACGTATTACAAGTGTCAATCACATATTTGTTTAAAAAAATAAATACTTGGTGGATCAGTCTAACAGATAGAACGCAAAAGTGTAGTTTTATCTAAAACGATCTGATTTGTAAAGCTGAGTTCGAAATAATACTACGAGTATTGAAATCATTTAAAACCGAGTAATGCGAGTATCCATTTCACCCCAGTAACAAGAATATCGCTACACTACACTGAAGAAAGCTTGGCGGAACACTGACTCACTCGCTTCCCCCACCACTAATAACTGACGGAAACCTGTTCTCGCTCAAGGTCAAGCGCCACCTACTAAACAAACGACCTCTATCTTATATCTCCTAAGATGATTTAAAAACTGCTAGCATGACACAGTCTTCATAAACAAGATCTTTATTTTTAGTACAATGCAAAGCGTAACGTGAAAAAATGCGAACACTGAATCTGAACTCAATATCTTATACATCTCCAAAATTATAAAGTCTTTTATCTTTTTTTTTTTTAACGAAATGTCGGATAGCAAAACAGAACTCAATATTTTATAAATTTCCAAATTTATAATGTACTTTAACTTTTTTAAACAAAATGGGGGAACATAAAATATGAACTTAATATCTTAGACAATTAAAAAGATATAATCTATTTTATCTTTTATGTTATTATTGACAACTTGATTATTCCTATTTATCTATAAACCCAAATATTATAGGAGTCGTCGAAGTACTTACCCATCCCAATTATAGGAGATATCTAAATGTAATGCCCAAAAGTTGGTTTATTGTAGCCTTTTGGATACGCTAAATTGCAATGGTCTTAATTAATAACATAGATTTTTTATTACAATTGGAAATCTAGCTCACCGGCAATCCTTTGTTTGAAATCCAACATAGATTTGTTTAAAACAGTTGTTACCTACGTTATATGAACTTCGTGAATTATGTATATCGTCATCTTCTTTGCGTTGGCTATTGAGCAGTCCCCACTGGTTTTGGCATTGCTCATAGCGTCAAACAAACGAGCTTGAAGTTGTTTATATGAATGATCCTCCACTCGCTACGCTCGTATACGTGAATCCGCCCACAATTTGAAGGCAATATTGGGAGATTGGACTGCTTCCTGGATCTTATAGTTAAAACGCCATTTTGGGTATTCTCAAGAAGCCAATAAACCAATCCTACACTACGGACAACTGACACTGGACTAGTCATTTTATAAAGTATCTAATTAACTTCTACTACATTTAAATTATTTAGAATATTACATATACATTATTATTAGTAATTTAACAATAAAGGGGAAACAGGATAACGTTAAGACTTGTACTGACAGGGAATATATACACAATTTTAGGTTAACGGAACCAAAATCACGAAGTCCGAGCGAAGACCCCTGGGCCTTCTGACCCTTATCAAAACGTACTTAGCCGATCATTTTTGGAGGGAATTCAATTTTACAAAGGGTAAAACAGAATGTAAACTTTCAGTTATTGCCACTGTACCTTGCCGAAACACATTGCTTTTGCATGGTCCCGACTGCGTAACGCTACTGCGCTTGGAAGGGGGCAATCTCATAATAGATTCATACCGCCTGCGATCAGTCAGATAGGCAATATGTAGTGAGACGAAGCCCAGAGGGTTGAGTACACTAAGCAAAACCAGGATTGTGATGCCGTAATCATCACACATTTTTTGTTCTTTTACTTTTTCTGGCTATTAATTAATTTATCAATAATTTCATTATTGTATCCGTTGGCTTCGAATATGTGTTTTAATGTGTTAATTTCTTCTTGGTAAATGTTACAGTAACAAGTTTGTTGTAGAAAGCAATGAACATCTGATTATTTTGGGAATACGGACGGTACGAATGACCGTGGATGGTGACATCTAGTGAATATGTGAAATATCTTGTACTCAAACTTGTTTACGACTTATCCTATTGTTAGGTCGAGGAAGTTAAGTTATTATTATTATATATTTCGATTTTGAACAGAATTTTTAATACTGTTATATAATTCGTAATATTGGTAGGTTGTCGGTTAGTTCTATTAAAAACTACAAACGAGTAGTGAAATAGCGACCGTAATGTTTAATGTTATTGTTTGTATTTATTATGCTTTGCCACTAAGTAAATATTTTCGTAATCATTTAAAATAAATATATATCTTCTAATAATCCTAATATATTACAGCCCATTGCTAGGCCGTCTTCTGTGTATATTAGGTGTTATTAAACGTGAAATAATTTTGTTCTAGCACAGTTTGTAGTAAGAATAATAACTCTTATAGTTTGTGTAGTTGAAATGATAGTTTTAATGAAGCCTCATACAAAAGCGATATATTAATTTTTAAAAAACAAAAAACTTGTTTACATATTTTATTGTTTGATATATTAGTGCACCTATTTATTATTATTCAGACAATATTATCTATATAGTCTTTAATTATTACTGAGTCTAAAATATTCTATCGGTCAATAAATTTAAAAATTTTCTAAACGTTAAAACGAAAATGTTTTAAAGTTGGTATTAAAACATTTATATTTTAGCTTTGCATATAATATCCTTGTCTCAGTTTCAGATCGGCATTTCCAGACACTAGTAAACAGGTGTCAATATAAATGACACTTGACTTTCATAAAGTGAACATAAAGTATAAGTGACATTGAAGCTTAATCTATTTTTACAATGGCATCAGTTAAAACTTTGTGTTGCGTGATGTGAATGTCTCATTATTTAACAGAAAAGTTTCATTTTAAAATACTGACTAGGCCTAGAGGTGATGTAAATGCCTATTACTTATGAGTGTTTTTGTCATAATATTTATTTAAACTATGAACAGATATATTTAAATAAATAGTTTTATAATTAATTTCCGTATTGTAAATACGTAAAGTGTATCTATAAAAACTCTATCAAAATTTACAACTCAAGTATTAAAATAACAAGCTTATCGAGAGGTTTTCAGAATATTTAAGTGTTTTAGTGTTTGCTTTATCGTGAAATTTTGAGGGGTAACAGTTTAAATATAAACCACAAAGAGCGATTATATTTTTTTAAGATTAAGAAGGATATAAACCAAGCAGGGTGGATGTGAAATGATGCATCTATATAAAATGAGCTTTAAAAGAAAATTGAAACAAATTGTCGGGTTTCATCGTGGCACATACCCAGCCCCATCATAAGATGTAATAAAGTAGATCTTCTAAATATAATACGCTTAACTGTATAGGTACAGAATTGAAATCTGCACACTTTTTATATAATTTAACATGTATTGAGATTGATATGGATTTAAAACTGTTTTGTATGGTTGCCGTTTTAAAATTTAAAATGGAAATTTTCTGAAATTTAATAGTAGGCTAAATTAAAACACTAAATTCCAAATATCATGTTCCAATCCTAATTTATATGGACGCTACCTTGGTAATATACAGAAAACAACGACGACGGACCAACAGAATGTCAAAAACAACCTTTTTTCTTTCTGAGGTCATCAATAGTGAGATCAATCAGGAAACGTAAGTAAACATTCTTCACTAATATCAAACTTACCCTATACTTTGTGATTGAGAAAGTAAAACACAAGATATAATGTAGAAGTCGTTTATCATAACGTTTAGAGACATCGCTTTTCGAATAATATTTACACAACATGACTGCTCACATCTTTCACTAAAGGCATGCTGGGACATGCATGTGTCAAATGTCCGTTACATTGACTGTTAACATGTTCTTTGCAACTAGTTCCTATATTTTTCCTTCTTTGACATAGATAAAACTTATACGAATTCCATTTATTTCGATTATTCAAGATTTCTCCACTATCGGAATTTTGACTTTAAGATTTCATATAAAATAGTTAGTCCGTTACTAATTGTGTAAGCTAAATTTAAATCAAACTTTTTTTTTTAATTAGAATCTAAGCCTTTGGTATAAAGTAATTCAAAAAGTAAACTAATCTATTTGCATTTATCTCTTCCTGTTGGTGAGTCGTGGAATGTTGTAGAATATATATTAGTTATTGTTTTTGTATCATAACATGAATTAATGTAATATCAAAACCATTGTAGAATTTTCCTACATCTTTAGTAAAATTTATTTATCATTGTTTATTACAGAGTTGCATTATGTAAATTCTATACCTATTTGAGGCTAATGATATACTGATGTCTCAGACGTAGCTCAGTTCCATACACCTTTTACGATCATAATGATATTATTGTTGATTAAATACATGCATTATACTTATGATGTCTCATGTATCAGGCTTCAATAGCACTGATGTAACACTATAAATTGAAGTCATTAAGACTAATGATGTACTGATGCCTCAGATGTAGCTCAGTTCCATACACCTTTTGCAATCCTAATGTAAACTCTTGTGTCGTTTTCAACCTACTTCATTGTAATGAGGCTCTGAATATTTAATTCAAACAGTTGTTTAAAAATATTCGCAAACCAAAACAGTCATTATTTGGTATTATGACTTCACAGGACAAATTATATCTTCAATAAAAAAACCTCTATTATATAAAAATAAACAAAATATCAGATCTTGTGAAATCTCAATTATTTAGGACAAATTGGTTCGTCACAAATCTCTTAGTTATTTGAAACAGCTGAATAACCTATTTTGATTTAGCTTGAAATGCTTTATACAAATTCTTATTTGTACGGGAATGTATACCACAAAATAAGAACGTCATAATATAGCATTTTTGTTGATGATTTGAATTCCAGTTTCGGGTATTGCTTATCATCAGTTATGTCTAAAAAAGTTACAGTTCACAATATAACAAACTAAAACAACAGTGTTCAATCCGACTGGAGTTTGTTTGAAGAACACAAACACGAGTATATGACAAGAAACAAATCGACAGCGTGACGTTCACTTTGGCGGCATTGGGAGTGAACAGTGTTGTTCTGTCTTTTTATGTAGACATAACTGTTGTTGGACAAGCCCGAAACCGGTATTAAGAATAATGTATAAGTAAATTTCTTATAATTTGAAAAAAAAATCATAGGACTAGGTGACAGGAAAATACATTCAAAACGTAATAACCCAAAAAATAGCTTCCTCCGCAACGAGTTATAGGTAAATTCATAACTAGATTTTAATCATGTCAAACACTGTACGTTGAACGTACGTTATAGACTAGTAGTCAATGGAACATATTCTTAATATTATAGATCAGTTAATATTTTTTTCATGGGGTTTTTGTTGAGACGTGCAGAAATCGTGTGCAAGCTAGTTTAGCCAAAGAGATTTAAATAAAAAAATGTGTTTTTGCACATTTAAATAGTGTGTCTGGCCTAAATCGCTTATTAATATGGTAATCTACTTCAGAATGTTTTAAATACTAAAAAACATATTTATTTATAAGTCTGTTCAGCGCAGATTTAAATATTTTTGTCAATAATATTTATTTATTTATATTTTACACAAGATTTTAATTTGCACACACTACTTGAAAAATTAAAATGTTGCTTGAAATAAAACAGCCTAATATTGAGTGCTAAAACTAAGAATATTTTACAAAATTTAAAATAAGTTATGAAAACTTTTTAATAGTATATCATGGTGTTCACATTTTTGATGAATAAATTATATAGCTCAGTAAAAATATTTAAATATCTGTAAAGTAACATAGCAAACACATATCTGTGATACAATACTGATTTTATATTTTTAGTAATAATCCTATTGAATTTCGGGGCATTCATACGTCACAACATGTCAGTTGACGTCTATTGACTTACAGCTCTTATTTTAAGTTGAAATGTTTGCTTCATCATCCAACTTGGCAACGATTGATGGTTTTCGATTATTTAAAAAATTGAGTAATGCCTTTGAAAAATCGATTGTAACAGATTTTGCTTAGACATTGTTGTTTGTTATTATATATTTACTAACTATAACTTAGTAACGTGAAAGATGATTACAAAAATGATGTTACAAACCACGGGTAACATAACATTAAATTTTGCTAGTAAATAAAAATAAATGAAAAATTACGTACATCTGGTTCATACTTAACAAAAACAATGCAGGAAAAAATCTTTGAGTATTATTAGTGTATTCTGAAATTAAATGTTATCAGTATCCTGAAATTAGTGTTATTTGCAGGATATATTATATTTTAAATAATGACTTAAAATTTGAGAGTTTTAACTTAATTAAACAGAATGGCAAACACAGCAAGTGATATGCATATATATATATATATAACTGCATAATCATCTTGATAAAGACAGAGTTATAGACAGAAAAACAGACTCATAGGAGGATGGAGACGTAGACAGAGACAGGAAAAGTGATTATATAAGAGAGAGAGAAAGATACGGAACCTAACAGACAAGCAAAAGACATAGAGGCTGATAGTTATGCAGATATACTGAAAGACAGGCAGAGAAAATAACAAATCGATAGATATGCAGAGAAAGAGAGAGAAAGCTGGAAACCTAATAGACAAGCATACAGAAATAATAATAAGTACATATATATAATATATATATATATATATATATATATATATATATATATATATATATATATATATATATATAACCTAGAGATAACAAAATTGACAAAAAGAAAGAGTTTGGCGGATATGAAGATAATCTGACGTAAAAGTAAACATAATTTCACTGAAAATAGACAAGCAAAGATAAAAACAGAAACATGGATAGACAGACTAAGAAACATATGGCAAACTAATAATTAAACAGAAAGATAGAGAAATATAGCTATGCTGACATACAAACAGACATATATACTGCTTTATTGATAGACTGAAATAGTGATAGTTAGATAGAGAAGTCATGAAAAGAGAGACAAATAAGAGGACAGAAACATAAAAAGTCTGACATGTAATTAGAAGAATAGACTGGCTACACCCACTGGTATAAAAGCAGATAAGCTGGCAGATAATCACAGATGTGCAGATATAATAATGTCATAAAAATAATTGATTCACAGAAAGAGAATCGTGGTGTTTATAAAATATATAAACTGATGTGTTCACGAATATAGAATTTTGTCAATGGTAAGTGTAAATGAAAAGTAAAAAAAAAATGTGTTTTTATAAATATTGTTAATAAAAGTGATTCATCACATGAAGTACTTACGTTCCTGCTTGAGACTAATGACGTCCTGGTGTAAATTGTTTGTTAGAGCTAATGTGAACTCAACACACTTTACTATATTGATGTAATGCTTATTTGGTTAAAGTGAATCGGTTAACCTTTCATAGATATTTAAATCAGCTGTTTCCCTTTTCTAACTCCTGCTTGAAATTGCATATTAAAATATTAATCCAAATCAGAAAGTCACTAACCATCATACAGGTGGCAGCTGCTTACAATTATGAGAAATTATATGCAAATTGCATATGTTTTATGCAAAGCTTTTATATGACTGCAATGTTATTCAAATTGTAACGTTGCTATCAGACTTTTCATTTGATTTTTCCAAGAAACTAAGAATTGCGTCGATATACTGTATATATATATATTATATAGCAAGGGTATATTGTATATTGTACAGCAGGATGTATATAGAAAATATTACATTCAACAAAACTACTCTACTTAGTTAATCCCCTATTTTTTGTTAGGCTAATGCAGTTGAAATTAATTTTTACTTTTCCTTTAATATAAGGCAACTAATTTTATAATCAATTATTGTGATTGTATGCGATATGAAATTACTCACTTGTCATTGAACAGAAATAAACTATAATGACGAAGACAAAAACAGAAACTTCAGTTCAGGGTATTTCCTATAAATAATTACCAGACAATTACCAACAAAATTTTAACAAAAATGTGGTGATGCCTTGAATCCCCCCCCCCATCTATTCGTCACGCGTGCTTCAATTCCGTACTTCCTTATTATTTAGCATCGGCACGTCGCGTACTCATTACTAGAATTCAAAATTTGAGGCAAAGTTCGTTATCACCACAGTGAAGAACAGGATCGCAAAAAGAGCAGTTGTGTTGTCGTTCGGTTTCTAATTCAGCTTATTGATTTATAATGACAGGCCAATTATAATTAAGAGGGGACGGTCATCAGAACAAATTACATGATTATGTCACTCAACGAAATTATCCGAAAATATTAAATAGGCAATTTCTGACCTAGGTTAAGTTCCTTACCATTTTTTGTTTGATTATGGATATTTTGTAAAAACTAATAAGGTGGAAATATAATTGCTAACATTAGATACTAGTCTATATAGACCATTTAGATTTTCTTCGAGAATTTTGGTGTGAATTATAGGTTCCGTGAATTTATCTAACCTCATCAGGGTGTTACAACATATTAGTACAGTCAATTGTAGCACCTTAATTACCTTATGTAATTTAGCTGTTAATTAAGTAGTACAACTGGCTAACCAATTTATTTCATAAAATAACTAATTATATACTTCTTTGCAATATTTTGTTCTAAATTATACATATATTGCTAACATAATACAATTTTATAATAAAATGTGTAATGCAATTAAAATTTAAAGAAATCAGACAATTTTAAAGGATTATATTTAAATCTTATAATCTAGGTTCTATTAAAAGATCTACATGGCGGAATGGAAGTTGCACAAGACTATTAGTAAAATTATATTTACGGTCCTCTTCTAGAGCTTGGGTAACATCGAGGTTGAGGTTTGTAGTTAGTAACATTCTCAAAAGGAATCCATCTAAAATAAATCAGATTCAATTATTTAAAAACATTCTGTTAACAAATTACGAAATAAAATTTAACTATTTTTTCTACTTTTAAATTCGTTGTTATTTCGTTACAGAAACAATTTAAATATTAAAAAAAAAAATAGTCAAGTTTTATAAAAAAACTTCTGTAATTGTATTTACATTGATTTTATAAATTATCGTAATATAACATTATTAAAAAATATTTGTTCACGTATTGGTAATATCACCATTTAATACAATTTCTTTAATTAGATTCAATTATAAAGTAATTTAATTTAATATGATTAAAACAAAATGAACATATAATATATGAACGTTTCATTAAAATATTTTCTTTTCTTCGAATACAGTGAAAAATATTATCTAATATAAATTGTATTCGGATTTTTCTTTAGATTAAAAATATTTCACCAATAATTTTATATAATGTTTTTCTGAAGAAGAGTTTAAGTAAATGTTTAAACTATCCTAATAATTGAATAATGTAAAAATAGTTTATAATAAATAAATAATAAAGTTATGACATACATTCTTGTTTGCAGAAGTATACCAATGCGAATTTGTCAGGTTTGAAGGAAATTATGTTAAAATGTTCTTCTCGACCTAAAAATGAACATAAGAATTAATTAATAAATATAAATCAATCACTGCTTTATTATGCTTACTTTAAAAGTCAAAACGTAGAGAAATAATAGTCACAGATATTGACTGGTTCATTGATGATTACGTGAAAATCAAATTATAAACAATATATTTATTACAATATTATACCAACAAAAAATACAAATAATTATGCACTAAATAAATATAAATTTAATGTAGAATATAATGAATATTTTTACATTGTGTTAAAAAAATCCCTTGAACAACATTTATTATTATTATTGCTTAAAATAAATTAACAGATTTTTGTATATATCTTAAAGTGCCTAATAGGATTTATTTTTTAACATAGCTGAATCTCTTTGATTTTTGAGGGATTGAGGGATGGGAGGTGTAAAAATGTTAATTGTGGAGGTAGGTTATGTTGGCACAACATTGTAAAGCTTATTAAAGGACAAAGTAAATGCCGAAAACTAGAGTTTAGTATCTTGCTTCATTTTAAAGTAACGGACAATCACAATTCTAAAAAATTGTACTTTAATATATTTGGAACCACAAAATGTCGGTGGTGACCGTTGGATGATTACTCGGGACATGAATGTGAGCAAGTTGTTGTAAATCTGGAACAATTCTGTAACGTTGTTCACAAAAAATTGTCAATAATATGTGGTTCGATCATGCCAGCACAGACGTTCATTGTTTGAGGTCATTGACGATTTTCCCTTGTCCAAACCCTCGTGTTTTGTTTGTTCACACTTCTAGAGACAGTAAATGTAACTTCATAAGTAAAATATTGTTCAGATAAACCTGCCATCTTCCTCGTTCTTTTGAATGATTTGTTCAGAAAACTATAGCATAGGATAAAATCGTCTTCTATAAGTTCCTGTACTAATTGGATTTTATAAGTTTGAAAATTCTCATTCTTTGCTGTTGTGTTGCCTTCATTGAGAGCACGTCAACTTTGTCGTTTAAACACGTTTGTTTAAGTAAACGCTCTTTTTTATGAGAACTAGTGTTCAAGTTTTATTCCACCTAATATTATCTCACAAATCAAGCTCAACAACTATTTATAACTACTATTTAAAATTCCCCTTTACTCTTGTATTTGTAAAATTAGCCACAAGAAACAAAATTACAACATCCCCTAAATATTTCATCACACAGTTATTTGAAATAAAACTAAGAAAACTAACATGAGATTAGGACCCTGTTTGCTAGATGAAAACTTACATAATAATAATCTATTTACAAACATTGTAAATTTAACCTACTGTACATATTTTTAGGAGAAATAAAAGTACAAGAATTTTTAAAAAATATACAAAACATTTTGCGATTTCGGAATGCTAGTTAAAACTATAGGTTTTAAAAATTATTTAATTTAAACAATAATGCTAACTTCTTAGATAAAATCAGTGGTTTGTGTAACAGTCTTCTGGTATCCAGGTTTCTTATATTATTTAATTTAGCTAGTCATTAATTAATTGGAAACTTCCAATCTTATTATATTCCAATGTCAAAATAAGTATACTAGAAGTACGAAACAAATTTTAAAAGAAGATGAACAACAAATGTACCAATATACTCATAGATAAAATTGCTATTAGGCAGAGTAGGTAGATATAAAAACACTTTTAAAATCACTGTTGGATTTTCTAAAGGAATTATCAAAAGTATATTTTGATTTGGATACAACATAATAATTTGCTGCTATTTTGAACAAGGCAGAGATGAAGTGTAATGTGATTTTCGTTTTGATTTTATAATGGAAGGGGAATTTACTTATTCAAGATTCTAATTAAATAATATCTGATAATGACAGAATAGTTAGTAGATAATGCTTAACATGGATTGATATAAATTCTAGACTTATAATTAGCAATGATATTATTTTTCAATTAACAGGTACGGTATGAGAGTAATCAATCAACTTGTAAACCATGTTTTAGTTTTTTATATTGTACATATAAAAGATTATACAATATATTTAGTATGTGTTAGAAAAAGAGTGGAATTACAAGATTAGAAGCCAATATTTATAATTAATTGTATTAAATAAATTTACAAAAAAGAGGATTAGATCCCTAAATATCTATTTAGAATTAATTGAAAATAAGAAACAACACTGTAAAACTTCTTCAATTTATTCAATATGTGAACGAATATGTGACAATAACCAACAAACACATTATAGAACAGTTTCTGTGTTGTTTTTAAAGATTATTAAAATCATGTTTACTACAGAAGTAAAAATAAACAAAAGTAACTGATTTACAGAATTTATAGCCGTAGAGTAAAGAAGAGAGAGTTAAACTCATAATTTACGTTTTGTCAGATTTGATTTTAATTTGTTAAAAGTTAATTACGTGGAAATATTACAAGACGAAGAAAATAGAATGCTGTATCCATAAACCAAAAATGTTTTATTAATTCTGGAGGTACTTATTTCTTCAATTCTTTTCCAACACTTCTTTTTCTAATATTCATAAGAGATAAAATTGGAAAAACAACTGGATTTAATAACAGCGATTATTGATCACAGCTACTTGTAAGAGAGAGAAGCCTTAAAAATAGTAAACTAAGTCCTTATTGGATTAATGAAATAAATCGTAACTATCCGACTAATTTTTTTTTAACGGATTAATTTTGTTGTAGGCCCCTTTTCTGTGCGCTAACTTACCCCCCCCCCCCCCAACGAACGTAAGAATTTAATAAGCGAGTAAGGTAGAGGATTTGTCTCTTCATAGCCTATACCCTAACTCCCCTATCAATTTATTAAAAATACCGTACACTATTTTATACAAGTAGTACAAATATGTTCAAAATAAGTATTCTAAAAAATTGTCACAAATTAATTTTAATTCTCTATATCTATTTTACCTTTACTTATGTTTCCTTAGACTCTATCTCAAAGATTTGCCTTTTGGAGCTCTTTTTTTATGTCATCAAATCAAAATTTGACTTTACTTTAATTTTAAATTTTGGTTTAGAGCACTTGATTTCTTTTTCCAAATTTTGAATTTCACTGATCAAAGGATATTTTAAGAATATAGATCAAGTTTGAGCAAATAACAGATTTATTAATTTTTAAACAAATTTTAAACTGGAATGTTGAATACTACGTGACTTTAATATTTTAAAATCATACAACTTGCATGAGTTGACTTATTCTAACATATGAAATTTAGACGTTATTTATTTAGACAATCTGATGCACACATAATTCTATACTTATCGTATAATACTTAAATTCTAATCAATATAAATCCTATTTTAATAATTATGAAATTTTGAAATTCTACTCTTATATTTGACCAATCTGTTTTCTTTAAATAGATTTGAAGTTTTTCAATATTGACAATGACTTTAATTTAATTAATTATTTCTTTTCGCTTATTTCTTTTTATTATGTTATTTATTCCCGATTTAAGTATTGAAAGATTTTTTATATTGAAATTCTTGATTTATGCGGTACCTTTTTAAATTGAGTAGAGCTGGTCTTTTTTCCCTCAGATTTTGAATGATTGTGATCCCTAAAGTATTCGTCCAGTTATGTCTTCCTCCGGTGATTTCTCGGAAGTCCTTTTTTCTTCTTTTCTTCTCCTGGTCTCGTTAATTATTCTAAAATTCTTTTTTACGGCGATAACGACAAAATATTGACCTTAATATTTACCGGAGTTTGTACTAAATTAACCGGAGTATGTTAAAAATGTATGTATTTTTTTAGTTGATAATATGCTGTATTTTTATTATGGACGCAAATACATGGAACTTTAAAGTTTTAGTTCTAGCAGCAACATTCTCACTTAGTGGCGTTTGGTGGTGAAACTAAAATTATTGTTTAAAGAGACCTTTATATAAAAAAACTAATTCACTTTTTTTTTAATTTTCTAAAACTATGTATTTTGTCTTCTAATCATAATCACCTCTACTCAACCTATATTATAAAGGTTAAAAATATATAATAATTCGGAAAAGAAATATAAAAAATACTGTTAAAAAATTTAAGTCATGGAAAGTTACTGTACTTAATTAGTTTTTCTACAAATGTTAAATCAAATATCGATGGTATAATTTGCTATATTGAATTCCGCACAATAAATTAGACATTTTATATAATCCACCAATGTATAGTTAGTTTATTTATATAAACGTACACAAAACTATATTTAATATGATACATATAAATACATACATAAGTACCTATCCTTAATTACAAATTTATGGTACAAGAAACTAATATGTAAGCCTTGAATGTTGATGTATAAAATTAAAAAAAATAATTTTGGTACTAAGTTCCATTAAAGTTCTTAAAAATAATTTAAATAGTTACTGATGCTCAAATAATACTGGTTTATAAACGTTTCCCTCTGATTTACTTTCCAAACTCTTAAAATCTGCATACTTAAGCCAAAATCTGATACTCTAAAATACATTTTTTTTTAAATTTAATTTTATTCTAAATTCAATCGATAAGTCAATGTATTAATTGTAATCAGTTTGCTCTAATCGACCCTTAAATTTCCAACACAAAGTATTGATTCAAACCATATCAAAGAAGACTTATTTAATAATGTAGGAACCATGATGACGGTGATACCTAGATTATTCGTGCCCTAAATGCATGTTTCTCTTTATTCAACCCATACTGAATGCCTGATAGACATCATCTGTGCTAAACCTTTTTTTAATTAACTTACAAAAGACTGCAGTTAAAATATAAGTTACACATCCTGATATTTTAAACGACCTTCGAAATTGATAGATATACTCAGTTGAAATAAAATAAAAAAAAAAAAAGTATATTAATAAAAATTTAATCGAAATATTATATAATGTATTTTAAATTTTATAATTATAAAAGGCAGTTTTACATAAATTCTTTAAAGTAATATTGACCATCTTATTTATAATATGTAAATAATGTCTTACCGTTATCAATGATAGAGTGTGTAGCCTCATCAACGACCAACGTAGAAGATGTTTTGATAGGCGTTTCCCCTCTACAAAAATATTAACAAAAGCGTTAGTAACAGTTCTAAAACATTGTGTCACAACTCTAAACAATCCAGAAACAATAAATAACTATATATATATATATTGACAACCACTTTAAATTACCTAGTAATTTTATATAAAGATATTCTTTTTATAAAACTAATTTTTAACAAACAGTTATAACAAAATTTAGATATCATTTTAACTGGAAATTATTAACATTTGTGTATAGTTTAAGGTATAAAAAAGTAGATTTGAGTGATGAGATATAATACGTCAGATATGAGTTGGTTATCAAGGGTTATATACGAGTAGTTTAATATAAGTGATTAGATATATTTGGTTAGTTATGAGTGGGTAGATATCAGTGGTTACATATGAGTGATTCGATATAAATGTTTATATATATTTAGTTAGATTTGAGTGGTTCGATATATTTGGTTAGTTATGAGTGGGTAGATATCAGTGGTTACATATGTGTATAGTACTTCCGGACCTTTGGATTGGTCGTTGGCTTCTAGCGACAAACCACGACTCGTCCGATTGATGTCGGGAGCTAACTAGAAAAAAGTAGTATGACTAGAGTTGCTACACAAGACGAGTTTAAAGAGACAACACGTGGATTTTTCGCTCCGCAATTCCTTTCGTTTTTTTTCACGCTATTTAACGCAGCAGTTTACTTTTAATTTAAATAAATATCACTTAATTCTTTTTCTATGTTATGTTATCTTTTATAAAATATTCATCTTTGTGAAAGTATTAATTGTATTGTATGTGTAATATGGGAACTATATTATTTGTGTGAACTGTGCTTTATTATACAATATATGGTTACAAGTATCGGCCAAGAACAGTTGAAGTGCTATACAACGCCTCCCATGGACATTGGACACCGTGAGTACTCTAACATACAATTATTCTGTAGCTTAGATGAATATTAAAATTTCTTGTTATTTGCTTTCTCATTAAAAGCAGTGGTCCTCCGAGCCTATGTAAAACCCAATTTTTTTTATTACATTACCGAATATTACATAAATTGTGAACATTTTGGTCCTCCGGGCCCGATATACGATAAAAATGTACCTAGTTCATTTCATTCGTCGTATATGTTGAACCACGCTAGGATTCAGTTTATCAATTTTCAATACTCCATATTGATCTTATCGATCGAATCCACTTTCGTCTGAACTTATTCAACTCTGCGCATGCCACATCAAACGCTACGATTGGCTGAAATTGTAAACAACGTCAGCTGTGTTAAAACATAACCTGATTTCAAAACCAAGCATAATTTTTGTATCAACACTCATGATATTGAGTTATGAATCAATTTAATGCTGTTTAACTAATTCAATGTGGTTAAACATTTTTCTTTTAAATAAATAAAAATTTAGTTGCTTTTAGAATTTATTAAAATTTACAATTTGAAAAACAAAATTCTTAAATTTGGAATTTCTATCTTTGTTTTTTAAATTTTTGAATACGCTTCTGGTATTAGGCTTACAACCTAAAATTATTTTCTATCAATTTTTAAACAAAAATGATGCGTTACAAAGCTTTTACACGACAAGCTGAACTATTATCTAAAAGATTAGCTAAAATTAATACTGCGATAACGGAGATTGCAGAAGAATGTAAAGACAATATACCGCAACAGACTGAACGGAAAGTTTTAGAATATCATGGTGAAGTATGCAGAAAATTTCTTGACTTCGAAACATGGGTTGACCGAGTCACAAACAACGAAGAGATTTCAGACCAGGAACTCGATCAAATTAGCTCGGTGCAGGAAAATATATCTGAACTCGTAATTAACGCCAAAACTAACATTAAAACTTTAATGCCAAATATTGGTCAGGCAAATGAATTAAATCAAACCACTTCATCTCAAGTTTCTGAATTACACAAAACAGCGATAAAATTACCTAGATTGTCATTACCTCATTTTAATGGCCTACTTTCTGATTGGTCAAATTTCTTTCACATTTTTTCAAACTCTATTCATCAAAATGATTCTTTAACTCCTGTTGAAAAATTTACATATCTTTTGTCTTGTTTGCAAGGGGAACCATTGAACCTTGTCAAGTCCCTACCAATCAGTCCAGAAAATTATAGGATAGCTTGGGACACAATCTGTAGTCGTTATCAAAACACTCGCCGCTTAGTTAATTTTCATATCAATAACATTATTGATCTACCTAATATAACGCACGCTACGCTTAAAAACATAAGACAGTTTTTAGACACATATTCTGAAAACAGTCAAGCCTTGTTCGCTCTTAAATACGACATCAGTAAAGAGTTAACCCTTTTAACTCTTTTACTACGCAAATTGGATTCATCTTCAAGAAAACGGTTTGAAAATCAACGTTCAATAGACCATAAATTACCTACAATTAAAGAACTTATCACATTATTAGAAGCGGAATGTATTCATTTAGAAGATTCAATTACAACCGCCTCTGGTTCACAGTTAAACACTGTCGTCAAACCTAACCTAACCTATTCTAGACCGCTCGTTACTCAACCTAAAGTACTACCATCTTCAAAACAAGTGTACACAGCGGTACCTTCTCACGCTTTATGTCCCTATTGTAATAAATCTGACCATAAGATTTATATGTGTTCTCCGTTCAAGGAACTAACTGTCAACAAACGATTTGAATTCATTAAATCTAATCAGCATTGTTTCAACTGTTTAAGCGCATTACATTCAACTTCTCACTGCAAATCAACTAATACTTGTAACCACTGTAACCATAAACATCATACATTACTTCATTTTGATACACGCAAACCCAACGCACATGAAATTACCACAAGCTGACTATCTAAGAATAAACAGACACATTTCAGTCCGCAATCTAAACATAACCTTCAACCTGTTAACAAAACACCAAATTATTATAGCATTTCTCATCAGGCAAGTGTTCCATTCAACAATGATGGACTCTTTACTATATTAAGCACCGCTAAAATTTATTTAACCTGTAATACAAACAAATCTCTCGTTGTGACTGCATTACTCGACTCAGGTAGTCAAATTTCACTAATTACGACCGACTGTGCTAACAGGTTAGGTCTATACATTAAACCATCTTCTATGCAATTAAATGGAATTTCTAATGTCTCTACAACAATAAGAGGCTTTGCTAAACTCAACATTTCTACACTAAGTGGTTATACACTTAAACACAATCACAATGTTATTGTTTTGGACAAAATCGCTTGTAATCTTCCTAAATGGAAAAACACTTCACATCTACGCTCTAAATTGAAAAATTTAAAATTAGCAGACCCTAGGTTCAATAATCCAGATAAAATTGATTTTTTATTAGGCGCTGACTTATATGCAAATGTAATTACAGGCCATAAAATTCATTTAGGCCACAATCTGCCTATCGCAATAGGAACCATTTTTGGTTACACACTAATTGGGTCAATAAAAACCACTTTACTAAACAAAGCTCCTTTGTCGTTATTAGTAACACAGGACCTAGATCTTAGTAACATATTACAACAATTTTGGACTATTGAAGAACCTCCAGTCATAACTAAAACTTCTGTTGATGATCTGGAATGTGAAAACCATTACATTTCAACCATTTCTCGCAACAAAAATGGGCGTTACACTGCATCATTACCATTTAAATCCAACCCACTTCTTTTAGGCAACTCGTTTGATCAAGCTAAGAGACGTTTCTTCGCTCTTGAAAAAACATTAAATTCTAACCATGAATTAAAAATCGCTTACACAGATTTTATGAACGACTATATAAAATCGGGTCATATGACCTTAATTGACGACTCTGTCTTAACCTCGCCAAACTATTTCTTACCACATCACGCTGTTCATAAAGAACAAAGTTCTACAACCAAATTAAGAGTTGTTTTCGATGCTAGTACCAAAACTAGTAACGGTATATCTCTAAATGAAACTCTACATTGTGGTCCTAAACTCCAAAATGACATTTCCGATGTCATCTTTCAGTTTCGACGCTACAACATTGTCTTTTCATGTGACATACGCCAAATGTATCGCCAGATACAAATATCTCCAACCGATCAAAATTACCAGTTGATTCTTTGGAGAGAAAAATCTGATCTTCCGCTCGCAATATACAAATTAACTACTGTTACTTACGGGGTTAAATCCGCACCTTATCTTGCAATACGCACGCTAAATCAATTAGCAGAGGACGAAGGTCCTAATTTTCCGCTCGCTTCACAAGTCATAAAACACAACATTTATGTTGATGACATCGTCACAGGTGCTTGTGACATACCAAACGCGCTCAATTTACAACAAGAACTAATTTCTTTGTTGGACAAAGGCCAATTTCAGCTTCGAAAATGGTCGTCAAACGCTCCTGAACTCTTAAACGCAGTTCCCGCACCTGATAGAGAATCACCACTATACTTTAGATCTCCAGATCAACCTTTGTTCTCTATCTTAGGAATCAAATGGCTACCCATCTCAGATGAGTTCTCCTATGAAATGGATATTCCAAATCACGCTTTCACTAAACGCTCTGTCTTATCAATCATAGCCCGCATTTATGATCCTTGTGGTTGGCTTACACCAATAACTTTTTACGCGAAGTGCTTACTTCAACGCTTATGGACCATGGGTCTAAGTTGGGACGATCCTTTGCCCGACAACATCGGACAAGAATGGCAAGCTTTTACGATTGACGTACATTCTTTAAGCTCTATAAGAATACCACGCTGTCTTGAACTCAGCAACGCTCTTGACGTTCAACTTCACGGTTTCAGTGACGCTTCCGAACAAGGATACTCCGCTGTTGTCTACTTACGCACTACTGACGCTAACAACATAATAAAAACCATTATTTTGATCGCCAAATCAAAGGTGGCTCCTCTGAAGAGAATTTCGCTACCCCGCTTAGAATTGTGTGGTGCACATTTGCTCGCAAAATTAATGCACTACTGTATTAATTTAGTACAACCGCATCATCATATCAGTGTGACTCGCTGTTGGACTGATTCATCGGTAACTTTGGCATGGATTCAAACTTCATCATACAGATTAAAAGTCTACGTCGCCAATAGAGTCAGCCAAATACAAGATTGGGTATCACCAGAACATTGGTCTCATGTCCCCTCTTGCTACAATCCAGCTGATTGTGCCACGCGTAACATTTCTCCGTCTGCACTCATAAACCATCCTTTGTGGTGGTCGGGGCCAACTTGGCTAACATCTTCTACCCATGAGTGGCCAAAATCACTGTTGCCGGTTATGGACACTTTGCCAGAAATCCGTAGTGACCCCCTCCACATTGGTATTGTTTCAACGACGACAGAATGGGACCTCTTAACACACTACTCTAATTGGACGACT
Source organism: Aphrophora alni (assembly GCA_963513935.1). Lineage (NCBI taxonomy): Eukaryota > Metazoa > Arthropoda > Insecta > Hemiptera > Aphrophoridae > Aphrophora > Aphrophora alni. The sequence continues at coordinate 19,024,517 of OY740770.1, forward strand.
ACGAAACGTATACTTGCTTACGTTATCAGATTTATAAACAACTGTAAAGACAAAATTAAAAATACAAAACCGTTAACTGTTCAGGAACTAAAAACCGCTGAAATCAAAATTATAAAGCTGGTTCAACACCATAACTTTTCGGATGAAATTCAACTACTCAAAAATCATAAATCATGTACGATGAAATTACAACGACTATCACCCTTTTTAGACACTAATCAGATTTTACGAGTTGGAGGAAGACTTCCACAATCTTCTCTTAACTATCACGCAATGCACCCAGTGATACTTCCCAAGAAACATCACATTACAACAATTATAATCCAGTACTATCACATCACGCATCTTCACGCAGGACCTCAGTTACTGCAATCGCTCATTTCACAACATTTTTGGATTCTGTCTGCCAGAAGTATTATCCGCACTTGCATTTTCAAATGTATAATCTGCTTTCGAGCTAAACCAGCTCAAACAATTCCACTTATGGGAAATCTCCCACGTGAACGCATCACACCTACACCTCCTTTCTTAAAAACCGGTGTTGATTATGCAGGGCCTTTCTTGGTAAAAATTCATACTTTACGTAGAGCCCAAAAGGTCAAAGTTTATTTATGTCTTTTTGTCTGTTTCGCTACTAAAGCGGTCCATTTAGAAGTCGCTATGGACTTATCTACTGAGGCATACATCGATGCTTTAACTAGATTCATCTCTCGCCGAGGGTTATGTTCCGATATTTACTCTGATTGTGGAACTAATTTCACGGGCGCCGCCGCAAAACTTAACAACATTAACTCTTCATTTTGTAAACTCCATAACTTTCAAGCTGATGTCAGCACTTTCGCAACCAACCATCACATAAATTTTCATTTTTTACCGCCAGCTGCACCTCACCAAGGAGGTCTCTGGGAAAGCGCCGTCAAAAGTGCTAAACATCATCTCAAACGCATTCTCCATAATCAGTGTCTAACACTTACGGATTTTATCACGCTTACCATAAGAGTAGAGGCCATTCTGAACTCGCGACCTCTAACTCCGCTTTCTTCTGATCCCACAGAACTCGCTACGCTAACTCCAGGACATTTCCTGATAGGTCGACCTCTTCTATTGCCTCCTGAAGAAGATGTAACGCTTTTATCACCGAACCGCCTAAAGCAATGGCAACAAGTTCAACGCTATACCCAGATGCTCTGGAAACGATGGAACGTAGAGTATCTACACACGCTTCAACAAAGGTCTAAATGGACACGTCCTTCTGACAACCTGTTAATAGGAGATCTTGTGCTCATACTAGAACCTAACACGAAACCCATGACTTGGCCGCTAGGCCGTATTCTTCACACTCATCCTGGCAAGGATGGTGTTGTCCGCGTAGTCACATTACAAACTCAGTCTGGAATTCTTTCTCGCCCAGTCACCAAAATCTTCAAGTTACCCCTTGAAGTCTAAATCTATTTCATTTTAATTTTTCTCACTTTTCAAAATTAGATTAAGTATGGACATAGTTGCACCCATCTTCCTACCGCATACTCTTCGGGTACCTTATATCTCCCAGTCCTTCTCGCACTCACATACCTTTCCTCATGTCAATACTTGTTGAAACATTGTTTCAAGGGCGCCGCTATGTATAGTACTTCCGGACCTTTGGATTGGTCGTTGGCTTCTAGCGACAAACCACGACTCGTCCGATTGATGTCGGGAGCTAACTAGAAAAAAGTAGTATGACTAGAGTTGCTACACAAGACGAGTTTAAAGAGACAACACGTGGATTTTTCGCTCCGCAATTCCTTTCGTTTTTTTTCACGCTATTTAACGCAGCAGTTTACTTTTAATTTAAATAAATATCACTTAATTCTTTTTCTATGTTATGTTATCTTTTATAAAATATTCATCTTTGTGAAAGTATTAATTGTATTGTATGTGTAATATGGGAACTATATTATTTGTGTGAACTGTGCTTTATTATACAATATATGGTTACAAGTATCGGCCAAGAACAGTTGAAGTGCTATACAACGCCTCCCATGGACATTGGACACCGTGAGTACTCTAACATACAATTATTCTGTAGCTTAGATGAATATTAAAATTTCTTGTTATTTGCTTTCTCATTAAAAGCAGTGGTCCTCCGAGCCTATGTAAAACCCAATTTTTTTTATTACATTACCGAATATTACATAAATTGTGAACAATATGAGTGATTCGATATAAATGTTTATATATATTTAGTTAGATTTGAGTGGTTCGATATATTTGGTTAGTTATGAGTGTGTAGGTATCAGAGGTTATATATGAGTGATTCGATATAAATGGTTAGATATATTTCGTTAGATTTGAGTGGTTCGATATATTTGGTTAGCTAAGAGTTGTTCCACATAAGTTGTTAGATATATTTGGTTAGATATGGATAGTTAGATATCAGTGGTTAGATATATTTGGTTAGATAAGAGTGGTTCATTATAAGTGGTTAGATATATTTGGGTAGATATCAGTGGTTAGAAATGAGTGGTTCGATATAAATGTTTAGATATGAGTGAGTAGATATGAATGGTTAGTAAAACATTACTTATATCAAATATTTACTTAGATATGAGTAATTTGATACGTGGTTAGATGTGTTTGGATAGATATAAGTGGTTCGGTATAAGCAGTTGGATGTATTTGGTTAGATATTTTTCTTTGATATGAGTTGTTCTATATAAGTAGTTATATATATTACGTTACATATTTTGGTTGGATATCAGTAATTCTTTAGATTTGAATAAATATGAGTTTTTGATGTAAGTGGTTAGATATATTTGGGTACATATAAATGGTTTGGTATAAGTGGTTATATATATATATATATATATATATATATATATATATATATATATATATATATATATATATGGTTAGATATTTTGGTTTGATAGGAGTGGTTAGATATATTTGTACAAATATGTACACTTCCTATTACAAATCTGAGATAACTTAGTAACCTTATAAAACTTACTCAATAATTTTAAATGCTGTTGTAAAATTGTTTGAAGTTCCAATTCTTGTAAATTCAACAAAGACACTATCAAAATTGGTTTTAATTTCTTGAATAAATCGTGGATCAGAAGTCGATACAAATTTCACGTAATAATGTGTGCCTGCCAGCTGGAATACAGAATTTTTAATTAAATCCAAACATTGTTTATACTGACATCAGTATGTAGAACTAATTGTATTAAGACAAACACAATTTAATACGAATAAAATACTTACTATTTACTGTAAATATGGGATACGATAAAATTACACAATAAAAACACATGCACTTATTTATAAAAAAAACAAGATACGGAAAGATTTGGTGAGTCAGAACGATGTCCCGATCACAACCAAATCATACACTCTCTTGTTAACTGGACCATTACGTACCTTGCAATATCATTATAATAAATTTAAAAGTGTCTCTTATATAGAGATGGAGAGGATGTTCAGTTGATCAATAGAGCCACTGTCACAATAGTCTTTTGTACTCGTATCAACAAGGACCCACGCGAAGAAATTGTAGTGAAAGGTAAAGATGAAAGAGTGGTAAAGATCTTAGTGCAACTCATAACAGAAGTGGGGAACATCAATTTTATTGTTCTGTTATCTCATCTTAACTACCTTCCATATTTCTCTGCGACCAGTCCCTTGATTCCTTGATATTCCAATCTACTAGTTATGCTATCTGTATCATATTTTACTCCATCTAACCATAAGAACAAATTAAGTCATTCACGAAGCCGATGGAGAAACCTAGCTCACAAATGAATTACACGTTATCTGGGAAGAAATAACAATCTTCAAAGTTTTGTTACCAGGGGACTTAAATTTAAGAAAGGCGGAACCAAATGGTAACAATGTTTGAAAATAGAAATAAAAAAAAGACAAAGACAAATTTAGTAATTAACAAGGCTCAAGTTTATTGAACAAAAAAAGAAATTTCGACGTTTCAGATTTTATCATTTACAACTGAGAAAGACATCCTGAGACAAAATTATCATAAACACCTTATGATTAACAATATTATATTTAAAAAAGATTATACGCCCTTAAAGTGAAATATTATAATTAAAAAAAAAATTAATCAATAGAGTCTGAAAATTTATCCCCCCCCTTTTTTTAGTTTATATATTTTATAGTTACAAAATTTAACAAAAGACAATGAGCACAGCTTAACGATTAGCTGGATTATAATTAATCCAAAAAAAAGATTATATGCCCTTAAATGTAAAAATTACAAAAATAAAAAAAAGATGAAAAGATACTGATTTTTTATTTCCCCCCCCCCTTTTAACTTTATGAAATGATAGCTTTCTAAAACAGTTACATAATATTACTTATTTCATAAATTTCTTAAATGCTATATTGGCCAATAAATATATATATATTTTAGATAAAGAATTTATTATAAAAAAAGAGAAGTTTATTTTAAAAAGAAAATTTTGAATATTAAGTTTTATTAATTGACGTCAATTATTTTAATTTAGACAATAACCTCTGGGAGGCTGTTAGGACCGAAAGTTTGCATGCAGGCTCCACCCAATAATTTTTTATATATTTTATAATTAATTACACAAGTCTACATCTAAAAGATAGTTTTTTTTTTGAAAACATATTCGCTGAAATAGATTTAGGCACATATACAATATGAGTTTAATTAGAGTTCTATAAAGTTAGTTTTTTTTGTAACATCACTTTTGTGCACGTGAAACTCTGAATCTATGTTGAAACAAAACGTGTTTTGTTAACAGGGCGAAACGTGTTCAGATCTTTAGCCGTGTTTCTTCTACCAGCATATTAGCTATGGCAAAAAACATGTTTTTTAGCGTCTTGTACAAAATCAGACATGTTTTAGCATTAATGTTCATTATTAAAGAAAATATCTGTTTTTTTTTGTCAAAATCAAAGAAAATTGATGGTATAACAGAAATTCGTTAAGATGGTACTTAAAAGCTTCTTAGATTATTATAAATCTATTTATATATATTTTAATTTTGTTTGAAACAAAGCTTGTTTAAGACTTGCAAGGTCTGCAAAGTCTGTAAAACGAAATTTTCTGATTTAGAACAGATTTCTCCAATTGTTTTATATTTGACATTTTCAATAAGATATTTTAATCATTTAAAGTTCAACATTAGTTTGCACTTATTTCACATAATTGTTCAAAACTCAAAATGTGCCTTTACAAGGTTTTGTAAAGTATGTTTTTTAAAAGTAAATTTTTATAATCACTCAGTTTCAAAAGAACATTGAATATTAAACAAAACATGAAATACATATTTTAAATAATACATGATAATTAATAAATTATTTTAAAGCATTAACAAAAATTTAAAGTATGATAAAATCTGTAAGGTTCAGTACCTGGGAAAATCCTGTCGCAGATCACGTGAGCTTGTGCCGTAAAAAAATAATAATTTAACCAACATTATAGACTAAAACGCACAGAAACTGTAGATTAAGCATCGTTGAAGGTTGAAGCAGAATTTTTGAGAATCAAGAAATTTATTATATCTAACGTAACGATGAAGAGTCAGGCATTGTGAGTGACTACCGGTAGACTAGATAAAGGTTTTAGATCGGCTCGCTAACCAGCCGTTGTACTCTGTACTTAGATAGAGACGGAAGATAAGAGGCACGGCGAGTGGACTGCCGATAACAAAATGCAGATTTATTTTATGAATGCTACAGCTCTCCCCCCCCGAAAGACGGAGTTGGGGTGGAGTCAGAAAAGAGGCCAGAAGGGCCTCCCACAAAATTTTGAAAAAGGGACAAGGGCCAGAAGGGCCTCCAAGAAGGTTCTAAAGAAGGGGCCAGAAGGGCCTCGTACAAAATTTAGAAACGGGGCACCTGATAGAAACAACGCTCCATAGTGCTTATATTCACCACTCTAGGGTGTAGCCTCCTTCGGCACTTACTTATTAAATTTTGAAATTTCTACAGCGTCTCAGCTCTTCCCACCTATAATTGGGATAGGCCCAGGACAGAAAGAGCTGAAGGATGACGCAAAGGTCGACATAGCTGTGCATGAACTGACTTTGTACACTAAGGTACGTGGGGAAAAGGGGTGGAGTGGCACCTCGGGACACCAAGAGGAGGTGACCACTCCGGGGACTGGGGAGGGAAAGTGCATTGCACTTTAGGCAGAGCAGGAAAGGTCGGACTCAGACGGGGGGGAGTATCCTCTGAGCCGACCTTAACAATATATATATTAAAAATAAATAAAAATAAAGCCAAAAACTCCTGATGCCAATAAGGTCAGATCATGCTCAGCGTCGTTATTTTTTAAATTCCTCTTCTCCCATACGAAAAGAAATTTAAACTATTCACGGCTCTTAACAATTTCCGTGAAAAAAAAGAATTTTGAAGGGTCTAAACAAATAATCCATTTGAAAAATAAACAAAGAAGCAGTATGAAACGTTGGGGAGTCAAAAATTTTCTGCTGCGCAAAGCAGGGCTTGTGGTGTTTGACTTAAGGTCTTATATGTGTATCATGTGCCCCAAAAAAAAAAGGAATTTAATTTAATCAAAAAAATTGTGTAAAAAAAAATTTCATCAAAATATTTAAGTGATTATAAAAAAAAGGTGTAAAAGAAGTGTAGCAAAAAAGGTGTGGCAAAAAGACAGTATAAAAAGGTGACCCACAATGTGAGAAAACCTAACTCCGGTTTTCTCAACCCTAATAAAAAACTAATTAAGGAACAAACATGTTGACCTGCTAATAAAAAAGACAAACAACCGAATAATTTAATCAAGACAAACAGGCCAACCATGTCGTCCTATATACAAAAACTGGGCCCCTATAATTTGGAAGAAGAAAAAAATTTTGCACACAATGATATATTTTTTTAAAAAAGGTGTTCAACATTTCAATGAATTATTAAGAAAGTGCCACCATCTGCATCAACCAGTCCACCGCCAACTTGCCTATTGCTCATGATGATAAAATTTAAAAAAAAATAAATAAAATAATTTTCTTTCAAGATGACAAAAAATTCAAAAGCAAGCTCAGTGTTCTTTAACGGGTCTACTAATCGCAGCAAATCCACTGCCATTTTAACTGTTGCTGATAATTATTAAAAAAAAATAAACCAAGTAATTTAATAAAAAAAAATTTCTTTTAAGATGATGCAAAAAAAATGAAAGAGCCAGAGAAAGACTCAAGAATTATATGTAGTGTAGTTGTTGTGTATATATGTGTGTGTGTAAGTATGAATTGATACAGACAAGCGAAAGAAAACTCGAGAAAATTTTTGAAGGAGATTTTGAATTTTTTTTTGTTTTTTTTTGTTTTTAACTATTTTTGGATTTTATTATTTATTTAAAATTTTTTTTTGCATTCCCGAATGAGCCCGCTGTCTGGATCAAATTCAGTGAATGACTAGTGTGCAGTGTTTGTAAATATATATATATATATATATATAAAAATATTTAAGCAGACAAAATAATAATAAAAAAAAATTTTATCAAAATTGGTTTAGAAGTTTTTGTGTAAGTGTTTATAAAAATAAATAAATAATAAAAAAGAGACTATAGATTTATAGACATCTAAATATTTAAACTAAATATATAAAAAAAAAAATTTCATCAGCAACAGTTGTGCAGTATTTGAAAAAGCTGCAAAACATAAAAATGAGCCTTGTTTAACAAAGATAATTTTGAATTTAAATTTAGATGGTTCCAATGCAAAATTTTGAAAATTAACTACGGTTCCAGAATTTAAAATTAACCACTCTATAATTTAGAGAAAACCACGCTAGAATTTAGAATCAACCACGCTCTGCTACCAGAAACATGTTACCAGGGGACTTAAATTTAAGAAAGGCGGAACCAAATGGTAACAATGTTTGAAAATAGAAATAAAAAAAAGACAAAGACAAATTTAGTAATTAACAAGGCTCAAGTTTATTGAACAAAAAAAGAAATTTCGACGTTTCAGATTTTATCATTTACAACTGAGAAAGACATCCTGAGACAAAATTATCATAAACACCTTATGATTAACAATATTATATTTAAAAAAGATTATACGCCCTTAAAGTGAAATATTATAATTAAAAAAAAAATTAATCAATAGAGTCTGAAAATTTATCCCCCCCCTTTTTTTAGTTTATATATTTTATAGTTACAAAATTTAACAAAAGACAATGAGCACAGCTTAACGATTAGCTGGATTATAATTAATCCAAAAAAAAGATTATATGCCCTTAAATGTAAAAATTACAAAAATAAAAAAAAGATGAAAAGATACTGATTTTTTATTTCCCCCCCCCTTTTAACTTTATGAAATGATAGCTTTCTAAAACAGTTACATAATATTACTTATTTCATAAATTTCTTAAATGCTATATTGGCCAATAAATATATATATATTTTAGATAAAGAATTTATTATAAAAAAAGAGAAGTTTATTTTAAAAAGAAAATTTTGAATATTAAGTTTTATTAATTGACGTCAATTATTTTAATTTAGACAATAACCTCTGGGAGGCTGTTAGGACCGAAAGTTTGCATGCAGGCTCCACCCAATAATTTTTTATATATTTTATAATTAATTACACAAGTCTACATCTAAAAGATAGTTTTTTTTTTGAAAACATATTCGCTGAAATAGATTTAGGCACATATACAATATGAGTTTAATTAGAGTTCTATAAAGTTAGTTTTTTTTGTAACATCACTTTTGTGCACGTGAAACTCTGAATCTATGTTGAAACAAAACGTGTTTTGTTAACAGGGCGAAACGTGTTCAGATCTTTAGCCGTGTTTCTTCTACCAGCATATTAGCTATGGCAAAAAACATGTTTTTTAGCGTCTTGTACAAAATCAGACATGTTTTAGCATTAATGTTCATTATTAAAGAAAATATCTGTTTTTTTTGTCAAAATCAAAGAAAATTGATGGTATAACAGAAATTCGTTAAGATGGTACTTAAAAGCTTCTTAGATTATTATAAATCTATTTATATATATTTTAATTTTGTTTGAAACAAAGCTTGTTTAAGACTTGCAAGGTCTGCAAAGTCTGTAAAACGAAATTTTCTGATTTAGAACAGATTTCTCCAATTGTTTTATATTTGACATTTTCAATAAGATATTTTAATCATTTAAAGTTCAACATTAGTTTGCACTTATTTCACATAATTGTTCAAAACTCAAAATGTGCCTTTACAAGGTTTTGTAAAGTATGTTTTTTAAAAGTAAATTTTTATAATCACTCAGTTTCAAAAGAACATTGAATATTAAACAAAACATGAAATACATATTTTAAATAATACATGATAATTAATAAATTATTTTAAAGCATTAACAAAAATTTAAAGTATGATAAAATCTGTAAGGTTCAGTACCTGGGAAAATCCTGTCGCAGATCACGTGAGCTTGTGCCGTAAAAAAATAATAATTTAACCAACATTATAGACTAAAACGCACAGAAACTGTAGATTAAGCATCGTTGAAGGTTGAAGCAGAATTTTTGAGAATCAAGAAATTTATTATATCTAACGTAACGATGAAGAGTCAGGCATTGTGAGTGACTACCGGTAGACTAGATAAAGGTTTTAGATCGGCTCGCTAACCAGCCGTTGTACTCTGTACTTAGATAGAGACGGAAGATAAGAGGCACGGCGAGTGGACTGCCGATAACAAAATGCAGATTTATTTTATGAATGCTACAGTTTATTGTAATTTTTAATAGCTGAGTACATTAAACTAGTATTTAAATCGTTACTACTAATTAGATCAAAACAATACCATCATTACTTTATTGACTTTGCTTCGTTAAGACTAATTCGCCATTTTTTGGTCCATTTACACACCTCATCGGTGGCTCTCTGGAGCTTTATTACTGCTTCCTCAGGTATTTTATCGGTTGCTAGAATCGCAGTATGATCTGCAAATGTACCAATTATTGATTCTTCTGGTGTAGGAAGATCCCTCGTGTACAACAAGTATGGGACTGGGCCCAACACACTGCCCTGTGGAACCCCTGCCGAAATTCTCTTCAGTCCAGAGTATTCACCTTCGTACTTCACTCGAAAGTGTCTATCAGTTAAGTACTTGTGTATTTTTTGCGTTCAGTACTTGTGTTCAGTATTGTGTAGTATTGCCTTGGTAAATATCTTTGTAGTTTCCACACCAGTCCCTCATGCCAAACCCTGTCAAAGGCATTTGCCACATCCAAGAAGACACCTCACATGTTTCCTTGTTCTCAAGCGCATTCTCCACTACATTCGTGATCCTATGGACTTGATCTACTGTAGAATGGCCTCGCCTGAAACCAAACTGATGGTCGGGGATAAGCTTTCTATCCTCAATGATTGGCATCAGTCTCTATAACAATAGCTTCTCGAATAATTTGGAGATTATTGGTAGTAGCGATATAGGTCTATAAGATTTCTTGTCATTAGGTTGTTTGTCAGGTTTTAGTATCATAATTACTTCACCCACCTTCCACTGAAGTGGAACATACCCGATCCTTAAACATGCATTGATTATATAGAGCAATTTCGTAACACCCTTATCTGGTAAGGTTTTAACTATTTGGCCAGAGATCAAGTCAAACGTTGGGGCCTTCTTTGCATTTAAGTTAGTTTTAATTTCCTTTTTTAATTCCTGGAGTGTCAATGGACATATGTCTACATCATCCAGTTTTCCTATTGGAGGAATGCTTTCATCACAAGTTTGTCTTGATAGGGGTTGAAACTTTTCCTCTAGATATTCCGCGAAGAGGTTTGCTTTTTACTGTGCACTTCTAGCCCATGTACCATCTTCATTTTTGATTGGAGGAACTTGTATTAAGGGTCTTTTAATCCCTTTTGTTGCCTTCCAGAGGAAATGCTCTCCATTTTTTTAAGTGGAAAAATTTTCTAAGAATCTATTGACTGATTCATTCTTGAGCTCTCTAATATAGGATTTTATTTTGTTACACAACTTATTTAGTGTTGTTTTTAAATCTGGGTCCCGACTCTTTTGCCAGTCTTTTCTTGTCTTCCTTTTGTACTTAATTAATTCTCTTAGATCAACTGGATAGTTGATTTCTCTATTCCTTTGGCGTCCTCTTATTCCTATAGGTGTACTCTCCCACGTAGCAAGTTGTAAGACTTCATTAAACATTTCAAGCTCTTCTTCCAATTGTACTAGATTTTTGATGGGCACATTAACATTTATATATTCCTCCACCAGAACGCCAAACAGAGTCCAGTCCGATTTAGCATTTGTTCGTTTTGGGGTTGTTACCTTGTTTGATATTACGATTCACTAACTGTCAATATAACTGGAGAGTGGTCCGACGAGAGGCTTTCATTGTTTTCGACGTGAATGTATGTTTCAGATATTCCTTTGGTTATGTAAAAATCAATAATATCCGGTATCTTACTTGTGTTAACTTCACAAAGAGCAAGTCCAATCATGGGGTCCCAATATTAAATTCTGTTCTATTTCCCTATGCTAATTCGGCAAGTTACCCGGGAACGACACTGGATGTAAAACTCAAATGGAAATAGCATGTCAAAAAGAAAAAAACAATAACTAAACTTGAAGTTCAGGAAAATGTATTAGCTGCTATGAAGACAATCACAACTGTCAATACACAACAAGCTATTGATTTATAAGCAGGTCTTAGACCAGTGTGGATCTACGGCATTTAGCTATGGGGCTGCACTAGCAAGACAAATGTAAATAACTTTCAAGTGTTTCAAAATAAAGTGGTTAGATGTATAGTGGATGCACCCTGGTACATCAGGAACGATAATCTACATAGAGACCAGCAGATAGACCTAGTCAGTGATGAAATAAGAAAACAAGCAAGGAAGCACAAACAACGCATCATTTAACATGAACACCATGAGGTACAGGGACTGTTGGATGTCACTCGGGTGGGGAGAAGACTGAAGAGGACCAATCCTTCAGATCTGATGGACTAGAGTGATAGGGAATAACCATTGGGTCATATCCCTTACAAGTGTAAAAGTATGAAGTGTAAATTGCTAGATGGGTACATACTCAGTTGTAATATTGAATTAATAAAAATAAAAAATAAATATTACATAAAGTTTACGCCACTTATTTAAACCCTAGATTACTTTTCTTAGTTCATTATTACGTGATCACTTTTCATTCGTAAATTTTACTACATTTTGTTTTTATTTTTTAAACTTTACTTTAGTGTAGACTATTTTTTATATTAAATCCTTTCTTGTTTTTATTTAAGTGTTTATAAAAATATTTAATAATGAATTCCTACATATTTTAACTGTAAAAACATTTCTTTTACCACCAATAAAAGTAAGGTTTAAAAAAAAATAGTTAATCTTGAAAAAAAATCGAAAAAAATATAATAATTATTTTACTGGAAAAATGAATCATTTAGAAGTGTTTAATTTATATCAAAAGAGAAAAATGATTTACTATAATTTCATTAGGTAGAATGTCAAAAATACCAAAATTAGAGTCCTGTCTTTACTAAGAATCACATTCCTTTCAGCGATTAAAATATACACTTAGTAGCTAAATCAAACACTTTGAACTCTAAAATCACTATTTACTCAATAAACTATTTACAATACTAAAAACTAACAATATAAAAACAATAATTTACAAAAAATATTCAAACATTTAATAGTTAAAACTTTCGCAAACACTATTATTTCGTAAAATATACGACGCGAGCTTGAGTACGGTAATAACGGTTCAACTTTGACCTTAGCCGAAGAGACACTGGCCTCTATTCACAATGGCGGAAAGGTAAACAAAAAGACAGAGCGTGTCTGTCTTTTGTCTACGAGTTCTGCGAACTTTACAAAGGGCGGGTCGTGATTTTTACGAATGAGTAGTAATAATATTACGACTAACTTTTACGTTCGGGCTCTTTGTCTTAGAAGACCTTAATATTCATATATTTTGTTCCTACAGTGATGTCAAGGCCAATGTCATATTTGGTAACTCTGACTAAAAAGGTAAAATATTCTAGTTACTAAAAGAACTTACGTCAGCAAAAGTAACGTTCACTGCACGTTGGTAATCTTCACACTGCCCTCTTTCTTTCTTCACAAGATTGGCTGTTGATAACCCTGCTAGTACTGACCCCACGAGCAGCAAATAAAGTTTCATTTTTTCAGCAAAAATCTGTCAGAATTTTTTTTTTTAAATATATCATTTAATTTAAGGGTGTCTTTTTTTTTTTTTTTTTAAATAATCCATGAAAGAAAAGACACTTTATCTTTCTGTTTAAAAAGCTCCATTTTTAAATCTATAAAAAACAAGTTGACATTGTTTTATTTTACTTGCACTATTTCAACTATAAAATTAAAAGTAAAATGGTTATTTAGCTTTATCTGAACTATTGTAGAAAAAAAATACAATTCTGAAGGTAATTCATTTAAAAGATTTCTTACCGCAATTCTGAAAAAAAACATTATCATATAAAATGTCAGTTATTTAATTTCAATTTCTGAATACTTCAGGAGATTTTCATAATATATATATATTTGTAATTTTTTATATGCCAGTGTTGCAGACAATAAAACAATGTAGCCTATTGGTAATTTAAATTAATAGTTTATGAAACACACAAAACGTTTGTAATTCATTCTGACTTATTTTATTTATTTGTCGTTTGGCAAATCAATGAACACATAATAATAAATTCACTTTAATTACGCTAGTCCAACAATAATTACTTTAATTTTTAGTAACGATAATAAATTTCATTTTTATCCTGCTTACAATGCAATAATTAAGTAAAAATAACACAATTTCTCGTCATATAATTTAAATATATACTAATTAATAGTTTGTGTATACATGTAATATTATATTAAGAGAGGGCTAAATGTGCATACCCTTAAAGTAATTTGAAATAAACTATAAATATACTAAATGAGATTTAGTGGACGGGAGGGGATGCATTTGTAGATTCGTATAGGAGTTAATTATTTTGTAAAAAAGTAAATAAATTTGAAATAGAAGAACAACTCACCTTATAAGATTCAAGCTGAAGAAAGATATGGGCACTGAAATATGAAGAATTAACTGACAACAGAGGCTGGATGTGTACTCATTAAAATTACAAACATATTTAATAAAAACTTCCGCATCTGTTATATAACTTACGAAGAAATTAAATTTGATAGCTTGAGGTCAAAAGTTGAGTGAAGATAACTGTTAACAATAACATATTCAGAAAAAGCATTTAATGATAGTCCAGACCTTTGTATATATGAAGATAGTAAACGTAAACAGAATGTAACCTTGAGATACACTTGGAATACTGATATTCCGTTGCAAACAAATAGGGTATTTCCAAAAAAACATATAAATTCATTAGCTTATGTGCCTAATTGAACGAAAATACGATCTGTTGCAATTACTGATACTCTTAACTAATTTTATGTGTATTTGATTACAAAACATTTATAAAGATACATTTATTAATTTTATATCAACACATGCATACATCATTGTTTCGAATTTATGAATTATAACTTAACGAGCAATGGTTATTAATTATATGATATCTAATAACTATCATTTAAAAAATTGGTTGAACAAATGGAAATCTGAAACATGTAAACGAATATTGTGCATTTTCAATTTATATGAATGTTCATAAAATCATTAACATATAGTTTCAACTAGTACCAACGGTCTTTAACGTAAACGTTTTGTACATGTTATATAAAAATTGTAGCACAAGTAAGGTACATATTTTTAACTCTTATACGTTATCAGAGAAGACGTGGTTTATTGTAGTAGGTTCAACAATTACTTCCTCACCTAAAAAAATGTTCGTCCTTCTACAGTATTATAATCCCAAAAATAATAAAACTCGTTTTTTTTATAAAATATATAGTTTGCCGTGATCTTCACTTTAAGGACATTATATTTTTTTAATATTTTAAAATAAAAGTTTTCTGAACAATAATACAATTCTTTGATATCCGGTGTGAAGCTATTAGCTGTTTTCAATGCTTTTGGTTTATAATAATTTATGTGTGTAGTTGTCTTATTCATACGTATTATACAAATGTTTGTTTTCTACAAATGAAATTCGGATATATATGAAATAGTTACAGCCTAACAATATTTATATTTAATTCTGTATAAAGAAGTGATGAGATTGCACATGACTGCATGGATAAATATTGACCTGATATTTCGATTAAAAAATATTACTATTATTATTCAAACCTAAATATACGATTTTATTCAAGATATAATAGTTTATAGATAACATTTATTATAAATCGTTGTGAAAAGATATATTCATTGTTTCTCTTTCACATCGGTTTACTAGACAAATATATTTCTAATATTGAAATAATATTAGTTTAGTGATTTTTATTGCAACAGATTTATAACAAAGAACCTTTAAAATAATTTGTTTATAAATTTTCATATAGTAAACCAAAATGCTGTTTATATTACGTAATGTCACAATTTTATATTACAATAAATATTTTAAAATGCATGGTTATTTTTTTTTTGTTTTTTTTACATTACCAATGGATATATATAAATTGATTTTAAACTTGTGTGTATGGAAGAATTTGAGAATTGTTTTAATTATTATTAAATTTTGAAACATTTTAAACCTTATGTTCAGGTAAGGTGTTTCTAAGTCATTTGTTTGTTCCATGTTGTTTAAGAGGGGAGGGGATATCCGGTCATCACCATCTGATAAGAAAACCAGGAAGAACAGAAGAAAGAATATTGATTTAAAACCATTTGATAGATAAATGATTTTTCTCCTAGATCATTCATGTGCTCTAATATCCTAACTATCTATAAACTCAGCTCCTCCTCTCTCAATATCCCATTTACTTTTCTATTTTATGTATTCCCTCTCCCTTTAAATCACCTCTAGCCTTTCATCTCTCTCCACTCGTCCTTCCGTTTTCTACTACTCTGTCCCTTCACTTCTATCGCTTCTGCACCTCACATATTCTCTGCCTAATCTTTTTAATATAGTTTCTTTCAATTCTTATTATGTCTACTTCCCTCACTCTCACCCTTAATCTCCCATGTGTCTCATCTCTTATAGCACATTGTGCATCTGTGCTCCATGAGTAGATTTATATCCGAAACTTATTTTAATGAGTAACTATCTCTAACTATGGAGGTGTGTAACCACCAAACAAATGTCTCTTTACAGTATGAGTCACAGATACAATGATTGTTTTTCCAGTAGTTTTATTGAGTTTCATTATTTTATAGTTTTTTTCATAGCTTTTTTCATACGGGTTTACATCATTGAATCTAGTAGGCATGACGTTTTCCATATTTAATTTACTGCTATCGTGTCCAAAACTCCAAGTAATATTTGTGTTTTTTTATTCATCCATTCACCTATTGAAGGTTTTCTTAATCTGGTACATCCACATACCAGACTCATGAGCTTCGACTTTTCATGCAGATATTATCCTACCTAGTATCTCCTTAATTACACTGAATTTATTATGTGTCGATATCTTACGAATGTCATTAGGTTATTGTTGAATTGGGTAGTGAGATTTTCCTAAATTACTTAGTATTTGTAACTGGTCTAAAATATGTGATATATCTACTAATGCATGTATGTGTGATCACGCTTGTATTTCGTATTTTATATAAGGTAAAACATTATCATTTCTTATTCATTCTAATTATAACAGTTTTTCCTTTTAAAAAGACTCGTGGATAAACGACATCACACGATACTAATTTTAAACAAAAAACAAACAAAAAGAATATCAGTGTAAATGCTTTTTTTTCTTGGTGTAATCTTCAGAGTTTATCATTCTTTAAGCTAGGGTTTTAAACAATGAACTTTCACAATATATAACAACCATTACAAGAGGTTTTTTTCCTCATGTTGTAAATTTAAATCTGACTCTTATAGATGCAATTAATTAATTAAAGAACAGTTTTTTTTAAGATATTTTCAATTTATTTGAATACATATCTAATATGATTTATTTTTGTTTAATTTATCTAGTTCAAATAAAGATACTGTATTACAATTGATACTAAAATATGTGCTGTGATCAAGGCAGCTAATACTTTAATAGATGTTTTTAGTATAATAAATTAAAATAAAAAAATTCAAAATATTGTGCTATATTTCACAGACACTAATTTATGAATATTAGATATCATTTAGCACAAAATTTACTGTTAAAGTACCTTTCAAACAAATACTGTATGTTACAAAACGGTTATACCGTTTTTATTGAAATTGTGCTAAACATTTACACTAATAGGAAAAACAAAATTATTATTTTAAACATTCCTTTACTAAAGTTATTGCTACAAAATCAACCTGGGAATGTGAGTAATATCGATTTTTCACAAATTAGTAAGGAACATCATTTATCATTTACTGTGACTTGGCACAAATTTAGACGTAGTGTGATACTTACGCTAGATGTTTATAACAACACCAATGATTTTGTTTATTTAAAATAACAATTAGTAACTGATATTTTCAAATACTATACATTTGTATAAATGTAAACTAGATTACGCGTTTTTTATAGCATTAAACTAACAGCTGCATTTTGATCAAATTTTTATCACATTTGTTTAATTTTAATTTGATCTACATCGAGTTTCGTGTTTTTGTTATAAGGTAGCTGCAAAACAAATCTTAGATTATCAAAAACGTACAGAAACATCGCTTCAAAATAAATATGGTAATGATATAACCATGTACAAATTTTATCACAAATCTGTCCAATCATTTTTGCTGTAGACCACTGCAAAGACGAAACACAGCATTAAAAAACAACTTTATTTGACTCAAAAGAAAACTAAATATGTTTTTAAAAATGACAATATAATTACCACAGTTTCAAGTAGTTAATATAAACACATATTTTTATAGTATGTATATGAAATATTAGGAAATTACAATCATAAAATTAGTGTTAACTGTTTCTCGTAGATTTCAAAGATTTCTACAAAAATATTTTATTAAAATATGTTTTTTCGTTTTCGATATAGAAATAACTAGACGTGACAGTCAAGTTTTCTTAGAATATTTATTAACTATGATTTCCTTCTATTATATCAGAGATACTTTGATATCCACATTATTATTCTGAAACGTATTCAATACACAAACTTATTTACATCAGTTTACGATCTTCTAAAAAACATTTCTTCGGACTCAAATCCCAGTTATGAATAATTGACGAAAGCTTGACTATCATATTTTCACTTTTCGTCAAGGTAGCAATTATATTTCACATATATCTTGCGTTTTGTTCATTTCTGAAATTAATTACTTAAGTATAGAAGTAACATCTGTCTACTACATATCATGTCATGTGGAATGGTATTATATGAATTTGTTTCCATTTATCTTAATGTTCCCAAAAATGATTGTAAAACAGCTGTTATTAATAACTAATGACTATGATGGTATTGTAGATATAAATTACCATTAAATAATTAACATATTCAAAATCGAACGAATGATACATGTACGAAGCGCTCTCTTGACATATTCCTAATTTCTTGTATATAAAATTAATTTGTCTAAAAATGAAAATTGGAAATCACTTTTAATTATAATAAGTAAAAATTAATTTTGTGTTCCCAGTGTATTAATATCTTTTACAATTGTGAATTCAGTTATTACAAAGTGGTTTTATTTTAACAAATATTCCCATAACTACTAAATTCTAAGATAAATATTATATAAATGTGTTCAATTTTGAATTGTAATAAACTTAAACATAATTTCTCACAAATAATAGTATAATAACCCAAACGGGTTTCAACAACAATGTAACCGTCTTCAGTTATGTTTGACGTACAATATTCAAACTTTACGTCACTTTTACCCAACCACCTAAAAATAATTATTTGCGAGAAATGAAGTTTACCTTTTATTTTAGTTTTAAAACATCTTACAATAAATTTTTCTTTACTTTCTAAATTAATTGATTTGTCCTAAATGATTTTTTCGTAGCAATCTTTCGATTTTTTTTTTTTTTTTTTTTATATAAATTGTAATTTCGACGGAATAATTATCATCATCTTCGTCAATGTTATTCAAAGAATTACTGGAAAATAAATTCATTTTCATTCAATATGAATGATGACATAGCAAACACATGTTATAAAAAAAAGGGGAACTCATCACAAACACAATTAAAAAGTAAACATAAAAGTTGGTGGATCCCATTGTCTAGGAAAAATCCCTCTTGAGTGCAAAGGTGCAAATCAAATTTAATTACTTTTTTCCTAAAGCACAGCACAAAAATGACTTCCTCTTTTTCCTGTATCTATTTCACTCTATGTAATCTTGTTTATCACTTTTAAAACAAATATATTTTGGATTCTAAGATATTAAACATATGAATGTAAAACTTTAAAAAATAACTGTCTTCCTTATTGAGACAAGAATCGACTACTTTACCAATGACGTAAATTTTAGTTATATGACTCTATTTTTCCCTATTGAACTTTTGTATTAGTATTTGTGAGAGATGGGATGAAATTATTTATAAGCTTCTCCATCTTCTGTGTTTCATTTCTCTTTTTATTTTTACAGAGAAATGTTTAAAGTTCGTAATGATTTTGCTATCTGATTGTCGTAAATAATAGGCACATTCAAAAAGTTAGAATTTTGTCATTAGTGATAATGTTATGTTTGGTTACATTCATTGCTTACAGAGTTTAGTTGATGAGGAGGAAATTGCTCAGATGTATCGATGTTTACTGGGATTTTTTTTTCCACCGCCCAATCAGTAACTTCATCTTAATCGATAGAGTACTTAGTGTGATTTTCTTTTTCACCAATATTACGTTTTTCATCAACCTTATCACTAAGACTTGTAATCGTCTATTGAATGTTTAGAACTACGATTTCGAGTGAAACTTTAGTTATTTTGTTCTTTTGTAGTTCATCCTATTAATTAGTATTAATTTGAGATATAGTTGGATTGTCTCACTTGATGTATCATTTTATTTTATTGTCAACATATTTTAATATGATTGGCATTTTAAAAATATAATTTCCTACCAGTTGTTAAAGCCCTAGGAAGTTACTGTACATATTATTGAGTATCCAACCTTGAAAGCCTGAACTAATGATCCTCACAAGGCGGTTATGGTATTCTGATATCCCAACATGCCAAATTAAATTTACTCAGCTATATCTTTTATAAAAGCTTATTCTTATTTGATATACCGCAAATAGATGGAACGTTTCATTCGCTCTTTACACCTCACCGAAAATCGTCTTCTACTCCGAAGACTGTAGTTGAGGTTTTCACACTAAAATCTGATAAGGAGTTATCACCAGGTACAATCAGCCTTAGCCAGATGTATGACGAGTTAATACGAGGATTAATAATCTTTCCTCGGTAATTAATTTTCATTCCCCCATCAAAAATTAAACCCCAGTTAGAGACTGTCACGGAACCTTGATATAATTACATTTCTAATTACTTTATTATAATAAAATTTAATAACTAAATGTTCGTTTATTATTAATGTCAGTTTTAAATGTAAACATGATTCTTGTTATCTGTAGAAGTAATGATACAAAAGTATTTATACTGTCCATCATGATAAATACCTCTATTATTGATAAATATTTTAACTTAATTGGTATAAAAATAAATTAGTAATTGTAAATTAAATTACTCAACTTATAAAAGTCAAAAAATAATGTTTTCTTTTTTTTTTTTTAATGTTAACTAATTTCCCACAAAGGTAGTAAATGCGACAATGCATTTATAATTTTTATTTTACATTTCCTTGTTTGAGATTAGCTTCACATATATGTTTTGCAATTTGCAAACCATTGCGTTATTTATAGCAAACTGTATACGTCAGATAAAAAGTTGAGTGTAAATAATGATATATATCTTGACCTAAAAATATAGGTTCCATCTTAAAATTAAATATAGACTAAATGAACGATTAACTATTGAAGTTAATAGAATGAAAACGGAGAAGTATTTATTTTACCTAATAATTGTAATGGTCAGTAAATAACTACTTAACTTGAACAATCCAGATTGCAATAGAATTTTTGGTGTTGTATATATTTTTTTTTAATTCGCCGTAAATTGAAAATTAATCAAAACTATGAATATTTATCCAGAAATATACACGTTGCAATTTGGTAAAAACATTTTGTTGTTTACCCAATAAAGGTTTATATAATAATAATTATTATTATTATTTCACGTTCCTAATATTGTTTATTGGATAATTCAGCATCCATTGGTATTATCAAAATAAATAATATTTATACATAAAAGATGCGTTTACAAAATTTCCTTAACTAAAAAAAACACCCATATTACTAATACCTAATCCATAACAAATGAACAATTTTTAAAACGGCTTTCTTTGACTATCTTAAAATATGTATTGCCAGTTTAGGAATTGGTGTGATCGTCAACAAATTAACACTTGGCCATATTTCATTTTATGGTTGTAAATAAATCAAAATTACGAAATTCAACTAACAAAGTGAATACAAAGTTTTAAAATGTTAGCCCATTTAAAATATCTGATATTACCTTTGAAAATCAATATGATGTATAGAATAAAAATAAATAACCTTTGTTAGTGAATTTAAAGCTGACTTTATTTATCTGGGATAAAGTGGAGTCGCGCAGTAAATAATCATCAGTTTATGTAACTTACGTTAGAGATATCCCATTTATTATTTACAGATGGGGATTAAACAACTGCCACTAAATAAATCGTGGTTTGAAATTGTTACAGTATTCTTAAACATTCAAAATTAATTTTAGATATTATGTTCATTTCAATGTTATTTTTTTTAAATAATATTAATTTAAATAATTGAAACTCAAGATCATACAAATTAAAGTAAATGTGTAAGACTCAACTACTTAGGCTAAATTTCACTATAATATTGATTACACGTTCATTAATTGTTTAATTTTAAAAAAAAAATATTAAAACATACACTGTTTCATATAGAAACGCACCAACTGCATAATTTATATACTCCATGCCGTAATCTTTTAAAAACGAATTATATAGTAAAAAATAATTAAAATATTATTTTTATTCATGTTTGAATTTATCATTAAGAGCAAAGTTATATTTCTTACAGCTTAAATTAAGTCATTAATAGTAAACGGTTTTCACTGTTTGTAAGTTAATAGGTTTTCCATAACGTTGCGAACGTTTTTAATACAAATAACTTATTTAGCTCAGTTTACGAGCTACTTTTAAAATATGAATAATTTACGAAACTTAGCAGTCGTATTTTCTCTTTTGTTCAAGCTAACAAATATACTTGGCGTTTATTCTTGTTTTTTATTGAATTAAAAAAAAATTACATAAGTGTGGAAGTAGGCCTACACATCTGTCTACTATCTATCTTGTCACGTACAAATGTATTATTTAAATTAGCTTTCATTTATCAAAATATTCCCAAAAGTGGATGTTAAAACAGCTGTTATTAATGACTGATTGTTATTTAGCACTAATTATTTGACATGTATAAAATAAAAACAGGAATGATGTGTGAGTAAAGCTTTCTCTTGTTTCAAATGTCTAGGTTATAAATTCTTAGCTCTGTAATAAAGAGTATTTGATTAAAGATAATAAATACCAAATTTTTATTTTTGCTCGTCAATGCCTTAGCAGGCGAAACCATTGGTCTGCTATACTAATAAAAAGTGGATATTACAAAATATATATATAGACCTATATATAAAAAAAAAAAAAAAAAAAAAAAAAAAAAAATGTGTTTTATTATCTTTAAACATGGAATTCCACCAAGAACCATCGGTCTCAACAGTAATGAAAAAAGTATTTAATTAATTTTTCAAATATAAAAAAATAATAATAACTTGAGTATGAGCAGAGTATTGACATATTTTACATTTTGAATTTGTTATTACGACTCCTAAGTAGTTATTACCAACAACTCCCAAATATTATCTTAAATTAAATAGTTTCTTTATATATTATATTTTCCAATTAAAATTAAACTTAAACATTTATCACAAATATACTGATGTCATGTTCGATTTTGGTGTTATAATAAAACAAGAAAACAACTAAAAATATGAGTAACAACTATTTTAAAAATGTTACTCATATTTTAAGATATTTGTTAATACCCATTGATCGTATAACATATTGTAACTTAACCCTAGATTACTACTCTTAGTTCATTGTTACGTGATCACTATGTAAATTTTACTACATTCTGTTTTTATTTTTATTATTTTTTTAAACTTTACTTTAGTGTTGACTATTTTTTATATTAAATCCTTTATTGTTTTTAAGTGTTTTTAAAAATATTTAACAATGAACTCCTACATATTTTAACTGTAAAAAAATGTCTTTTACCACCACTACAAGTACGTTTAAAAAAAATTATTAATCTGGAAAAAAAATCGAAAAAAATATAAATAATATTTTATTGGAAAAATTAATCCGATATTCATAAAATACAACATTTATAAGTGTTTATTTTTTATAAAAAGAGAAAAATGATTTAGAATAAGTTCATTAGGTAGAATGCCAAAAATGCCAAATTTAGAGTCATGTCTTCACTGAGAATCACATTCCTTCCAGTGATTAATATACACTTTGTAGCTAAATCAAACACTTTGAACTCTAAAATCACTATTTACACAATAAACTATTTACAACTCTAAAAACTAACAATATAAAAACAATAATTTACAAAAAAAAAAATTATATATTCAAACACTTAATAGTTAAAACTTTCGCAAACACTATTCTTTCGTAAAATATACGACGCGAGCTTGAGTAAGGTAATAACGGTTCAACTTTGAGCTTAGCCGAAGAGAAAGTGGCCTCTATTCACAATGGCAGGAAGGTAAACAAAAAGACAGAGCGTGTCCGTCTTTTGTCTACGAGTTCTCCGAATTTTACAAAGGGCGGGTCTTAATTTTTACGAATGAGTAGTGTTCTAGGGTTAAAAATGTAAATACGTTATATGTTTACACGTATCAAGAGATTAATTAAATATTTTATAACTTTACTGTACGAATATAGTGAGACCAAAGATTATCGTTATACAATTAAAAGCTTCGAACATTTTTAGTTCGTCTTCAGCATATGATGAGTGATAGTAAATATTATCCTGAATATTTTCATACCAATCCATTTGAGAAAGTGTGAGATATTTATTTATTTAAATTTTCAATGATTCGTTTCTAAATTATAAGTACATTAAGAATTATTTGGTACTAACTTTTATACTTAAAAATAAAGCTACATTAGCTATTCGTAAAGACCGAGAAAACATTTTGGCTTTATGAATGATTGTGATTTTTTTTTTAATTACTGACTGTACATTTAGGTACAAATATATTTAGATTAAAAATAAATAGTTTTATTTAAGTGAAATAAGCTGAGTTTTTTTATCTACGATAAACAGGAAACGTGCAGCAACAAATCATCAATTTATATAATCTTTAAAGATCCCTGCTATATTTACAGAGGGGTAATAGAACTCCCAATATCTAAATAGTAGATTTTATTTAATACAGTGATTTTAAAATTATAAGTAGTATAATGAAAGTCATGTGATTAGTCAACACATTGATAACGTGTTAGAGAATGTATCTGTCCCTGTAGTAAAAAAAAAATCATGTTAAAAAATAAATGTTGAACTTGACTTGTGAGATAATTCAAATTGAAATGAAACTTAAACACAATTTCTCACAATTACGTTGATAAAATCAAACACGGTTCTACGAAAAGGTGGCCATTTTTAGGTTCAATGAGATGCAATAATAAAAACTATAACTAATAAATGATTATTATACCTCAGACATCACTGAAGATAACAACATTGTCGTTGTAACTTGTTGAATTTAATACATTTAATTGTGAAAATGTGTTAAATTTTTATTTTTATTGGAATGATGTCTGTTTGCATCTCTCTCACGTTTAAATTTGTTTCCTTCGAGTTAACGTTTGAAATTTTGAAATTAATAATTAGCCATCATAAAAAATAATGCTGTTTAAATGTAAAATCCTGCATAATAAAAATAAATAACTTTAGTTAAGTTTATTAGTTTGTAATAAAGCGGAGATGTGCAGTAATAAATCATCAGATTATGTGACTTACGTTAGAGATCGTTGCTGTATATAGAGAAGGGATTAAAACAACCTCCGTTTTTTAAATCATGAGTTTTAATTATTACAGCGTTTTTAGCCTTCTCTAAATTAATTTATATTTGTTATGACAGGATGTTCTTTAATATTTAAATTAAGAATGATATAAATGATGTAGTAGATTCATGTGTTTGAAGCATAAAATAATAGCTTCATTTTTTATTAAGAATTACGAAACAACGTTACTCTTAATTGCTCACAATAACTAGAAGATAAAACAATCTTTAAAAGTTTACGATATGTTTTTGTAAATTTCTGGGGGTCAAAACTTGTTTTACGGAGTGATTTATTTGGTAGTTCGAACATTATTTTATTTGTAATTTTATAAATACTAATAAACATTTATGCTAAGATTCTTACAATGTCGAAAACTACATTAATTTTTAAGATCAATATAAACAAACATTTATATAATTGTTCGATAAATAATTGTCTCTCTATTGTAGTGAATTAAATATTGTGAAACAAAAGAAAAAAAATGTGTGTTTAGTGTCAGACATTATATCACTTAGATAAATAAATGTGTAAAAAATATTGCTCAAACTCTCTCACATATCCTTTTGTTAAGGCTATAGATAAGAGATCATTTTTAAAGATGTTTAACATGATTGTTTATTAATGAAATATGTTCAATTAATACAAACACGTGGCTAGTCTTAAAAGGTGATAAGTGCAACAAGTTATTATTCAACTAATTAATAATAATTGCTATTAGACTTAATAATAACTATTCATTATTTAAATTTTAAGGTTACATATTTTAAATAAACCTTTAAAAATAAGCCTTTGATAATTCCTTAGTAGTTAAGGAAAACCACACTGAGGAATATTGGTTTCTGATCTCAAAGGCAGCGTGGCTACTTGGATCTAAAATGAGAAATTATTTAAATCAAAATTATTTAAATAGTCGTAATTTCTGAAAGATATGTGTATAAAATAGTGATAAATCTTCGTTATGTTTAAAATCTGTAGTTGGTTCTAAAGTACAAATAACTTCTTTAAAAAAAAAAAAAAATGTCACTATATTATATCTATGGCGTTATCACACGCTCTTCATACAAATTATCCCTCATATTTCGTGGCTAAAATTATCAAATATACAAAATCACTGTTTATTTTTACAGTTGCTACAATGGCTAGAACCTCTAAGTTTAACATCACGTTAAAATATTTCTTCTATAATTATGAAACTCCAAGTAAGAATTTCAGTAGAATGTGTTTTTTTATTTAACCTTAAATAAAACTAATTGATAAAAAGAAATAATCCATTTCATAGGAATGGACGACAAAAATCATTCAACATTCAATATGGTTGATATTCATTTTTTTTTATTCTGTTAAATTATGAAAATGATATTTGTGTATCATTATATTAGTATCTTATAAATTGTTTCGCATTTTTGAAATACAAGTTTTAAAATCCACTATTTACTTAGTTGAAATAAAATTAAATCATAACAATAATTATTTATGGCTCTCAGAATTGACATTACAGATTTTGTATTAAAATTTCAAACCAAAAAATCTGTTCAATATTGGATCCCAATGTTATTATTATTTAGCTAAAATTGCATTGATAGATCTAAAAAAAAAGAAACTATTTGAATCAAAACTATCTAAAAATTCATTATTTCTTAGAAATACCAAATTAATTATTGTCAATTAAAAATTACATAAATCCAAATTATAAATGAAACCAATATTTTTTAGAAATACCAACTGAATATTTGTTAATCAAGAAATGCTTCAAAACGAATGTAAAAACGGTCCATTTACTTGTACACCAATATTTATGAATATATTGGGTAATATAAACCATCTGTAGTATTTTTTATATACAGATCTGTTTGGATAAGAATGTCTTATCTTATTTATGCAAACACACATTGTATTATATAAAGATGTAGATAATCTTGACCTAACGTGACCCGAAACGTAATTATAGTAATCCCGGACTTTTGTATTTTAATTGAAAAATGTTAATAATTTTTTATTTATAGAATTGCAAGTACAGTGTAAGAAAACAAAGAAAGGATAACTTTCAAAACTGAAGAAACTGTTACCATTTTAAAGATTAAAATAAAAATAGTTACAAGTTTAAACGAACATAAATGTCAAACATAAATTCATAAAACAACATTAATTCACAATTATTTTAAACATAGCTTCGTTTCTAATTTAAACTACAACATTTACGCAACTGTGAATAATTAACAATGTGTAACAGATTTAACCACTGTTAAATTATTATCACAGAATATGGAAAAGTTGCGATAATATATCATCAATTAATGAATTTATCATTTGCTTATTAAACTGATATTCCTAATTGAATAAAACAGTCTTCAACATGAAGTTGTCCATTGTAGTAAGGTTGATACACAACTGGTAAAAATAATAAGTTAAAAATCTCCGGTTAATTCTACAGGGCAACTGGCAGAACCTAAATTTTAAAATGCATCGCTACAAGTCTGTGGACATACACACAGTGTTTAGCCTGTTCTATCTTTTTGTCGTGGCTGAAATTAATGCCCGTAATAAATCACTGTTTAATGTAACAGCCATTCCAAGGGCTGAGGGCTGACCCTTGCATTTAACAGCTCGTTAAACATTTCCTGTTGAAATCATGAAATTCCAAGTAAGAATTACAGTACAGACGTATTTGCTAATAAACAAATACAATTTTCACCAAACCTATATCACCCGTTTTAATTACGAGTATGAGTATGAGTAATCAAATGTGAAAAACGTTCTACAAATTTCTCATACACCCATCGACAAAAAAAAAAAAAAAAAAAAAGAAAAAAAAAATAAATAGTATAATATCTCTCAGTTCGGTAGTTGTTACTTAAAATGTGATAATTAATTTGTTAAGTTTTCTTGGATTTCACAAATGAATAAATTTATACAATATGATTGAAATAAATTTTAAACTTGTAACAATTTTAATTGAAGGGTAAATCGTATTTTATCAAACTAAGTTTTTATGGCTACAGTAAAGGTTCATTTAAATTATTTTTAAAAATTATTCTTTGAGGTTAGTTTTCTAATACTTGAAATGTTCCACGCCTTTATGAGTTACTATCTACACGTTTCATCAACATTTTAATTACTCTTTCACAACAAATTTTGAGAAAGTAAGTCTATTAAAACAACTGCGTGGACTATTCATTTGTGTTTTACCATTAACTCAAATACAGCCATTTGTTGGAGCATTAGAATCTGCATTTCAACAAATCTTCAGCAGATCGGTGAGACCATTTTGAAAAGAGTGTAACTGTATATTGGACTAAAACTAATACTGTAGGTAATTTTTTTTTTAAAAACTCATTCGTACTGCAAACGGAAAAAAAGTTCCAAATATACCCAAATTTTATTTGAATTGACATTATGATTGAATAGTTTGTTATCGAATATTTGGATTCTATGTTTAGTCTCAGATGTGAAATGAAATATTTGGTCATCACTTGGTTAAAAAATTACACAGATTTTGATCAAAGTGTTCTAAAAAGCTCATGTGCCTTTCCTTGTGTAACTAATGTAGGCATTCTTATAACACCAGTCATTGTAGATGTTCTGGTAATTATCAGAAACAATGTCATACATTTCTTAAATTGCATGGAGACGATAAGCTTATTGAATGTCATTATTTATAAAGAATATTTGTTCACAAATAAATATGTCCATCGATAGTTTATCAACTCCTCAGTGATGACAGTTTTCGTTTCGGATCGTGACTTGTCATGACGATCGGTTCTACCTTCTACGACGCGTCAACGTTATTTAATAACATCTGCCTTTAGTTCTAAATGTATTTCAGACTCTTGGATTTCTTTGAAAAATAATTTATCTGTTTTTGTTGTGAGTGAATCCGGATACCATTTCTATCATAAGTGATGATAAATTTGTTGTTTATTTCGTTTCGTTGAAAGAAAGTACAATTTTAAAATTTATAATTGTCTTTCATGTGTCAAAACCTGAATAATTATAACAGTATGTAATTAAAGTTTAAAAGAAATCTAATAATTATTCCCTTACATAATGTAAAAAATATTTAAGTTTGAACTGTGCTTGTCTACACAGTACGTCTTCAACCCATTATTGACGACTTGTAACAACTTAAAGAAAAACAAGATCATTGATCATCGAAGAAGCATTACAATGGAATAAAACGTTACTGGTAATGAGCAAACACATCGAGACTATAAATCAAAATGTATAAAATCATTGTTCATATTAAAAGTATTTTAAAATAGATCCGGAGTGCAAACAACAGTTTTTGTTATTATTGTGATTACGATTTTTTTGTGATATTATCTCTAAACAAGAAGTTAATTATGTAACAATGTATTGATGGTCGACCAATTTATTCAATATACATTTGAGATACTCTGGAAGATACTTTTTTTACTGATTGAAAACCCATTTCTTGACTAACATAAATTCATCTTGGTACTTAGCCTGGTTATAATTCAATATTGTAGCATTTTTTCCCCGTTACATAATGTTGTGTTATCAAAATAGCAACAAGAGACCAAATACTATTATTTTCAATAAAAAATCAGCGTGTTATTAACCTTAGATCTTAGGTTAAAGGATAATAACATTTCGGATTATTTACTTATTTTCTTGGCAAGAGAGCACAACAATAAAAACTTTATGACACAGGATATTTTGTTTTCACCAAAATGAATATTTATTAACTTTTTCATATGTTATATGATTTTGGGAGTTATTAGAGAATTACAAGAAGTTAATTGTGTATCGTTTATCGATTTCTAATGTATTTTGGATCTATAATATCCATAAACCCGTTTCTTGGCCAAAATATTCATCTTTTTACTTAGCCGGGATATGTAATCTTCGTATTTTAAGTTTTACCGCTACATAAAATAGTATTCTAGTACCCGACAAAGTAAAAAAAAAAATTAATAATAAAATAAAATTATCTCTTCAAAGATTCACATACAACATCATGTGGAATCTTTCTTATTTAAAAAACAAACAACTTATAAGTGGTATTTTCTATTGAGGCCCTTAACGGTTCTTCATATAAAATGTTTTAATTGAGATAATTCACAACATTACTATAAATTTACTTAGAGAAATAAGGAAAAGTTAGATATAATGTGTAAAATGAGGAGAATTCGTAAAATCACAAATAGCAATATGAAATAAAATATTTTCTTATATAATTCAATATTATTTGCAAATTACTACAATTAACTATGTCAAATACAGAATAGAGTTTCTTTTGTAAATTGTGAAAAAATTGATTACATTGAGGCATTTATGTATAACTATATTATTAGTTTATTTACTTGTTGTGTTCTACAAGTACGGCTATACTAATAACAAAATGTAACATGGAATTTTTACTTTTTATAACTCAATTTATACTATCATGAGATATTGGTAATGCACAGTTTATCGCTACAGTAAAAAAAATAGCATTTTTTCATTTTGACATTTATCACCGTGGTATAAAATATTTATGAATGCGCGTAAAGAAACTAATTTTCACAACTTTTGTAAAATACTTAACTTTAGAAGCATAGTTTTGTCTAAATAACTTTAAAACTTTTGTAAAAATTTGTACATTATATTTTATTATGTATTATGATAAATAATAACATTGTATTATGTTATTAATATATATATTTAAAAACTCTTTTTAAATCAGGTCATATATGCCACAATTTCATTCCCTAATACAGACACTGAGTCTCTAAAAAAAAGTAATACAACTGTTTTTTATTGTCTTAATTACACAAATACGCATTTTTACAGGAGTGAGGAATTATGTGCAATGTTTTTCAGTATTCCTAAGAATTATGTGTTAAAGATATAAAACTACGACTCGATTTCTACCTCTTACGTATTGACAGCTTAGGTGACACTGTCTCCACAGCCTACTTATCTATTTATTCCTGTCACACGCAACTTTCCTTCGAAATGTTTTCTATATTGATTTAACGGCTTCACAAAACCATCTTCGCATTCAATTCCTGATCAACCTCTTCTCCTTTCAGCTTTCACTTCAAACAATTGATTTACTTTTTTTTCTTCTCCCAATCTAGATGCTTGTACATACCACTTCAGATCCCTATCTTTAGTTATGGAAATATTTATTTTGTTTATAGTCCTATTGTATCCATGAAGCACTGATCAACCTATTCTCCTTTCAGCCTTGACTTCAAACAATCGCTTTGCTTTTATTTTTTCTCCCAATCTAGATGCTTGTACATACCACTTCAGATCCCTATCCTTAGTTATACAAATATTTATTTTGTTAATAGTCCAATTGTATCCATGAAGCACTCTTGGGGCAATGACAACTTTATAAAATTAAATTTTCATTTTAATTGTTTAACCCCCCCCCCTTCTCATTACAGTCTTTATTTATTTGTTAATAGACACATTGAATTTAAAGTTCTATTAACAACCAAGTAATCAAAGTTTCTATAACTGTCAGGTAGAGCGTCGTTTTACTCTCAGTGCTCAAGTTCTACATTTTAAAATTAAAATGTCTGTTCAATGTTTTTCTTAAATCTTAGTTTCGTTTATTTATTTATTTATTTATCGTCTATTTATTCGTTTATTTTATTTTCAGTTATTTCCCTCATTCTGTTATTGCTCCTGTAATTTCTCAATATAGACGAACATTGTATGATTGTAAATAAAATGTAACATTAATTCGAAAATATTATCAGTTTTTTTGGTATTTTTCTTTAACTATTATTTTCTTATTCATATATATTTTTTTAATATACTATTCTTTTAATAATAAAATTGTTAAAATGTTATCTTAGCCCGACGACTTACTTTTAGTCTTCATTTTATTTAGAATTATCAGATAACAGTCCGTTTAAACTGACGTCCAATTTAGTTCAATGTTAAACATTAATGTTACTATTACAACAACCTTAGTGATATTTTCTGTACCAAAGCTACCCACAATTTTTTTTTAAATGCAAAATTAAATACAAGAAATAGGATTTTTTCTTGAACTATTTATAAAATGTAAATTCTGGAATGAACTGTAATGTTAATTATGCTATAAAAAAAAAAAATAAATAATCCACAACAGACACAAGTGAAAACAATGACTTAGTCATTGATACTGGTGTATTTGAAAAGAAAGTGTTTGGTTTGGAAATATAAATACTATCTTGTTCTTTTAAAATGTTATTATTTTGTTTTATTTATATACTGGCAAAACTAATTTAAATAAACAGTATTAAATGTTGAAACGTTGAATCTTTTAAATTTTTAAAAAATAGTATGCGTGACAACTGCTATTGTTATGCTAATTCTTACTGCAGGTCCTTGTCATTGTTCTGTGACGTAACCACTATACACCGAGTTGTTCTCTACAGTGTATTGAAGAGTCAGTATGAGACAATAAATCGTAAGAGGCGATTGTAAGAGAAAATATAAATGTATAAAAAATAATTATAATCAAAATAAATAATAGATAACTACGGACGATAAATAAATATATAATGATATAATATAACAGAACTACTTGAGACAAATACAATACTATAAAATCGTTAGAGGATAAGACGTAGTCATTTCAAAGTAGTTTGACATTTTTACTACATCATAAATGAATATAGTATGTTGAAACTTATAAATATAATTCTGTTATTTTTGTTGCAATTGTGCTGGAAACATTCAAAAATTCAACAAAACCGATATTGAATAATGTAGTACGATTCCTTTGGAATAATTATTATCGGTCTTAAATTCTAGCTGGTGAACAGAAATTAAAATATTTTATTGTTATTGCGTATCGCGTAGGTGTTTCTCTTCTGTTTCTCCAGGCTCAGATACATATACACATCTGAGCACAATTTTTAACTATGTAACTTCCAATAATATACACTGTAAATGAAATTAAAAAACCAAGTAAAATATAAATATTTAAAAACGAAAAATCAATAAATCTCAAATTACGACATCAAATACTTTGTTTTCTGATGTAAGAATAACTCAGTCAAGATGTTTAGTTGAGTTTTTGTTGTTGAATATTTTGGTGCTTTTGTATGTTCAATTTTACTACACTTTTATTCATTCTAAAGTGAGTGAACATTTTAAGCTATTAGATGTTGTTTTATTCCATTGACAAATAAATTTTTAAAAAAACCATTTTATATAATAAAAAACATTTTAAATAATCCAATTATAAAATACAGACACTTTCTAATCAATTTTTTTAAACTAGATATAATACTTTCCGTAGTAACTAAGACAGAATAAAAATGTAGACACTAAATTCATTTACACCTTGAGAAGCCTTGGATTTTACATACATTTAAATGTAGATATTAATCTTATTCAATCTATATAGAACATTTTATAAAACTATACCTAAAAATGAACTAAAAATCCTTTACATCGCGTGGTTAAATATACTTTGGTTAACTTTTACCCTTAAATATTTTATAATCCTTGAGCACATCTAAAATATTGAGTAATACTGGACTGAGTTTTCACTGTCCCCATCAACTGTTGATTTCCAAGACGTGCAAAATATAAGAAATACAAAGTGGAGAATTTATTATACATCTTAGAATCAATTTAGTTTTATGTTTAGACCTTAACAAAAATATGAAAACTAATATAGTGTCATAAATTTAATAGTTCTTTGGAAACATTTATTGAATTTTCTTAAAGCAGTATACGAAGTATAGAATAAGTTTGGTAATAAATTAAATGTAGACATCTGTTTTATAACTCATCTTCAGGTTTCATAGCCTCGTGAATCCAAAGAGTTATTATCAACAAGCTGTCCTTCGTCATCGTCTGAAGCACGATAGTAACCAAAACGTATAAGATGCTAATGTACAATTATTATATAAAATCGTTTATATAAAAATATGAATATGTGTGTATGTATTAAATACTTAATTAAACTCAGAACTGTTTACAATAAAATAGTATATTGTCCAATGTGGCCAGTCGTGATATTATATAAAATACAGATTTACTGTTAAATCTATTGAAGAATTATGTTTCATTAGAATTTGAACTCAGACATTAAGAACCTGCTCGTTTTTAAGGCTCTTTGAAAGTCTGAGTATCTCATACTGACCAATATTTTATAAAGATTGGTTTTTAAGAGTCACATTATTATTTAATCAAACAGACCTATTTATTGTAGGTGTTGTATATAATTCTGAAATGTTACATGTCATTAGAGCCCTAAATTGTTCACACTGCCAAAACGCAATTTTATATAATATTTTAATCTAAATTTGAAATGACTATACATATTCTGTAATCTCAGTTATGATGATATTATCAGAAGGCCGGAGACATTTGAATCAAGTTATGAAGACTTTTGCTGAATATGAAAAAATAAAAACATACATTTAAACATAATATAAAGTCTGGTTTTAAAGTTATTTGATTACGATTAATTGTTCATGTTATTGATATTGTTTGATCAGATATTTGACATCATCAGAGTATATAAAAGTTAATACTAGTATAAATCAAATGATAAATATTATAAATTAAATATAAAATACAGCCTAATAGCATAAGGCTATGTTCAAAACTAACTAAAACTAAAACTAGTAACCGAAGATATGAGACCAGCTCAGAAGCTAGGAGAGTGTCAAATTAAAACCGACTTATTACAAAGGTGATCATAAAACACGTAACACGGCTATACTACATAGTTATTAGCTTACAAATGACTGACAGGAAGTTACGTGTCAATGAATTGATAACCTAACGATTTATCGGGGTAGCATGTTTATAGAAACAGCTCTAACATCTAATAAATTAGATCGAATTCAAATAACATTTCTAACAATTCATGTTAATGCACTAACTATATTATAAATCAAGCTTTGTTGTACACACATTAGTGTTGGATTCTGTTGTTCAGACAAGCAGTAAATCAATTTATAGCTCTATAATATAGATTGTAGGCTTTAAATCTTCGGTTATCTCCAATAACTGGACAGTGGATATAGCTAATTTAAGATTATTTGTTTACTTGCAAAGTTATTTAAATAATATTGAGATTCATTTCCTCTGCAATCAATGTTTCTTGTAAATATTTAGAAACCATGGACTAATTATCCCGATTATTTTTTGTCTCACAGCATAATTTTGAGTTCTTCATATATTGAAAACTACATTGTATTACTTACATCCTTTCATACCAAATTTGTTAAGAATAGGTCAAACCAATTTAAAATTTAAAAAAATGATTACATTTTGGTCTTGTAATTTAAACAAATGTTCGATATTATTAGATTCTTGAATTCTTTTAAGTTTTTAAAAATCTAATAATTATTAGTCAAATATTATTCTTCGTATTTTATACGCTTCTATTTTTAGATTATTATTTTAATTTTAAAATATTTTAAGACACCGATGTCAAGTATGATTTTGTATTGTAGTATAAAATATTTTATATTTTATTAAAAATAATCAAGATTTAATTCTTCGAAAAATGTAAGGTATTTTGAAGATGGGTAGTTCGTACATATGAGTAAATCTATTGTATTAAGAGACAAAACCTAATAAAAATAATCCCAATGGAACGTTGTATGCTATATGAAATGCGTGGGTTAAGCTTCATAACGGTTTGTTCGTTATATTGTAGACATTTTGTGTTTGGATACAATACCAACTCCCTTATCAAAATTAGAAAAGAAATTATTTTGTTTTTAATAAGAGAGAAAAATTGATAAACCCAAAAAATGAAATTAAAACTAATATCAAAATTTCTTATTATATCTTTTTTAAATGTTCATAGTGTTCATTTAATTCTGGAAACGTTGGATAAAAATAATTATTAAATATACAATTGCCAAAACTACATTTCTAGAGAGCATTTGTGACTTTATGACAGCTAAAATTTTTTAAATTAAGCACTTTCATATTTTTCTTTCATTGTCTGTATTAATTAAAATCTTTTCGTACGCAACAGTTCTTAAGATATGAAAAATACTGACTTTTTTTCTTATGTAATGAATGGTTAGCACATCAAGTTTCCGTCACCATAATAATTCATAGGCAGAAGTAGTTATGACTTTTTCCAATATTGTAGGTCAGCACCGTAACTTTCTCTACAGGTCATACACATCCGTTACGCAGAAAGCGAGAGCACAATCCATTAGACTAGGCAAATGATATGCATAGGAAACAATTATAAACAAGCCTATTACACAAAATATAGTATCCTATAATAATATGTATACCTAGAGTGCGTACGAACTCTTAATCCCAAAAACTCTAGCAGTATCTACTCCTTTTTCATGTAGTCTTGAGTTAGATCCCTCTCTCTCATACTTCCTATTAGGTCTCAATTTATCAATTATTGTTTTCTTCCGATCTTATTTTAAAGTAATCAAGGAATATATAATTTATTTTACGTTCTTTTCTTCCTTTTTCTCACTAAGCTCTAATTAACGAGAGATTTTTTACCAATAAACAACAAGAAGAACATAAGGGGGATGTCTTACGTTCCTTAGTTACGTTTGGGATACTAGCTCGACGGTAATAACCTTGTAGGAAAGAACGATTATTATTGTGTTCTCTCTAACTTTTATCTTTAACTTTTAGGTTAGAATGAAATGAAAGTTTAACGTATCAAATGGCTCTTATCACCACCAACAAGGGTGTAATTTACTAATCAACCTGGTTATGTTAGAAATGGAAACAAATTAATTATTGAATATAAACCATAGCTTATGTAACACGAGAAATATACAATGTAGATAAGGAAACGCATACAATAACAAAAACAGAGTCAAAATAATAAATGGAGAAAGAAGGCAGAGGAAGAACGATATATTATTTATGTATCAGACCTTATTTTAACTACAATAAGATATAAATAAACATCAACGAAATGTACCTACCTGTTTCTTCAGTGTCCTCATTGATTTATTGTTTCAAATAGATTTTTACTTTTAAAATTAACATCGCGATACATGTTTTAGATTTCTAAATGAAAATACATCTTTATATTTATAGAGAGTGACGTAATTTATTATTATTATAAATATATGTTGACAAATTTACTGAAATAACTTTTTTTTTGTTTTATCAATTAGGGAGTTTTGATTAATCTCGTTTCACTTAACTTCTATACGAAGATAAGTAGACAGTGTTGGGGGAGTTTGGTAATATATATGTATATATATATATGTATATATATATGTGTGTGTGTGTGTGTGTGTGTGTGTGTGTGTGTGTGTGTGTGTGTGTGTGTGTGTGTGTGTGTGTGTGGGTGTGGGTGTGTGTGTGTGTGTGTGTGTGTGTGTGTGTGTGTGTGTGTGTGTGTGTGTGTGTGTGTGTGTGTGTGTGTGTGTGTGTGTGTGTGTGTGTGTGTAAGGATTAAATATACCACATGTCACATAAAAATATATGTCCTCATATATTTCTGTCATCCTATTGAAATTCAGAAATTCTAAATTCAAATTTCAAAACAGCCATATATTAATTTGGTTTTTAAGCCATATTTATTGTGCTATTTAACTTAAAATATGCCAAAATAGTTAAAATCTTCAATTATTTATAAATCACTAAAATTTAGAGGATCTTTTTTTTTAGCTTTTTTAGGATCCATTTTATAATGGTGTTGTTTACATTAGTTCACAATTAAGCTATTCTAGTATTTTCTGACGAAATTTTAGACAGTTTTAGAATAATACTTTCCGACATAATAAAGTTAGATTACTGTAATAGTTATGAAAACTACAGCTATTCGTGACGTCAAACAGAGGTGATAAGTTGAGATCAGAGTGGATGAATAAAGAAGGGTAGAATACAATTTATTTAAAATT
Source organism: Aphrophora alni (assembly GCA_963513935.1). Classification (NCBI taxonomy): domain Eukaryota; kingdom Metazoa; phylum Arthropoda; class Insecta; order Hemiptera; family Aphrophoridae; genus Aphrophora; species Aphrophora alni. Next base: position 19,062,495 of record OY740770.1, read on the forward strand.
AATATGTTTACTGAATTTCTTTAATTATGTACGCATGTAAAAATTCATATAACTAAAAATAATGTGATATACGTATATCCTTATAGTTCAAATGTAGGCTCATAGAACTGATTTCATTTGGTTCTTCTTAAATATTGTTGGCACTTAAAAATAAATTAGTGTAATTTTTCTCGTAGTACTTTTAACGATATTAATCTTGTTTAAATAATGCTCGCATAGTACTATAAATTCATATTACAAATATCTCCAAAAAAATGAAACATTTAATAATTTATAAGAGGGGTAAAAAAAAAATCTATATATTTAGATATAAATATATTTTTTATGTATAATATCGAATTTGATTCTTAATGTCACCTTACGCCCGAAAATGGTTTTAAAAATGATGTCTGCCTTTCCTCATTCACTCTTATTTTCTGTCTTATGTATGTCATTTCTCGGTTGCTAATTACTAAACAACTGGACTAAATCTGTGCATATACTGTAGCCTACTTAAATTTACACAATAGTTCGATAAAATATCAAATAGGCAGTATTGACCAAAACCTTGATTTTATAAATTCGTTTCTAACAAATAAGGACCCAAAAAAATTATTGACATATCTTCAAAAATATCTGTTCATTACTTTGTACAAAAAAAAGTCTATGTTGGTGTTATGCAACATAATTTCTCAACATCAGGTATACTGATTCCGTTGAAACATTTGTGAAATTGAATTGGATATTAATTACTCAAATAATTTGGAAAAATCAACTTTTCCTAAACAAAATAATAATTTAACATAAACAAAAAAAGAAATAACGTCGTTAACTAGACACGATTTTAATCAAATAAACTTGAGCTGAGTTTATGGTACAAAAGAAAATATCTTATGCTATATATATATATATATATATATATATATATATATATATATAATTTTAATAAAGCTGTAACATTTTTTTACCAACGTATCTTCAATTGGAAGTATGTATATGGGCAAAGACTCAATATAAAATAAATTATGTTTTACCGATCTCGTAATAGTAAGAAAAAGAAATTGTTTTGGAAGTTGGTTATGAATATCATTATCGTTTCTAATTAAACGGGAATTGTATTGTACCTTTCATATAAAATGGTTAGAAATAAGTAACCAAACCAAAATAGAAACTTACTTGGGATGATACAAAATAGGGCAGTTTAAAATATCAAAAAAAGCTTCCTAACAGATCTTCAAATTACAAAATTCAAATAATTATTCTTTTTTGTTAGTTTAGACTTAATAAACTACAAAAACAAGTTATAATAATTTGAAGTTCAATCCCAATGTATCGTTAGAAAAAAAAAATAGCATCCAAATGTGCCGTTTAACAATAATTTACTATATGTCAGTAAATATTTCAAAATTACAAAATCCGGATGATAAACAGTAGTTAGTTATACATTTTAAAATTTACGAAATAATAATAAAGTTTAACGTATTACTCAAAATTGATTCAATAAAACTCTCTGGTCATTTATATACCAAATATCTAATTCGCTTACTTGTCGTGGTTCAAATAACGTTGATAATAAATCATTGGTTAATGTAACAGCCATTCCAAGGGTTATGTCCGACCCTTGCGTTTAACGGGTCGTTAAGCATTTCCTCTTGACATCGTGAGAATACAAGTATGTAAAATGATTCGTTCATACATGATTGTATGTACTTCAGTTTAAATAGACAACGCATTTATAAATGATCTTAAACTGTTAAACTATATTGCTCTGTAATATCTAAAAGTAGAAATATCTCAAATTATTTACGATTTAAAACATTTTTGTTAAATATTGTTTTTCTTTGTTTATATAATTATTTGGTATTAAATTATGCATGTCAATATTCTCTCTCAATCTATTATAGATGATGTTTTCAAAATTTAACGTGCTATCGGTTATTGATATAAAATTATTTAAGCACAATCCATTAAAAATAATGTATTTTTTAATTAATGTTTTTATATTTCATACTTATTATTATTTTATTTTATGCTTTTAATATATGAAATTATATCTGACATCGTTTCATGTTATACATTATTTTTCAGCATGTAGTTGGTGGTCTTTATTAAGGAGCTAATTTAGGAGCATCGCTTAACCATATGCAAAAAGACAATTACAATATACACACCACGCATAGTATATATATATATATATATATATATATATATATATATATATATATATATATATATATATATATATATATTTAGATAAATTGATAGATAGACAGAATGACGTACTGTGATCGCCAAAACGACGTCCTGTTACCATCATTATAACCTTTCCAAGTAATATTTACTACACAACGTACTTCCTCATTTTACCTCACAATGACGAGTCAACACTGTAATTTTATACTTCTCTTTGTATGAACAGTTGAATTTGATACACTGATCTAGCCACTGAAAAAGTCGTACAATATATTGTTTAAGTAGACATTAGACATTCTATTTGCAGAGAACGCATAAACAAATCTAACATCTGACAAGATTTATGTTTTTTTTTAATTATTGGACGGTGATAAATTGTTCTTTATTTGTATAGAATGTTTGGTAATTTGATATAATTTGGTTACGTAAAATGTAATGTATTTCGATAATATTATTCAATTGCCGTTATCAAGTGAACAAGTAAACCTAGAACATAAGAAAACATGAAGACAGTCGATTTTATTAGTATTATATTAGACTAGAACCCGAAAAGAAGATTCCACGTTTAAAATAAGCTCGAGTTCTTCTATTACCAAAACCTATGGAGAAACGTGAACAGGAAAATTACCACTTAACACAACTACACTCAAACACAATCAATTGTAAATAGTTAGTAGATTGATATCATACACTGATCAGTAAACGAAATGTGTTTTGGTTCTAACAGAATAGTAACTTTATCAAAGTAAACAACGTTTTGTCCCCAGTATTAACTGTTGTTTAAGTGACCTTATAGTCATTCATTGAGGAGAATTAACCGGATGATTTTCAAAATTTATGAAAGTAGAGAAAAACTTTATTTTCACATATTATTAAAGATTTATTCACCGTAGCCATGACGGACCTTATTTCTATATTGATTGGGCTGTTAGGACGGTTGCATGGATTTATAAGTTAGGCGTCAATTAATTTCTGTGTATAAGTTTTTTTTTCAGCTCGTTATCTTTACAATGAAACTTATGACTATTTAATCAAATCAATTCGGATTTGACTATTTATTTATAAGGTCTAATCGCGTGTTACCTATGTGTTCAATATTTTTTATATGAACATGAAAAAATAAAATAAATAAATAAATAATTATTATATTATGTTAATACTTTCTATAACCGATACACCGTCTTACATAAAACTTAATGTCTCAATATTTAGTACTGTACATGCAGTTTCTAGTGTCCAGAGTGTCATTTTTAACTTCTAATATTTACTTAGTACGGAAAAAGTAATGTGATGGATGAAAAAATCGATCTCCACTGTTGCAGATATTTGTTTACAAGTGCCACATAAGTAATGATTTTTGTTGTTTTTTTTCCTCCTTTTTTTGTATGTGGAATGATGTCTGTCTGTCCGATTTTTTTCATTAGTCGTCTGTGCATTCTACTACAGTCAAAAACGTTGAATGATTTTAATCAAATTTAGAATATCAATTTATTTTGTGATAATTTACTGATTTATTTATAACAAAATAATTGAGGGTGGCTGCTACAAACAAATACACACAACTGTGTACGTAAGAAGTCCTCGTTTTATTTTAACTAATATTTATACCTACTGAACTGAAATTTTAGGTAAACATTAGGTTAGGTTAATTTATTATTTGGTTTGAGGGGTGAGTATGTTAGAATATTTGAGCTACTCAGCACAATTTATTAGATTTGATTTTGACGAAATACTGTATTAGCAAAGTGTTTGTTTATTGAGAGCGATACATATTTTGTATTTAACTTGATATTGAAAATTTATCATTTCGAAACGTCGTGGATTTGTCTCTTTATATATATATTAGAACCACCTTAAACAATATTTTTACAATTATTCCCTTTATCTTCTCGATTAATGAGATTTCTTATATTACATAATACATTTTAAAATGCCATTACAAGCTACACATTAGGGTCATATTGTTTCGCCACAATTCACTGCAATAAAGACAAGACTTCCTACTACTCGTAAACATCGCTAAGGTGGATAAAGTTTGAATTGCAAGAAGTTTGGTCTTGTAAAAAAGATATGAAAACAACGAGAGATAAAGACATTGTAAACATTTGCGATGTTCTACTTTAATATATGGCCACTGGGGACTTGATTGGAAAAACAGCGAATGGGGTTCGTTTATTGTACCCAAGGGTGATTGTTGGAGAGGAAATATCTCAATCGGTTTTACTCTCCAGCTGGCTTCGTAATATCACGGTAGGTTACATCTTATGAAGGTAAAGCTATGTATTCTTGTACATATTACAATCGAAAAAACATTACAAACCTAATAATAATAAAATATATGTACAACAATTTTTAACCCAACTTGTATTATTAAAACTTAATTCTGGAAACAGTTTACGTTTATTAAAAAATGTGACGATACTAGTTATGAAACATATTCTTTAAAGTTTTTAATTTTTTTCAATTTATATATATATATATATATATATATATATATATATATATATATATATATATATATAAATTCATCAATAATTTATTTACTAAATGCTTAACATGGTCATGGACAAATTTCCAATTTATGTAATAAAAACATTGAACAACTTCTCACCCAACAAATATTTAATAATGAACGAATTTGGTCATACCAATACTTTTGTAAGAGTTAAAAAACGAGAGATATATAAACTATCATGCAAAACATTCACAAACTTTCTCATTTACCCATTTTCAAAACGAAATAAAAACATACTAGAACTAATCCATACCGAAAACTTGGATTAAAAAATGTGTATTAATCAAAAAAATGAAACTTAAACAGTTTTAAATAAAAATAAATCCTTTAAAATTGTTGATAAAAGTACATTTTGAATTTTGTTAATTAATCTTGAATTTCATCTTGTATTTATCTTAGATTTTGAAAATATTTCGGGGAAAAGATTAACTTTACATTTCACACAAATTTAAAAGAAATCTGAAGAGGAAAAATGATAACTTTAACAAGTATAATTTCACAAAGAGTTTTATTTTTGGAACATGTTTCGCTGTCAGGCCTCATCATACAAATAAATTAATATTTACAGAATCTCATTTATATAAACTCATACGTACTATCTATGACCAAACTAATCAATAATTGATAAGGTTCGAGAGAGAGGGGGGAGAGGTTAATGGATGATGAAATGTACAATGACCTGAGGATGTGGGATAAGTAAACCACATGTTACAATATGTACATTTACTTAGTGAAATTATGCTAGTTAAAGTAATACTTTTTCGTTAGAAATGGACAAAAATGTCTACGTATTGAATTTTATTATAATATGTCCAAGTGTTTGATATCGTTCCTATGTCTGGTAATCATCCTTCCTGACGACGAAATACTAACTCACTAACTTCTCGTTGATACTAAATTTGTTCTGATTAACTTTCAGCTAACGAACTCAGAGACGCTCAGCTCCTCTGGTCAACTGATTAAGACTTTATCTTTCTACTGGTCTTAGAAAACCAAACTCCTTTAAACAAGGGGTCGCAGTGACGTCTAGCCTATTTGGTCAACAGTCCCCGACTAACTCCCCTTTCCAATTTTTGTTCTTACCGAATTTCTTCCCTTCTTTTCAAACTCGAGTTGGTTTTCTCCGCGTTGATTCGTTCAAATCCTGTAATTTTCCCAAAACATACGTTTCTGTCTTTTTAGTGGCGGGTTTAAAAATCTGCCCGTTGATTTTTGAAAGCGGGATCTCATCTGATTGGTCGACCTACTTTCTGCAAGTCCTTATTTTTTGAAACAGTTGGAAACTTTCCTTTCTGAAGTTTTGGGACGCCAACTTCCCCCTGTTTTATTTTCTTTTTTTTTATACAATTTTTTAGTCACATCCGTCCTTGGCCAGATATCCCGTTACTTTTTTTTTAAGTGTGTAGGCGCATTAGCTCCTTTAATGCTAAAAGTCTCCTATTCTTTTTAGTTCCTCGTACATGAATTAATTAACTATTTATCTTTTGATATCATTAATCATAATTAATATGAAATGATTAGTTTTATATCGTTACTATATATATATATATATATATATATATATATATATATATATATATATATATATATATATGGTATGTATGTTATTACTATCTATTGTGACCAACTAATTTATTTATATTATGAATAGTCAGATTTATAACTATTTTATTAGTTATTCATTTTATATAAAATACAATATTTGTAAATTACCAATAGATCCAAAGTAAGTATTAAATCGTTTATTTTCTTCAATTTTTCTCTAGGGATGTTTATTGCAATATTTGTTTATATAGTTATACATTAAACTTTACCCAACTAAAGATACAATAACTTTATTGAAAACAACTCGATTACAGTAGTAAAGTTATGTAGTTATATCTCCCTTAGGGTAGAGTTGGGTTGTATTTAAAGCGGGAGTAAAACAATAAACACACAGCAGGCGGTTTTTACTATTAATAAAACATGATATAATAGTCAGCTCAACTTACAAGTCAGTGTAAATACTATAAAAATTAGCTTATGACAAATTTAGGTTTATTTTAAAATTTGATAAATTAAAGAAAAAAAATATTTATTATATTTTTTATGTTTGTTTCGCTATCAATTTTGATCATATAAATTATTTCATTGATAGGTCTTTGGGTATTTTATAATTGTATGGGTGTATATTTACAAAAGCTTAAACAACATGAACAAATGCGTACTAATTATACTAACTAAATATGCGTATAACTACAATTTTTTACACTTGATTATTACTTTTTTTTTAAAAAATCAGATCTTTGGTAAGTTTTAATAAGCAGGATTTATCGTACACGTAGTGTTTTTTTTAAAGTATCTTTTACATTATATTATCAATTGCAAATTTTATTAACTAATTTTTCGAGTTTAATATATACTAGTAAACACTTTGAAGTTCATTGCACAAAAATAATTTTTTGTTGTGATTTGTGAAGATCCTCTTTGACATATTGATTATTTTTTTCTGATATAAATGTTAATATTAGATACTTTGATTATGAAATATGACAAGTTTTTCATAGACTGTGTATATATTCTAATAAAGAAATCTCTATTTTTGTGCCATAACACTTAAATTGACTAAAATAAATAATATTCGTAGTTTCGTCGTATTTTGTAATACATTTTCGTTTGTGTTTAGTATTTCCTTAACAAAGTTCAAAAATGATTTTTATTTCAAATGTAAACTACTATTAAATGCTTATGTATTACTACGATGTTGTGTAAGTTGTAATATGTTTAAACAGCTTCAATATTTAGCAAATTAAATCTAATATTGAAAATATTGCTTCGGAATTACAGTTTTAATACCATGTTTTCAAACATTTTATGAAACATTACATATATTATATATTTTGATAAATGATTATTTGTTTATTGATAAATTTTACTGCTATTGTGACGACAAAAACGTTTTGTTACGAGTGACTCATGTTGTTTGACTATTCACTGAATATTCACAATTTTATTAATATAGCATAAATATTTTGAAGACGAAAAAGTTTTTATTTAAATTTTTACTCATGCTCTCAAAAACGTGTCAAATAATAACACATAACTTACACAAAACATACAGTTCAAATATACCATGCAGTTTTTAAATTTCTATCAAAACTTCAGTATCAATTGAGAAAATATTTTCGTTCTGTGTGGAAATTTAAATAAATGTCCTGATTACTTAAATTATTATACCTATCATAAAACCACTTGATCAAATACACAATTTCAATAATAAACATTGTATAAAAAGTTAAGTAGATTACAGCTATAACAAAAAAATACGTATTCCTTGAGTTTCTCTTCGGAACGAAAGATACTCCCAAATACACTGCATGTTTTTTTAAGCACCGTGGGTGTGTCATAATTTAGATATACAATATTGTAGTAGAGATTTTAATCTGACTTTTTAAATTATGAAGAAAAATTGGTTTTATGAATAAAGGTTAGATTAAAAATTTGCTTGGGTTAAACTATTGGAAGGATTAATTATCAATATTAAGTTGTTATTTATAAAACCACCACCAATACTAGAGCATATTGATATTGTAAATATTGATTTATTTGTTATTAATTATTATAAAAAGAACAGAAATAGAAAGATCGTCATCCTACATACTTTCCCTCCTTCACATTATCATATTTTTTTTACAAACAACATTAATTTAGCAACTTACTTTTCAGATAAATTATTACCAATGCAGAAATTTGTCCAAATAACTTTTTCAATTCAATAGATTTGTAAACCTTTAATTGGTCAGTAAAGGGAACTAATGGTGGTGGTTGAACACTACCGAGTTTCAGATCTAATTGCATCCATCTTCAGGTGAACACATCGCTTCGAAAGTGGTTGTCAGAATATTAAAACAACTTAATGAAAAAATTAGTACCGCTTATTCGGAATAATTTTGTTGTAATTATTTAGTTTAACAATTCGCTTTATTCAATGTTAATTATGGAAGAAAACGCTGTTTTTCTTTACTTATGACGTTACAACGTTCCAACGTTTTCTCACATATTTACTTAAACAATGCAGCTTCGTAAATGAAATTCTCGTCTCGTTTGAAGTGAATAATAATTCCATATATCGCCAGTAATTAAACAATAGATATTTTAATTTAAAACTATATTTAACTAAAACAACAAGTCATCCTTTGATGACGTAATGAGAAGATGATAGTGTTTGTAAAAACGTTTGCTAGATTACAATTACATTATGTCTGTCCACCAATTCATCAGTCCGTTCGTTTGTCCGTCTTATGTTGATTATTTTCGGAAACTAGTAAACCAATATTAATAAAATTCGAATTTCGTAATGTTTTGCACAATACACAAAGGAATACGAAAATTAACAAATTGTTCGTCCAATTTTAAAATGTAGGTGTATAAAATATTGTTGTTCCGATATACAACAGTCTATGAAAGTAATCGCAAATATTCTAAAAGTTATAGAACAAAATTGCTTCTAGAGGCTAAAAACAATAAATGATTTTTCAATATCTTTCAGGATAAAGAACAGAAATATACTATTTAAACGTGAAATGTGTATACGATCCAAAATGTCAAAATCAGATCATTTATTTCGTATCAAGGAGTATGTAATCTGCAGAGTATGGCAGCATAATGTTTTCAACTGATCATCTCATCAATAACACAATATCGTCCTCTTCACAACACCTCACCTATTTGTAATTTTGATAATTGTTATCAGAAATTTATATCTTGGAAGACTTCAACTTCTAAATAATTTGCCTATGGTCTGCATGTGTTATTTGTACCACATATCATGAAGACAGCAGAAAAAACACTCACTTGTATTCTCTAAGCAAACGTCAATCACAATACCTTCAAGTAATTAAAATGTGTATATTTAGAGCACAACAGCCTACCCTGTTATGATACCTAGCTTCACACTCAGTTCCATTATTCCTCGCCTTCTTTTTCTATTATTTTCTTTTCTTTTTTTATTACGTCCATTTTATTACTAAGGGCTATCCTTTTTCAACCGTCTATTTTACAATCACGTGAATACATTTTACTGGACTACGTTTTATTCCAATAAGCTTTACTTCGATGTGGTTTACAGGAACAAATACAAGATGGTGGATTGAAACTACACATATTAAAAATCATGTTTGCTGAACGAATCACGGAGCTTTGTTTTACATATTTGACTTTATTTATCTAAATATTCAGTAGAAAAACCACATTTCAGATTTAACTTTGTTATTTAAACTAACAAATCCAAGGATCCTAACAGGACCATTTTTTCATGTATTATCTGTTTATATCCCTCCCTTCTACCCTTCTAACCAGGCCTCTTTTGATAAACGGTTGATTCTTTTCCGACCTTGATAATATTAGAGTATTCTAGGACTAGGGATTTTCATTGTTTATGGGTGTCTTCTTTTTGTATAAAGGGATTATGATCGACAGCTTCTTTCCCTTCTAACAAAAAGGAAAAAAAAATATACAAACAAATATTTTATATGCTAATCTTGAATTAGAGAGTGTACAAATTGAAAAGTACTATTCTGAATAAATTACAGTTATACTGAATACTTAATTTAAATAAGTACACAAAAGATCATTTTGAAACATTCTATGTGAAGTGGAATATATATATATATATATATATATATATATATATATATATATATATCAATTGTTTTTATTTACTAGAGTACCTATTTATGTCGTAAAAAAAAATCATCTTATCGTTATTTTTTATAAAAATGAGCTCAAATTGTCCTCCATCCAATTTTTAAATGCACAGATTTTTGTTAAGTAATAGAATAAATATATACACGGAAAATATGTTTATTGTTTCATGTGGTTAATATAACAGCACATCGAAATGGAGTGTAAAAATTAAAACCACGAATATATTTTGAAAGCTAAATGTATTGTTTTATTAAATGTATGAATTGATTTATAGCCAATGTAAAATTAACATAAATGAGGATAAAATTTCAGTTTTGATTATTTAAATTTGTATGAAATATTTAAATATTGAAATTTATGTTTCTTTTGGCAAATTTTTTTATTTATTACCGTATAAAACCACACATTTCGGTTTCAAGTGAACACATATGTATTACTTCATGTCATGAAACTAAGGTTAATATTACTATTTATTAATTTCAAACATACGTTACAAAAAATATGTCCCAGCTTCAAAATCAAGAAACAAAACTAAGACTATTTAAGAAAATCATTTATGTATTTTACATTACTCTTACATACATTTCAACGACGTCCTTGAAAGCTTGAACATCATCCCTTATATAATTATGTTCATCATCCTTGAAAGTTTGAATATCATATCTTATATAATTATGTACACCATACTTAAAAGTTTGAATATCATTCCTTATATAATTATGTACATCATCCTTGAAAGTTTGAATATCATCCCTTATATAATTATGTACATCATCCTTGAACGTTTGCAGCTTAACTTTGTTTTCCATGTTGTAAAAATCGCCACGGTGCTCTTTGGACATTTGTTTTAATCATTTATTTAAAATTCTGTTGGCCCGTTCAAATAAAACTATTTTTATTTTAAATATTTAGTATTAACGTCTAACTGAGTTCTCCAAAATCATTAACTAACTAAATCGCTTTCCGCCACCATTAGTCTTAATTTCAAGAAATCCTTGTTTTCTCTACCAGTTGCATACAATGACAAAAACAAAAGTTTGTTTTATTTCTACTACATATATTCATATAGTCTTCAAAAATGAACGTGGCATATGGTTATAAATTAAAATAAAATATTACATGAGTTTTAATGTATAGCGTATGTAGTTTCCTAATTATCATTTAAATACATTCGTAAATCAAACGACAATGGTTGCGTAAATTTGTGGTATTTTTCAATTTGGACAGTTGACGACAAGTAATCACATCTCTAATGAGAAAAGTTTTCAACTACTTTTAAAGTATTTAATCAGTATTCCTGCTGAAGTAACTTTATAAAAACTCCAAAAATGAAACGTAAAATTGATTGTTATTGAAGAAACTATTCATAACTTAAACAAATCTTTTTGTATATAAATATTTGAAAAACACGTTCTCATTATAAATTCAATCACTAGAAACACCAGGTCTTGAAACTTTTCATATATTACTCTGGTTAAATATTTAATTTACTTTGTTACATGGCAAGGTCAGTGAGAGTAGAGCAAATTATTATTATTTTTTTTTTTGGACCTTCTACAGTTGAATGTGTTACTGAAAAGTGAGGTTTCACCCTCGATGGAGGAATAGTAGAAGCTAAGTTTTCCACTTTTTGTATAAACAATAGTCTAAAAGTATATACAAAATATTACAATAAAGTATTTAAATAACAAAATGGCCCATTAATGAATTTAATTCCTTCTATCTAATAGTACGTACTGGAGTTAAAGATATATTTTTAATAATGATATACTATATTTTACGCCGTCAACCGGGTTCTCAAATATAAGTGATGTTTCACTATTCCAAAGATAATTGAGGGAAACTCACGATTTGCCAACTGAATTGTTAAATGTAAAATAAACTCAGTCTAAGGAGTCAGTTCACTTCACATGAATCTCATTTGAATTTAACATAAAAATTTGGTAAATTAAATCAATTGGAATTTCAATTTCATTAATTCAATCTCTTGAACTATGGTTACATGTATGTTTTATTATTATTATTTGCGATTGTTTTACTCGATGGTTTTATTCTATGGTATTAATAATAATAATAATAATAAAAGGAGGAGTAGCTATGTATAGCACATAGTCCGAACATCAGCGAGATAATCGGACGTTGTGGCTACTGAACAGCTACATGGAAAATAAACTCGGTTTACAAAGGCATTTCATTTTATAGAAATATAAGTTTCACTAACAATAAACTTTGGTAAGTCGATACGTTACATCGTTAACTAAATAAACGCATGTTTTGTACAATTAGATAACTTTAAATCATTAATTCAATAATATCAATCACCTGTCATTATTGTTCCACGAAATTATTCTATTATACTAAGAGTAATTAATTATGACATTCATTTGTGTAATACTATACACATTTTAGGTTTAGAAATTCAAGAAATTGGTTATAATTCTGTTCAGAACATTTTCACTAGATAAAGCTGTCGTGGAGTTTAGCAATGAATATATATATAGAGAGAGAGAGAGAGAGAGAGAGAGAGAGAGAGAGAGAGAGAGAGAGAGAGAGAGAGAGAGAGAGAGAGAGAGAGAGAGAGAGAGAGAGAGAGAGAGAGAGAGAGAGAGAGAGAGAGAGAGAGAGAGAGAGAGAGAGAGAGAGAGAGAGAGAGAGAGAGAGAGAGAGAGAGAGAGAGAGAGAGAGAGAGAGAGAGAGAGAGAGAGAGAGAGAGAGAGAGAGAGAGAGAGAGAGAGAGAGAGAGAGAGAGAGAGAGAGAGAGAGAGAGAGAGAGAGAGAGAGAGAGAGAGAGAGAGAGAGAGAGAGAGAGAGAGAGAGAGAGAGAGAGAGAGAGAAGAGAGAGAGATCAAACAGAATTACAGTCATAATTAAACATTAATTATTAGTTTTTAATATTTAGATTACATGAACTGCCACATATAAATATATATACGCTATTAGATATAAACAAGTTTTAACCTATGTGTTTGAAGCTATGGTAACATTTGGTAACCTAAATATTATCTCGTAGGTTATTTGATATGTACGCACTATATTATGATCAGGGTGATTCACTGTGAAAATCAACTGAATCTGTGTTTGTTTCACACAGAGCTATTTAGATTAAACTTGGTATTTTTGACGTCGCATGCAAGCCAAATTTGTATCGATCAGTGGGAAGTTAAAAGGAAATAGCACTCTCTTCAGTAAAAGACGAAGAATGACAAATGGCGTATAATAAGAACTTGTTAATGTTCGAAATAATATATTATGTTCCCTACATAAATGTTGCGTCAATGGACGGGTGAATCTTATTGCGCATGTGTAAGAACTATCAAGAAAGTAACATTACGGCCATGCAAAGTTCATGCCATGAAACAACTAAAAGAGCCAGGTAGAGAGGAATGTTTTGAAATAAAACCGAAATAGAATGTTGTCACAAAATGTTTCGTTTAAATATTTAACAAAATAAAGATGGATTTGGTTTTCTTTTCAGATTGTGGACAATACATTAAGTCGTAAAAATATACATAATGACACCTTTCCCCCAAGTGAGAAACGTAATTTATATATTATGTCATCTTTCGATTTCATTACAGAAAGCGAAGTCACGTACGTGATTATGCGTAATTTTGTATCGGAGTAAACTTATAAAATAAGATGTAAGAAACGTATCATTGTTTATGTTACTATACAGCTCAATTTCATCACACTAAACTTTTACTATTTGCTCAATGTCCAACAGAATATCGTATATTTCACATTTTACTGTGTAGTTTGTTTTACAAGTTTGGTCCCGTAATAACACTTTAAATAAATTAAGTCTATGATATTTCAAAAACTGGAGCACTGTAAATAATATTGTAGTTAAAAATTGTCTTTTAACAATTACCTAAAAATCATTCACATGTTTTGTAATAAATAACATAGTTTAATTAGTTAAACATAGTTACAAATAGTATAAAAACAAAATTCAAAACAACAGTTATTATAGTGGAAGGAAACAGCTATAACGTCTTCATTTTTTTATATCACAATTTCAAGGTTTTTAATACCTATCTATTAAATCGTGTGGTTTACAAAACTGTAATTTTTAAAAGTTAAAAACTTTGGTATTCATCATTTTAAAGCAGAAGTACTACATAATGTATATACATATTGGAACATATGGAGAAAATATTTATATATTATTGTGCAATATTAAAAAAAAAAGTAGAGTCCCTATTGATATATTTTAAATCATTGGGTATTTTAAAATTCCAATTTCTATTAATAAAAGAAACTAGCTAACAAAAAGTGTTTCTTCTTGTCAGATTGAATAGCCAGAACTTGTAATAAAATTGTTCGTAATATCCTTACAACATTTAGTAAAACCTAAGAGAGGGCTTGGTCTGTTCAGTCAGAATATATATACATACTTACCCTTAAAATTTACTTTAATTGGAAACAAATAATAAAAACTCAGCATTACGTGGGTTAGGAATCGTACACATATAATATTGCTATTATTACTTTTTATAAATCAACGTCAGTTAACTGCAATATAACAATTTAGCATTTCAATGTAGATATTAAATATAAAAACACACATTTTTAAAATATTTAATGAAATTATAAATCTCCCAATATCGATTGCACAGTAAGAAATACAGAAATATATTAACGTAAAATCATAATTTCTAAACAAATTACAATAAATTATTATGTTCTAGTGCAACATATCACAAACATTACAGAATAATTATGTTACTCGAATACAAGTAAAGTTTTTCAAGTGAACTCTTAACGTGATTCATTTTGGCAAAGTTTTGGAATACAAAATTGATAAATAACTTTATCAGATTTTGACATTCATTATTCTGAAATAGATATTTCAAATTTGAAACGTGACGATTTGTGGTCTGAAGTGAGTGATTTAGTAACCCTGCTACTTTTGTGTAACCACAGTAGTGTAGTTGCTAATATCATTTCGATAACTTTCAAGGGGTTATTAATTGTTAATCTTATATTATATGTGTGAATGTATGAGTATATAATATAAAATTATTAAGTAAACTTAGAGTTAGCTGTATTTAGGAGAAGTATAAAATAAAAAATATATAAAGTGTTATGCAAAAAGAAACAGTTACGTACTGTAAGACAGAACAATATTAAGCAATCAGCTGCTTACAACAATAAAATTGCTTGATCTCTTTTTTTTTCTGATTATTAGTTCTAAAATAGTCAATAGTTTTATTTATTTATTTTTATTATTATTTATTTGGTTTTGCTAATAGGTGAAATAGAACGTTGGTCAACATTTTTATAATGTTTTATTGTTTCAATTACATATTTTTCTAATAGATTTATTTTATACTATCAGAGTCCGTCCTTCGTACGGGATTGATGTACATTTATATTGTGCTTACTGTTAGGGGAGTTTTCAAGGCCAGTGGGGCGGTGCCCTGATGGAATATCTAAATAAAAATACAGAATATCTATATATTATACAGGTAGTTCATACTTTATTTGGTAACAAGTAGGGGTGCAAGTTATTTAAGTTGTTATTAAGCCTTTGTGTGATTTTAAAATTTGAAAAAAAAAGAACTATATTCATATTTGGTATACGTGTATATTTAATATAGATTTTTGGCAGTGCAATTATTTCATTGAAAGATAATTCTGGTTATTTTTATTTTTATTGTTGTTATTTACCAAATTTAAGACGACAATATACTTTAGTTTAAAAAAAAAAGTTATCACTTATTTTTAAAGCAGATTTCAATGACCCAAGTGTTATGATCTTTTTCTAAGTTGTATTATTCCTATAATTAATCGATTAATACAGCCTAGAAAACACACACACGCACACACACACATATATATATATATATATATATATATATATATATATATAATATTATATTAATAAAAGTTAAGCCATGGTAATAAATATATATTAAACAATGGAAAATAGTATAATATGTTAGGTTTCTAATTGTTTACTAGAAGAAACAGAATAATAACTATATTTTAAATCTGAAAATGTATTAAATTATTATTTTTTATTTGTGAAGGAATTATACCGACTAACGCACGAAATAAACATTCTTGTGATCCTGGGTATTAGGAAACTTTTTCTTTTTTTTTATGTTTAGGCATATCCTGTCAGAGTATACAAAAATCCATTACATACATAGCAACTTATTTAAATAGTCACTTAATAACTCGTGATAATAAATAGGATTATCATTTTTTGTATTTTTTAAAATGTAACTATGCGCTTTATTGTATACGAATGGTGGATGGAAATACAGTTTTCTTGACTCACAATAAAATTCCAGAATTATTTTTCTCGCATATTACCGAGACAAAGTAGCATGGTAAATTGAATTCTCCCATCATTTTACGTGGATTATAATTCCATATCACCAGTAATTAAGCAATATATATTTTAATTGAAAAATATATATCTCTAGAACTACAAGTCTTCCTTTGACGACATAAAGAAACGATAATAGTCTATTTAAAAACATTTGCTGGATTCAAATGTCATTGCGTCTCTCCGTCAATCCACCATCGTTCGTCTCTCATCCACATACAGATTTTTTCGGATAATAGTGAACGAATATTAAATAAAAATTACTTACAATTTGCAACCCACAAGGGCACTAATACAAAAACAAAACTGATTCAATGGTGTCTTGTAGAACGATTCTTTTATCTATCTTCGGGGTTTTCCACGTTTCTTTAATTGATGGAATAGATGTTTCCTTTTAGAAACAGTCCTCGTGTAAATTAGTTATGTAAAATAAAGTGTGCCATAATTGGTTTTTTAAAACATTTATAACTTATTTAAAAAAATTTCTTGAAAAATGTCAAATATTGTGATTCGTTTAAAAACAATAAACGGGTTATGAGTATGTGTCAAATCTATGTAGGAAATTGTAAATCATAGAAAACTAATAATACATAATAATTTTTTTTGTTCATGACAGTTTTATTTAATTTTAAATAATATATAATTTTTAGATTAACACGACAAAACCTTATTAGCTCTGCTGTTACTTATTTGTGTGATGTACACGAACAAAAAAATAATAACTAATTTCATTAATGTTCATATCTTTTTTAAACAATCTCAGTATATTATATCATCTACCATATACAAAAAATTAACTATCAAGAATTTATAAATTGATAAGTATGCTTATTTTGTTTACGTACTTAGGAACATCGTTTCATGATATAAAAAATTTGAATAAATACCTAATATATCATGAACAAAAAAATTGTTCTTTAACCAAAAATTGTAAACCGTAAACTTTAATAAAATATCTGACCATATCTCTCTTGTTTTGTTAACACTAAAAGGAATATAAGCTGCACTTATTGTACTGATCCTTTGATCTCTGAAAGGTTAGAGCTATTGTCGACAAGCTGTGAAAAATGTTAGGGTATGAATTAATTGATAAACAAATTTAATATCCCCAAATAATATAAAATAAACAAGAAAAACAACTCACTTTCTATTACAACTATTGAAATGTTTATACAATTATTAAAAAGTTATATATTGAAGTCACCCAAAATAAAAATTAAAGCAATGAATACATAATTTTATAAAATAATCAATAGCAATAAATATATTATTGGTATAGTATAAATTTTAACAATAAATTATGTATAGCAACTGCATTAAATTGAGAAAAAAAATTAAAGAAATAACTTATTTCAAAAATATAATTGCATAATATGTCAAAAATATTGCAAACGGAAATATTTCTAATTATATTACTATTTCAAAAATTAGCACCAAATTTTAGTTGTTTGGGTGCTTCATCTTTCTTCTGAGATATTAAAGTTACCTTATACATTTTACTAAAGAAAGCTACAAATGTAAGTAGTTTTTATAATAAACGTACACACGGCCACATACGCCTCCAGAGCCGACTATTTCAGGTAAATATTGGTAATCCCGAGGATATAATGTTCTTATTTGCAGACTTGGATTTGTTCCTGGGATCTCTTCTGACGTTGTCGATATTGGAGTATTCAAGGGCGATGTGGTTTATATTTTTCTTATCTACATTTAATTCTTTTAAAGCTTTATAGTTTTAATTTAGAAGAAAATCTTATCCTCGGTTTTTTTAAAGGCGATATAAACGTTTAGTTGTTTAAAGTTGTAAAAAACAAATAATAAATAATTTCATCTTTCAACTTTAAAGAAACAATAATTTATATTTTTTTTACATTATATGTCATATAAATATTTAAATTAGTGATAACAATTATAAATAATCTGATTTTATGTGTATATTTCTTTTTCATTTTATGGATTATTTATAAAATATTTAAAAAAACTTAATTTATGAAACACTAAATTGTGTTAAAGTAATCTTTTGCCCTAGTGAAATAAATGTTCGTTTACGTCAATTGAATAGAAAACTAAGGCCATAAATTGTCACTTGTAGCTCATAAACAACTGTAGTACCGGAATGGTATTTAATTTAATGAACGTTGCCACGACACATATGGTATAGAATGATAAAGTAGTTTAAGTTTTCAATAAAATGCAAAACTTGACAATTATTAATATCCTGCTGAACGTGGCAAGTGAGATAAATAAAATAAAAATGTTGCTGTTGTCATCATTTCGAATTCATACATCCAAAAACCCTTAGATTATAAAATCTAAAGTAATAGATATTACAAAATAATATTAATATTCTGATATTCTTTTATGTGCAAGTTATAGGTTTGACTTTAATGCAAAAGAAAAATTGTATCCCTCTTCTTTTATTTTTGTCATAACACGTAAAAGAATTTGTTTAAATATGTAAAACAAATATTGCTTTTTTATAGTTATAAAAATTTTGTTCTACTTTCAGTGAAGTTGTTTGTAAATCAAATTAAATTCTAAAATACCACTATTTGTTTAGATAAAATTGCCACAGACGTCATTCTTGAGTGATATCTTTGATATATGGATGGGGGGTGGGAGGGTTAAAAACAAAAACGTTGTTAATAGGCCCTAATACTAATTAAAATGATGTGAACAAATTTAACGTTCTGATTTTAGAAACAATCTTTAATGTTTTGTTAAAATTTTACTCCTTCATGGCCACAAAACTCCAATGAAACCAGTTGGTTAACATCGTTAAAATCAAAAAATACCGAGCACTGATACGTCCATTGCTATTTGATTTTAAACTCCTTCTGACATCTTAGATTGTGAGACGGTGTGTTATATTCTGTGAAGATTTTCGCTTGTCGTTCTGAAAAATATTAATATTATCTTTTTTCCAATTAAATCTGATATAGTGCGAAAATAGGAAACCTAGATTGAACATAACTTTCAAGTTATCTTTTAAAAATCTTATCATTTATTGGTGATAGATTTGGTATATGTTTTAAATATTAGCTAAACAAAAAATTGTTTTACATGGGTGTAGTAGTTTAATAACGTAAATTATTTTCGTAACGTTTAACAAGAAATTAAAAAAAATCTTTTGTATATTTTGAAAAATGCAGGAGAACATACAGCTTATGAACAATGAAGTTGATAAATAATTCAAACGTCATATACATTTAACATATTTATTAAATTTGCAAATATTTCAAAATATATGTGATTTTAGTTTGATACCGCTGTGGGAAACGAAATATAGCCCGAGCTGTACCGAGATACAAAATCTATTGGATTGTGTATGAAATAGCTTTGTTGTGTTTATCTATTTAATTACCTTTTTAAAAATTCATTTTAAAAGATGAAAACTATTAGGAAAGTAAACGAAAAGGGGTGTATTTGTACAAAAATAATAAATAATATAAATGTGCTTGTTTTTGAAAATTCACCATTCTTCAAAGTAAACACCGATATTAACATAGATGTGACTTACTTAAACATCAGTCTAGCAAAAAGATCTATTATAGATTATATAAAACGTTATCCTGAGCTTAAAAAACGAAATAAATAAAATTGTGTATTACACGATGCTGGATTGTGTCCTGATTATGGATATCTACACAAAATATAATTACACACTGGAACTTTTATCATGTATACATTACTGGACATCCATAAACTATCAAGTCAATATTTTGTACAGGTTATTGATTCCAATCTACCTATTAACTTCAGTTGTGTGATTAATTTAAGGTTTCATGTAAAAGTTAATGTATGTAACAATACAATCAAAATATCAAAGGGGTATTTATTTACTTTGATGAAATACTAACAGTCACACAGTAAACAGATTACCACTTTGGAATTATTAAAGCACACACTAGATACAATAATAGTTTTGTTAATACGTTATAATGGATTGAATGCGAGAGGGATATTAGTTTTGATTATGTTATCACCTATTTGTACGCTTAGAGCAGTTAAGTATGATGTATAGTTAATGGAAACTGTCCGAATTATAGTGAGATTAACTTCTACTTAAAATACGCCTACTGTAATAAGTGTACTATTCCATTATTATAGTGAACATGGTTATAAACTATGTACGTATATTATACTACCTTTGTCAAATACATTTAAATTTATCAAAACAATATGTATATTCACGTCTATATTCTTATTGTGTGTTATGAATATGAATAGTTGTGAAATAGTATTTTCATATTGTTAAAACAAATTTATTAAACACCTTTTATATCAGAATTAGGAATACACTGCGATGAATTATTGTAAGGTGATATTTTCTATAACGATATTTCTGAGAAACTTAACTCAAATTGGATTCAAATGAATACAATTATTCAACTCCCTGATAACAGATAATGAGTTATCATCACAATATATATTCGACAATTTAAAATGTTTACTCTATCCTTAAACCGACGAACTAATGAAAATTTTGATACCTTCATATTTTGATACAAATCATACGCATTATTTAAGGCTCTGTTTCATTTACACAAGACAAAATGACATGTTAATTTCATCAATGATATTTTAATAAATAAAGCTATTTTAATAATATTAAATGGTGTCGAAAAATTAAACACAATTTCTCACAAAGTAAATGATAAATTAATACAAAGTAAACAAAAATATTTGTCACCAAAACTGTAAGATGTGTAATTGCTAATATTAAAGGTTAATCAACCAAGAACTCCATCCTAGGTTTTGTAAATTATTTAAACTATAACTTTATGTTTAAATAATATCTATAGTTGATTCATTTATGTTTTAAACTAGACTACAGGGTACGAGTTCGTGTTACAGGATGAGATCAAGTTTGAATGACGACTATAAAAATTTCTTTTTGTTATATATTAGTCTAAAATATATTCTTAATTTGATATTTTGCAAGTTCATTTAGGTTTTTAATATAACATTTCACGAACATTTTCATGAAATTTGTAAGTTCCATTTCGTGAAGGAAGAACTTTCTAAAGGAAGATTTTTTTTTGTTTTTTACAGATAAATAATAACTCCTATTTTCTAAGAGATGGTCAATGCATTTATTTAGGTTATCAAAGGGTTAAATATATTTTTCACGATATTTATTAACAATTACATAGATAGCAAAAAACACTAAATAAAAGAACTATATTTAACTACAAATGTAATAAAGATGCATTTAAAAATAAACCTAGCATATCATAGCACACAATTTTTCACTCACTCCTCCACACAAAAAACAATAAACCATAAAACAATCCAATTTATTCCTTAGCGAAATTGGAGGTCACAAGTAATATTTAATAAAATGCCATGATTGAAAAATGATATGTATATATATATTTAAAAAGGGTCTAAAATATCTTCTCGTGTGCATTAATAGGTCCTCGGTTTAGTTCATATTTAATTAGGATGTAGCAAACAAAATATGAGCAGCAGATTTTAAGAAATTAGATAGTTTTGATTAAAATCTCCCAACTCGTTTCAGTTATATACACAGACGATAATCAACCGATGTAAGATGGACACACATATAACGTTACACAAACAACTATTTTGGGCCCGAAGTACCTTCAAACGGACATATTCTGAAAACGCACGAGACATCCATATTCCTACCAATACTTTGCTTTGCCTATATCACGGATATTGTAACGTAAATAGAAGAAATACGCATTTCAGACATTAGTAAGGTTTGCAGTAAAGGGAGGAAAATTAATTTTTATACTTGGCAACAAGTTGTCATGTTTGTAAATAAATATCTTGGTTACTAGGAGTGACAGTTTTTGCTTGAAATCAGCGTTGAAAGCCAATCAACGTCAGAAATAAAGTATCAACATGACAATGTAACAGACTTATAGCGTATTATGTCCCTGAAGAGTGATGAGTACCGTTACCTTGTATCAATATTATTTTTTAGCTAATATCACTTCGTATTATTTTAAACTAATGCTACGCAATTCCCGTTTTTTGTTAATATGTTTTTATACATTTATTTATTTTTGTTTTAGTGTGACACAAACGGTAAGAAACATTTACCACCCAATACCTTGGTGGTAGTCTAAAATTCTTAGTACACTAAAAGGTAACCAAATTCACGTCCTATCGTAAAATTCAGGGACCATGTTTTATCATTACTTCAGGATGTGTGTCTGCTGTATTCCAATGCTTTTTCTCTTTAGCTGGAATATTCCTCAATATATTTAATTTACCTCTTCTTATCTAATTTTTTGAAAAAAATACACAAACCCACACTGCCTACTTTTCCAGCTTTCCACCATTGTCAGTATCAAACTGTCAATGATTACAATTCTCTCCAAGTCTTTTTCTGTTACCACATTTTGGTGTCTCCATCTTTGCTAAACAAACACAGTTTACTAAACTATTCTTCAGGAGAGTATGGGCAGGTGTTTGTCTCACTAATGGCAAAGCGTTTTTTATAGCTGCCATATAACATGTGACGTGTGTAAGGTCCAGCATTATATTACACAGGAAGTGACGTCATGATGCATCAGTTTTTGTCGCGTAGCTACCTCACTTCCTATTATTATAAATGATGTTTTTCTTTTCTTTTAAATGTGGATCTGAGTTCGATACAGATATTGTAACTGATAAAACTCCGTTGCCGTTTGTGTGTTTTCGAATTATTTTCCTTAAATAATACTAATTTTAAAGTAAGGAAATACGATAAAAAAATTATTATTTGGTTTATTGGAAAACTACATTTTAAAATGATATAAGTATGATCACTCTGATTAGAAAACAGTTTAATTTAAACGATAAGTAATTAGTTTACCTAATAAACTTTGAGCATTAATCAGCAATAGCACATTTTAGAACTTTATCAGTGTTATAGAATTCAACATTGTACTTGTATCTGTTACCATAAATATTATACCCGTCACACAATAAACTTTGAAGGGCTTAGGTTTGTTAGATGCAGTTCAATAACTTAATGTGTGATCAGTATACATATATCCCATCGTAGTAGTTCTAGTTTTAGTAACCAGAATTCTCTAACAAACATAGCTTTCAAATTTATAACACGATTATTTTTTTAGTAACGATAATATTAGATAATAAATACGTTTCCAATATAACATGGTTGTTGTATAATAGCTAAAAAAAATAGATATTATATTACAAGTAAAAATGCTCAGCACACCAATAACTTATCTAACCTTAAAATGCCACACATATTTTGACGTTCATAGAGCGTCAACCCAAATAACTTTCATGTATATAACATTATAATTATGTTTTCAATCTTAACTTACTCAACTTTTTATATGTTTTGGTATAACTAAGTCTGTAAACTGTTTCCTTATATTCGTGTAATGGTAAGGAGAGATAAATTAAAAGTTTGGAGCGGTGAGAGCCATGGGATTTATGCTAGATTTATCATTTTATTACCGCGTTGTAAATAAGTTTTACATTCAAATTGTAAACGTGTCTTTTAGGTTAATTTTATTTTCAGTAGATTATTTAATTGAAGAAATTTAATAGGGCATTTAAACTCAAATGATGTCGAAAAGAGTGACCTAACAAAATCGTTTTCCCACTTACTATCGTTACAGTATACGATAGATTGACCCCATTTCAGCAATATCACTAGGGACGTTTAATAAATAAAATTGGACAATGCAAAAACTTTTTTGTTTTCATTGTACCTATTTTATTTTTGAAGGTGAAAAACATCAAGGTCTTCCTAGCCATTCATCGTAACTGTAGAGAGATGACAGTGAAATTATTATTGAAAACACTAAACGTGAAAACTTTTAAGGTTTAGTTTGAATATAACTAAGTTTATCTTAACTTAGTAGTTTTAACTTTCCCGCACTATTAATAGTCATTCAAGTAAATCCTTCGATCACTCTCAATGAAAAATCTTAAAGTTTTCATTTACACTAAATACATTCAACAAGTCCTTAAAACAGAAGATACATATAGAGTGAATAAATTTAGAACACTTGAAGTTCCCTAATTACCCTCAAAATACATTCGTAAATCATACAACAATGGCTGCTGCGTGAACAGGTGCTATTAATCAATTTGGACAGTTCGTGCCACTTAAATGACACCTCTAATAGGAAAAGTTTTTAACTGCTTTCAAAGTAGTTAATCTGTATTCATGCAGAAATTACTTCACGCCAACCTCAAAAATTAAACAGAAATTGGATTTTCATTTAAACAATTTTTATTTTTTTAAATAAATGTGTATATCTGTAAATAAATACATGAAAAATAAACTTTCTATCTAAACACAACCACTAGAACTATCAGGTATTGAAACTACATATTTTACTCGGGTTAATTAAGTAATATACTTTTCTACAAGGCGAGGTCTGTAAAAAAAAAAGAGCAAATGACGTTTTTTGCACCTTCTACAGTTGAATCTTTTAATGATGAAAAACCTTTTTGTTGATGTATTAAAGTTCACCGTATCACGCAGATTTCATTTCGATATTTTAAAAAAAAATAATAATAACCTCATACAATAGCAGACATTATCAAACTGGATATTTCTTTTACTATATATATACATATATATATATATATATATATATATATATATATATATATATATATATATGTATATATATATATATTTGTTATCCAAGATTGCATGACAAGTAGAAGATACGGGTTCTACTTTTACATAACCAGTTGTTTACGAATATCATAACAATGTTTAAATAACAAAATGACCCATCAATGAATATCACTTGCGTCTACCTAATCTCTCGTAGTAAAATTATTGGTATAATTTTAATAACAATATTATGTTTGGTTTTAGAAAACCTGTGACCCCGTCAAACACGTTCGAAAACATACGTTATCATTAACTTGTCCAAACACCAGCGAGAGAAAAGCACGCTTTGGCAACTGAATGATTACATGAAAAATAACCTCGGTTTTAAGGAGGCAGTTCACTTTATATAAATATCAGTTTTATTAACCATACATTTTGGTAAATTGATAGGTTATATGTCACGTATATGCCTCATATCCTAACTATAATATAATGCAGAATTACCAGTAATTACCATTATAAATAAACCAAAGTTATGAATTATACAAAATTCATCACTTACACTGAGAGTAATTATTTTGGATATTGAGTTGTGTAATTCTAAACACGTTCCATGCTTAGCAATTACATATTATACTGTTTAGAATAGTGGCGTTTTATTATAGAACTTTCACTTTATAGATAAGTGGCGATAGAATTAAGCGCTGAATATGTAAAGTTATCAAGAGACACCTTTACAAGGTTTAATTGAAAATAAACGATAAATAATATGAAGATTAGTTAAACTGCAACATATAAATAAAAAAACCTAAGGAGATTTAGGACAGCTGCAATTATATGTCATTGTAGCCGTAGTGATTTGCGTTATTTATTTATTTTATTAAATACCAAGTTCTTGCTTTGAAAACATCTAAAGGAACCTGATAAAGAGCAATGAGTTCCATTATAAAGTAGTAATAAAACAAAATTAAAATGTATCAAATAATATTTCAGTTCCAAATTAATAATCATGGCCGTAACAAATTTTACCAACATAGGCAAAAATATATATATTTTTTTATTAACTTCGGGTTGAGCCCAATACATTTTTATCGTAAAAACGTTTATATTGAACCCCCCCCCCCAGTGTGAAAAATATTCATCTTTCGATTTTATTACAGAATGCGTAGTCACGTGATTTATGTATGCTATTGTATCGGAGTAAACTTATATAATAATGATGTAAAAAAAGAGATCTTTGTTTATGTTGCTATACAGATCAACTTCATCACACTTAACTTTTACTATTTGCTCAATGTCCAACAAAATATACTACATTTTATATTTCACCGCTTATTTTATTTTCTTATTTCAGCCCAAAATAAAACTGACACTAACCTAAGCCTAACATCTTTCACAATAATAAGTTCTGTTCATAATAACTCAGTTGAAATTTGCTTTGAAACAATCTTTAACAAAATTATTTTAAAGTATTTATGTTTTCGTAAATTTTAAACTATTTTATAATATCAAAATATAATCACAAATAGTATGAAAATTAATTTAAAACAGTCAGTTACTATGCAGGAATAACGTTAACAGGATTCAATTCCATTTTGAAATTGGAACAGCTGTTAAGAAATATAAGTAGCTAACGAACATCATCTTGTTATCAGATTTCAAGGGCAAAACTTACAAGCTCCAGAGAAACCAGAGAGGTGCAGGCCTATTCAGAATACATTAGTATAAATACAATATATCTTTACACTAACGGTAAACAAATAATATTAACAATTACACGTATTTTCGGAACCGTACACTTTTTGTGCTCTGATTATTATCTTCAAACATTCAATGTCAGTAATCACCAATATGACAAATAGTTATTTCAACGTTAAAATTTAAAAATAAAACGCACATTTAATAAAACTCATTGCTAATATAAATTTCTTAGTTTTGGTTGCTTAATAAAATTAAAATAATAATATTATATTAAAATCATTTTACATAAATAAGTTTCACGTCATATAATAGTATTTTAACATTGAAGAGTTTGTTTCTTCTTTTAAAGTAAAAAAAAAAAAAAAGGTTTGTGAACATGGAACAATTAATAACCTGTTTTAATACTACCCTGTACTGTGTACACTATAATATCAGATTAGGAACATCTAATAAATATATTTGAATATTTATTTGTAATAAAAACGACTTGTATGTGTAATGTCTGAGTGGCATTTACGTCTGTCTGTAGGCTACGATGTTGTGAAATGAAAATTGTCTGTCAAATAATGACACATCGATATCACGAAACACAAAGTTCAACTTGACTCTAAACTGACGTCATTGGAAAGTAGATTAAACTTTAACGTCACTCTCAATTTATTTCGACTTCGTGAGAGTCAAGTGTCATTTAAATAATCCTCTCTTAAAATACTGATATTTTGATCAAATTTTGCACAGTTATTCGATCTACAGTTTGACTTATTGACTTGAGTTATCGTCTAATATTTATTTTATTTTACATCAACTGATTGTAGTTTTAGTTTTTTATGTTTTTTATGAATATATTACAAAACCCCGAGTAAGTTTCACATAGGCTTATATATGAAATAGATTAGAAAAAACTAATAAAATTACAATGGTATTCTATATTGCTGTTAGCACGTACATAATTAATTTGCCGTACAATATTCTAACATTTCTACAACTGTGTTAATCTTGATGAACACGACTAATGTAATCTTCTTGTGATCTTATATATTATGTACAGTAGGATTATAACCATTAGATGCGGAATTACAATTTGCAAATTAAAGTTGAATAACACAAGAGACACGAAAAAAATCTGAATTAAATCAGGTCATTTTGTCAATTAAAATGGTATTATTCTTAATTTCAATAGGATTCTATGTGAGTAAAACTTAGTCCCTTACACCACATTCATGTTGTTATCTTAATTTTTAATATCGCTATGAAGTTTAATTAATGAAAACGACGACGGAGTGAGGGTTTTAAAAAAAATGTGGGTTAATATATTGAACAAGTACAAAGGTACAAATTGTAATCAATATGGAATTAAAAGTTAAACCAGAATAACACTTAAAATGAAGTATTTTTCTATAGCACAACTGTCTAAATAAACTTGATAATTTACTATTTTTGAGATATGATTATCGATGATGATTACTCATTAATTCAAGCACCATAAATTGCAATTTTACAAAGTAAAATCCACTAATTTACTATACTCCTGAAACCAAGTCATGTTCTAATTGTATAATGGAACGTTATGAGATGGTTCGTCAAAAACCTATAACGTCCTAGATTTGATTTACATGTGCCTAAAGATGACCTCTGAATAAATTGATTAATAGATCATAATTAATTAAATTTTGAGTTTTTAATTATAGCTTTTTTTTGGATGTTTGTTTTTTTTTGCAAATTAGTTTTTTGCTACAGTTTTTTTTCTTCCAATTGGGGTTACGAATTGAGATATTATTTTCATATTTCATTAAAAATCGAAATTAAACAATTCGTAAAAAAAAAAAAAAAATTGCAACACATTTCAGAATCTTTGTATACTAAAATGTAAGATAAGTCTTTGTGAATATCATGAAAATGCACATGATCTTTATTTTTTTTTCTTCCTATTATTCACCAAATCCCTATTTTAGAAGAATCATTTGATGGACACCGTTGGAGTCGATTTTGATAAATTTATAATTTATGTTTTTTTTTTCTCATGAGGGTTACCTACAAGTTTTAAACAACGTCTCGATAGGCTTATGTGGGAAAAAATACGTGTTTTACCTCAAATTAGGTCTCAAAACTGAGTATATAAAATACTACACGTGGGATATTTTTTTACCCATTACATATTTTTCTCTGCACTAAGTATATGTGAGAAGATATAACTAATACAAAATCGGTACAGAGAGATAGAAAAAGAGAGAGAGAGAGAGAGAGAGAGAGAGAGAGAGAGAGAGAGAGAGAGAGAGAGAGAGAGAGAGAGAGAGAGAGAGAGAGAGAGAGAGAGAGAGAGAGAGAGAGAGAGAGAGAGAGAGAGAGAGAGAGAGAGAGAGAGAAAGAGAGAGAGAGAGAGAGAGAGAGAGAGAGAGAGAGAGAGAGAGAGAGAGAGAGAGAGAGAATAAGTATTGTAATCAAAAGAATATTTACCTTTTTTATATATTATATTAAACACACCTAGGAAAGCCAATATATTCTGTGAAACAGCACAGTAATCAATTACATTAAAAACAATAGTTTTGAACAGTATTAAAAAAAGTGTTTTTAAGCTCCTTTGTTTGATTGAAAAAAAAATTGCAAGTAGCTTAGTAAGAATAAAAATTTCTTCGGAAAAGTTTTTAAAACACTTTTTTCTATCTGTTATAAATTCAATACCTTTCTATTGCTGGGCAAAAGTAAACGATATAAATCATAAGTTAAACCATTCAGGAAGTCAGGAGTAATATGTTATATTGTTTTAGGTTTTTCCCGTCTGTTTTGGGCTCTATTTTTAACGACTTATTATACCTATAAATTTATTTATATCATCTACTGCAGAAGGTCCACTACGTTTAATCTTTTTATTTTGTAACACTATATTTTTTCTTCGTCTTTAAAGGCGAGAAAGCTTTCAGTCTTCATATCGTTGTACACAAAGAAATATTAAAATTGCGTTATCGTCGAAATATCAAAAGGTGACCAAAAAGACCTTTTAGCGAAGATGAAAGAAAGAGTGCTAACCAAAGAATTAACAATTGTTAATCCACTGATATCCACCTCCGTATTGTCAAGTCCGTATTCTTTGTAATGAGCCCTTGACAACAATGTAGATTAATATTGAACTAAGTTATTACATAATTCTGGGTTTTACATGATTTCGTATTGATGGTTTGTTATATATTATGTATTTATTCTATTTGGACATCTTTCAACATTTGTGCATGTACGAATTTATACATGACTCTTCGACAGTATGAATATATTATCAAGGTGATAAACCTAGATAATGGGAAATGTGAAAAGGGTGAACATACACAAGTCTAAAGATAGGACTGAAAATAACAGATAATAAAATGTTATCCGGAAAATCAACATTTCAAAGACTTCCACAACACCAGATATAACAATGAACAATTTGAATCAATGATCAACAAAGTGAACAGGGGTTGTATGTCAACACCGTGGTTCCCTTACCGTCTTATCAATATAAAACATCATTCTTCCTTCTTTCAATAAGTTTAGGGCGTGATTTAGTGGAGATAACAGTAAAAATGTCAGTCTAATTAAAAGTAGAGGCATTTTTAGTTTAGTTTTTATTTTTGGAAGCTAGTAAAACTTTACCATTTTACAAATCATTTTTTCTCCTCTATAAATGTTAATTAAAATGAGTACTTGGTTCCACCTTTCCCAGCATCGTTAATGTCACTTTTGTTGAAGCATTTCAAATATACTCCATTCTCAAAACACTTAGTAGTACTCCATTAGAGTAAACAAAATTGAGATTAACGACGCTGGGAAAGACGGAACAATGTACAAGTTTTTATATGCTTATAAATAGAGATATTTTAATTTCGCCATTGATAAAGTCGCCAACAGTTACATTTAATACTCTTGATATAAAATTTAGTAACCTGTGTGTAGGTTGTGGTTTAGGTTTACTTTACTAGATGTTTCCTCAAAGTGTTTTCTATGTTGATAGCTGTACGTATTTTATATTTACAATAAAAGTGTCTAAATATATCTGATAACGCAGACACTTATATGATAATCATGAACAATAACCAATTATAATTTTCCTTATACTCTATCTATTGTTTTGAAATTATTATTATTATTATTATTTATATTTTGTTAACCAAGTTGGTTGTAACTATGTTTTAGAACAATATGCCTAATTATTTTTGAAGTTTCTATAATCCCTCTATAATTATAATTACTGAGATCTTAGCAATAATATAGACTACGATAGTACCTTGAAATAAGAAAGAAATAGATAGAATAAAACTCTACCTCAAGATCTCACAAAAATAGGTTTTCTTAATCAAACGCTTTTAAACGACAAAGTCGCAATCCAAAGTGATATATGAGGTAGAATATCTGAACTACAACAAGTTTAGTTAAATAAACTGTATATAACTATATAAGTTAAAGTTTAGTTATTGTAGCTCATGAATTACTGAGGATGGTGACTTTGTCGTTGAAATGCGTTTGATCGTTGAAATGCGTTTGTGTGATCTTGAGTTACAGTTGTATTCTATCTAATATCATCTTACATGTCGAGGTCAATATTGATTTAAGAAAGAACGATAATTTTAAAATGATTTTTCCCCCTTTTGAATCATGTATTTATGTTAAAATAAACTAAATGTACAGTAAATATCTTATTGTTAGAACTCGTATTCGGTTTTTATATGTAAAATAACTTTAGGTAACGATACAGATTTGATCATGTTATATGTTACAGTTTAATTCTAAAATATTTTTCAAAACTGAATATATGTTACTGTATTAAGGACTAAACTTGTAACATGTGTAAATATTGACATTAATTAATGTGATAAATAAATAACCTCTGATATAGGTAACAGATGAATTCTGTTTAATATTAATGTTTGGACATTGTACATGAAATTAATATTACGTACATAATTAAATTTGACGTGCTTTTAGCCTATCAAAGAAGTAATGTATCAATTTAGAGCATTTCATTGTTACTGAGATTTCTATAGAGCAAACTGCCTACCTAATACGAGTTTCATGTTTGTCCACACACAGTACAACATACATGTTTGTAGGATTAGGATATTTTAGTCATTAGTACATGATATTTATCTGTTTTTAGAGGGAAAAGTGTTAATTTTTCAGTAGTGAATAACAAAAAATATAACAGTGGAAACTGCGTTAAGTAACATATACTAAAAATACGAGAAAATAAAAAGTAAGCCCCCGAAATGTCATGTTTTAAAACAATAATATTCTTTATAAAATTTATTCTTGTTTTTAAAAGCAAAAGACCCCACCCTCATCATCACCGCATAAAAAAAAAGACGAAAAGAGTATAAAATAAAAATCCCCGATCCTTGGAATAGTAGTATAGCGTCAGCTTCGTAAGAGAATCAGAGTTGGTCATAAAACACATAAATAAAATAAAGAAAAGGGATCTATCCTAATACTACATGAACAAAGGTGTAGAACTAGCTATTACCTTCGGCATTTCCATACCCCTTCTCAATCATAGGTTTACATACGAATATTATAGTAAACAAATTATACGAAAAATATAATTTTTTATATAAATTCAATAAAGATTTTACCTTATATTTTCATTTTTTTTCATAAGCGTGTTTTAAAAATACAGTCGTTTTCAAATTTAAAAAAATTACTGTGTAATTAAAAAAATGCAAAAATTATATTAACAAATTATTATAGTAAGTATAAAATAAAATACAAGTTTTTATACCCTTTATGACGCTTTGAAATATTAATATTTCTGATGAGTTTTAGAGAAAAAACTTTAAAACTGCAAATTTTTATGGTTGGAAACAATGCGAACATTTTTTTTTTTTTAAACACTAATAAAAATGTTTACTTGTAGTTTGACTTAGGATAAATAATTTTTATTAATTGTTAATGTGGTGAAAATCGTTGATTTTCCGCCTTAAGGAAGTTTTTTTCAGGCACATGATTTTATTCCTTCTTGAATTTAATGGGATTTGTATTAAATTAATTTAATTTGGCGTTGAATAAATTGTATATCTTGGAATATAAGCTTGTTTTCAAAAAAACTATAAAAGTTACATTTGTATTTTTCATTTGATCAATGTTCTACTTTTATAATATGTAATTAATTTTGTAAATTAAGCAACACTTAAATTTATTAACCAGATCTACTTTATTTTTGAGATATAATTATGTTAATACGTTAGAATAGATTCAATTTTCAGTAATCGAAAAAATACGGAATCGAAACGTAGTCAGCATTTTTATATCAGATATTGAATGAAAGGTACAAAAGTTTAACAATTACAAATGTAGAACAACATACTAAATATATTAAAGGTGTATTTATAAAAAAATAAGTATGCAGAAATTCAGGACAAACTATTTCATTCAAGATTCCTTAAAACCACATAAAGAAAACTAATTTTGAAATATATAAAAATCTATATTTGTAGATATATTCTAATATTTCATTTCTTGTGTCATAAACAGGACCTCAGCATAAATCGTATTTGATTAAAGTCGAACTTTTATTACCTATCTAATAAATGATAATTTTTTATTTTTACCAATTATGGCCTAAGCGTAATACCTTTTGTAACCACAGATGTTCGATTCATTTATCTTTACATTTAACTATAAATGAACAAAAAATGTAAAGCTGATTTTGATAGATTACTTAACTGTAACAGCTGATCAATTCCCCCCTCCTACATCTCACAAAAGTAAATTTTGAACAAGATGGCGACCAATACTTTTTATTTACGTCCAAAGCGCTCCATAAGTTTTACTCAAAAATAACATTTCTGGTCACAGTGAATACTTCCTACTGCTACATAGTTTGTGATCATTGAATATATTAATAAATTATTCTGTGTTATAACACGTTACTGTCAACAAATATTAATATAATTTTGGTTTCTTGATTTTTACGTCAAAACTTATATTCTTTAAAGTAACAATTACAATATTTTAATGCACAATAATAATAAAAAAAATAAATTAAATATCATTCACACAAAAATTAAGTTTCTAATAATGAGGGGGGGGTATTTTTGATCGCTCTCAATCAATTTTATAAATTTGAAGTAATTTCTGAAAAGATATTGCAATACTGTACAAATGCAGACGACTGACAGAAGAAATGTCATTCTCTAAACTACTTTGGACTAAAGGATCATTGAATTTAAACCCATCGCATAATTTTCTCTGTGGTACTTATATGTCATAAAGTAATAAATCATTTTGTAAATACAGGCTTCAGCCTATCTGCTTTTCCCTTATTCGATATCACATAAATCTATATAACATGTATGATTATAGATTAAAACTTTCAAACCAGTTTGAAACTTTTCATATTAGAGATGCCATTTAGGAGACGTCAAACTGTCCAAACTGATAAATAGAATGTGTGCATCACTCCGTTAAGGAATGATTTATGAATATGTTTTCATTATAATTTAACCTTCTCCCATATTTACTTACCACTGTCATATTTTAGGACACATTTATATAATAAAAGCAACAACATATTTTTTACATTTCTTAAAAATGTATTATAATAATATCACGACTATAAATTAAGCCGTTTGTTTCAACCCTTTTTTATATATTAATGAATAAGGTAAAATTTCTTTATCAAAAACATTGTAAGGACATATTTTGTACTACATACATAATATTTCAAAAACTATCCATTTAACTGTATAAAATATTTCAGTAAATGTTAAAGTTTAAAAAAAAATAAAAAAATTATCAGTAACATATTTTGATATTGCAGCATTTATTTGTAAAACTGTGCTACAAAATATTTCAGTTGGAATAACTACCTCTCCAACAACAAACATGTTACAAATTGAACTACAGTCCAACCCCAGTTGTTTACTTGTAGTTTCCTTTAGTCTGACATGTTATTTAGTATTCCCAATATCTTTCGTTTTTGCTCTAAAATTTTAATGTGATAAATAAATGTGACTTAAAAGTAATTAATAGCTAGGATATTACACAAGACAATTGAAGAAATGTATATTTTACTAGGTGAATCAGATAAGAATGGGTCTAATGCAGCTAATGGTAAAATAATTGTTTTACCTCCAGATAACGTTGATTGTCTTACTAATGAACTACAGTTTAATGATGATAATACATAAAATGCTGAAGTGACTGAGGTAGGCTAGAATAAGAAATAATACAGAAAGGTAACCTATGCAATAAAAATACACGTAAACAAACCCAGTCTGAGTACAAACAAGGGTAAGAATACTTTATGTAAACTAAATATTGAGTAAAATGCAATGGGTGAAAACAATTACAACAAAATTGAAGATCTGGAGCTTCGTTATTAAAACAAAAAAATTGATAAATAAAAGACTTTGATCCAACAATAGGTTACGGAGAATTTAATGATTATGTAATGGTCATCTTTTCCAACTGTGGGGACGAGGGGAAACTCCACTAGGAGTAGTGAGTATTTTCAGGGAAATGTTCCTATACTATTCTTACAATATTACTTGTATTAATAAATCACCTTTACATTCATTATTCCTAACGTTCAAGGATTTTTGACTTTTATTAACTAGGCAAATGAGGAGATGAAGTTCAAACATGAAAGGATATGTAAGAAGACAGTAACTGAAATATTTACCGAAACTAAATTTGTAGAAAAATAGTGTACAATGAGTGAACAACTGTTAAAGGGAAAATGGATTTAGAATACAAATTGTTGTTCCTCTCATAATAATGAGTATTTTATAATATTTTTATTAAACACATTTATTAATATTTTACCAACTACAAAGTTTATTGTACATCCTACAAATGGGTTTCTCCAAAACGGAAATCCCACCGACTTTGATTAAACTTTTCCTCGTAAACAACAAAGCAATAAATCTTTCAGTGTATTTAGTGCAAACTGAACTTTTGGTAAAGTTAATGCTACGGCAACAAAAGACATAGCACCAAGTTACAGTTTGTTACTTCTAAATGTTTATTACTAAAGGATATTTCTGATTTTTATATTCTTTACAGCAGAGGAATAATTTGTCAATTTAAACTTACGTCAATTTCCCATATAATCAATTGTGTATTGAGAATAGATTTGGATTGTAAATTGTGACAGGATATTGGACTCTACTGATATACATTACAATAGCTGATGCACAGGTGTTTCAGGTCTAGCTGAAGTACAAGTGTTTCAGGTGAAGTTTATGCATATGAAAAAAATATTATGATACACACCCATGTGCTGAAATTACAAATAAAACATATTAAAGTTTAGACTGAAGGTCTGTTAATGGCAATAGCAAAGCAATTTAGGTCCTCATTTCAATATATAAATAGGTTGTTTTTATAGATAGCCTCCATTGTTAATTTTTACTAGACACCAATTGAAGTCACCTTTTTGTGGCGATTAGTATGTTTTTCCTCCTTTTTTTTTTTTAAAGTGATGAGTGAGAAATTATCTGTTTTGTGCAATAGTGTTGCTCCATTTACTATATTCATCATTAATTTAACCTTTTTTTTAAATATTAAAAGCACAACAGAATGTATATTTATATGTCTATGTTAGTTTAGACTGTGTTTCTCCATAGGTAAACAAAATATATGGACGTAGTTTTAGAAGTCATTACACAAACAAAGATTCTAAAACAAATATTTATTTCTGTCAATACATCGCAATTACTACTTAGATAGTCCATTCATATACGGGTAAATTTATTATCAGTAAATCTCTGGGAAATGGACAATTTAAAAATACGTATCTTACACATCAGAAAGATCATATAGTTAAAATATCTATATCTAGTGTTGAGAGGAAACTTTCCTTATTTAAATTTTGTATAATTAAGATATTTTTTTTTAACATGTTTTTGGTTCAATTATTTAAAAATAAAATACCTTTTATAAACTAAAAACAGTTAAATAATCTGCTATTTGTGACATCTTGGTTTTGTGAATAACTTTTGTTAGAAATAGAATATTTTGTGAAACTTTTATTATAATGTTATTTTTAATCTTCATTATGTAGGTACCAATTTTTTTTTAACCCACACAAAATTTGATATAAAAAATAATAATCATTTATATGCAAAGGAATATATGGTAGTTTAAGAAAATGAATTATTATATCCGAGTAATTTAAGTTGGTGTACAAAATATTTATTAATTTGAATATATTATTTCCTCTGTTTTATAAATTCCCTGATCCGTCCAAAAGACGTTCGTGTATATAAGTTCGTTATTTTAAAAAAACTTAAGAGTTATTGAAATGCTAATTGCCATTTAAGTTGTTGGATATAATGAAAGATTTTATCACTCTGAGAAACAGAATAAGAATAAAAGAACAATCTAAAGTCTCAACCATCAAGGGAAGTTTTGTCCTAAATTATAGAACATTACGTTTTTTATCTTCATTATTTTTCAAGGTAATTTATTGTGGAAATAAAAAATTTCCTTTGTTCACAATTCACTGAATCTATCTTGAAATCTCTGAAATAATATTTCCTTATATTGGAGCAATTAAAACGCTTACTTCTGCGCTTTAAATAATATAATATTATTGTCATTTTAAACAAATATATTTATCAAACAATATCTTTTTTAACAAAGTGTAAAGATTCGGCCGTTTAAAAATATATTTGGTGTAATAAGCAAGTATTAGATGAATGTAAAGCACCTATTAATGTTCATTATCCTAACCTGTAAAATAATACCATCTAGAGAATAAGGAATTATTATTAAACAACTAGATTTGACGCTGATTAGGAAAGGCAAACACATTCATAAGTCGGGTCACTAAACTAACTGTAATTAGGCGGAATATATTTAATGTAATTAACACGTGGAATTTTTAAACCAAATAACTTGCTTCTAATTGTGATATTATGGATTTTTAATATTTGGTTAACAAATAATTATTTACGCCAAAATCGCTAACTGTCCAATTAATTTAGGACGTTGCCTTCCAATATTTCAATACCTAAAATGAAATTCAATGTCTATTACACTGAGATAATTAATGAGTTAAAATGGTAAATGTGATAAGTGATGCTGATCACTGAATGATTTCTCCACATTGTGAGGCTATAAAGACCTGTAGATTCTCCATGAGGCCTGTAATGATTAAATAATGAACCTCTAAAACAGACATTTGCACTATGGATAGTAAGACGTCTCATCAAGATAATTTATCTAAGTAATCAAAGTAATATCTAACAAGTTAAAAAATGAAGTAAATTTATTATTGTTATTTCAGTGAATATAAAAAATATAGTGCACACTCAACAATAGGTTCAGTACTTATACTTCCATTGAAACATTGTATTTGATGTCATTAATTTAAAATTAACGGTTCAGGTTTTATTGGTCGGAAAATTAAATTCACCATAATTTTTGTTACTGTTTCGTCTTAGGACTGCTTTTAGAATATAAATATATACCTCTCAAAATAAAAAAAAACTATGAAGGCGGAGGTTAGGTTAGGGCGTGTACTTAGAGGAAGATATTTTATTGGAAATACTTTATTGTATTTATAGAAACTTAAGTTAATTTCCTAAAATTAACATAGTATCTGTGTTTGCCAAATCTAATGTAGCTGTACAATCCTCTCAAAGTCAAACTAGAGTAAGTTTGGAAAAATTATAAACATTGGTTGATAATAGGTGTTTAACCTAAAACACAGGTGGTTATGTTTAAAACAGTAGTATGATTTGGAACAAACCTTTTACTAGGTGAAAATATGACAAAATGTGCTGTAAATATCTTTTACGACGATTTTGAACATATTGCATACGATAGGTAATATTGCATACGATAGGTAATAAATATGTAGAGTATTCAAATTTAATCTTTTCTCTAAAAACAAAAATAATACTATTAGAAGATTTAAAATTTGATCATTAATTTTCCTCTCTCCTATGTTGCTACACTTAAAAGTAAATTGACAATAACTTTTAACATGCATTCTATAATTTATTTTTCCTCTATAACAAATATGTCCCGGTAATATACTTTTTATCACTACATTAAAAGCACTGGACATTGTTTTTCGGAATTTTACTGCAGGCTTGACATTTAGTCAGGTTTGTAAATCTTTTATGGATGAAAGTTAACCCGACCATATTTTACACATTGTTGTGAAACATAAAACTATATAGTATTGTTGTAAAAACGTGTTATGGATTATTTATTATTTATTGATTTTAATTTAGCTTATAATAGGAAGAAAACCAATTGTTTTCCAAGAGCTACTCTTTCTTACAATGCCTGTATGTATTCATTTGATGTGTTACTCTATTTAAAATTTATGTGTGATCATTTCCAGAATATGGAGATTGAAAAAATGGTTTAAAAAAAAGCGTGTAACTATCGAGCTAGAGCACTGGTTAAATTCGTACAATAAACTTCCTTCACAAGAGGTGTATAATTGGTTAATATGTTTCCTTATTACATAAACACTTGTGTCCCATCATAAGACATGGATACATAGTCTTAGACAACTTTTTTGATTTGGATCATTTTATTCTGTAAAGGATAATCCTAACAAATTCTGTACCTGGTAAAACCAAACCTTCTACCAGTTAGATTTCATACTTTTAAATACAAGAAAAAAATCACGTATACATGGGTAGTCCAAAGAATCCAACACACAATTTTATTCATCATATGTCTCTTTGTTGTACATTAGATAGATTCTCCAACATTTCCGATTCAGAATGACTGCACTATTAATCTTTTTCCAGAACTTGTCATCTTTGCATTACGTCACTAAAAGCTAAAGTTAAAAACATTAATCAAAGTAACAGGTGAATCACAAGTTTGATATATATGGAGTCTATGGTTCTATGTTTAAAGTAAACGTAATAGACTTTTGAAAACTCATACAACGGTATAAATTTGTACCTAATATATTTTGAATGAAATGCCATGAAATGTAGTTTTTAAAGTATTAAAGTATAAAATAATAAGTTTATAAAAATCGAGGGAAATTTCTTGCACTCAATTATAAATAAAATATATTCATTCATTTAAAAAAATAATCTCTAATATTTTCATAAATTTTAATTAGTGTATCTATACAGTGGAGACTAATTTTTGTAAATTAAAACATTTTCCGATTTGTTGTTATAAATCCAGTATAAATCAACTGCATTGTCATTAAACAATTAAATACTTTGAACGTATTCATCGCCACTACAGTTTATGAGTTAATTTCTTGAACATGTTTTCTTATGGCTATTTATGTTGTGGCTGGTCTCTATCTTTGTAGAGACCTACCCTAGTTTCCTACCGTTTGTGTTTATATGCTAAAAGACACGAAATATAATTTATGCTTTTTGACTGAAAGCAAAATAACTGAATCACATAAATCAATTCATTCGATGGATTCACTTTGACAAACAGTATTTTTAACTGACAACTGTCAGGTTCGGGATGTCCTTTTCTTTCATTCTTGTACCTTCAGGTGCTCATTTTGGGGAGTACGTGGTAGGAAATTCCGAGGATCCTTACTGGATCAATTACTGTACTTCCTACTTTCCCTTTATTTTATATTTCCCATCTGCTTTATATTGGCCTACTCTTGTGTTTATCAAACTCTGTAGTAATAATTATAGGGTTAAGGATTTTTTATAATATTTTATTCTTATTTTTTCTTTTTTTTATTAAATAATGATTACCGAGAAGTTTTTAAAAAGCAAAGAAAAACAAAAATCACTATCGAAAATCCCTAAAATTATTTCATGTAATTAAATTTAATATATTTTCAATATTTTATAATTTTAGCTTTCTGGAATGCATACCTTTTACTTGAATCCAGGCTAGTATATTCATAACAGTGGTTCATGTAATAGTATGAAGATATATTTTTGTTTCTGTTTATTTACCAATGAGATTTGAATAAAGTAGGTTGTTTTGGAAAATAAAGTACACAGACGGTACATGGGAATAATAAAACATTTTTATATAATGTCTGGTCTTTCAATGCTTAGTAAATAAAGTTAGTCAACAACCAAAAATCTAGGTTACGTCAAAAAAGTTACTAAATCTACCTTAAATTACGGCTGTGGAATCAATATTACTGTTTTCGGTTACTTGTTTCGAAAATCAGAATTGAACATTTAATTTTTTAGTAATATATTGTTATATATTATGTTGTAAAAACAATTATGAGTGCAATTGGATACAGACTTTACAATTAGTTTGCACAAATTGAAGTTCTGTGATCCATTGTAGGATCTCGATATATAGCAATAATTAACATTTTAACGTTTTATTTGACAGGGGTTGTCTTCGATTGTTCCACGTTATATATCACAAAGGAAACATACACAACCATACCTGAATTATACTCACAGAACTGATAAGCAAATTATAAAATCAGAAGCAGACATTGTAATAATTGATTTGGAGTATCAAAATATTACTCATCTATTTACCAGTTATTTTCCAGTTCAAATGTTTCTGTGGGGATATTATTAATTTTAAAACTATTAAATTGATTCATTATTTATAAAGATACCAATCTTAATAAATATAAGAATTTAAATATAAGTAAAAACTCTAACCTCCTGAATACGTGACATAGATTTTTAGAGATATAACGTAGCATTATGTTTATTACGTTATGTGGAAAATTAACAATGAAACCACCAACGCATTAAATAGTTCACATATGTAAACAGTAAATTATTGTTTTGGAGATTTTTACACCTAATATTAAAATGATACTCAAACTGATAATTAATCTATGAATTTATATTTTTATAACTCATATGTCTTAGTAATATACAATTTATCGCTGTAATAAAAGCGTAGGATATTGTTTTCGTAATTTTACTATATAATTAACATTTGCTTAGCGGCGTAAGTTGTATATAGTTGAACGACAAGTTATACTTGAGAATATAGATTACTTAAATATCTTTAAACATTACATACTGTAATACTTATACTTTTAAACCGACATAGTGACCAGTCTTTCATTTCATATCTTCAATTTTATTTAACGTCTTGTGCACATTGCTTTACTAAAATAATCATGTTTTTTTTTTTTTGGTTTTAGTTTATTTACAACAAAGATGTGAATGGAAAATGATGGTAAGAACAGGGGTTTTCAGTCCTTCAAAGTTAAAATATTTATTGGTGGGAAGAGTAATGTCATATCTAATATTTGAAATAATGTGTAATAATCAACAGATTAGAACGAACATACATGTTCTAAATTCAGCCAACAAATAAAGAAGAAAAATACATAATAGTTTTACTCTAATTTATTTTTTATCTGTAATTTTTAAATAAATTGATTTATTTCAATTTTTTATAAAAGTTAGTAAACATTATAAAATAACAATGCAAAAAAAACAGAAGAAATTAAAAAATAATAATTTGTCAGATCATAATATTAAAATAGTACAAAAACGTACGTAATTGAACAATGTCCTGAATTGCTGTAACCACTGCGAGAAGTTCCATAGAATCCGTTTCAATTAAAATCTTAACGAATAATAGGATTCATTCATGGTCTCTGAATAGTACAATTTAAAATGGTTTTCTCATTACAAGACAGCAGAAAGCAAAGCTCTTTAAGTAGTAAAAATGCACGTATTATCGTTTCGTATACGAAAGATAACAATTACTCCATCATAAAAAATATCAATTTAAATGCATCTGTGAATTAATAATATTGAAAACTTTAAACAACTTTACAGACGGAAAATTTTCTGACGTTTTAAAATAAATTATTTTATCATTTATTTTAAGTCAAAAAATATAATAACACATTATTATTTTCGACTATTTAGGAATAAAAAAGAAATTAAAACACACTCTTCTTTGTTTTGCATGATTAATACATACCTTTTTAAAAATATATAGGTAGATTTTGTTTAAATTTTAATGTGAAATTTTTGTAAATTTCAAATATTAAAAATAAGAAAAACAAAAAGTGAACCCCTATTTACTGAATCACAAAAAGTGCAGTTGGTATTTAACCATATTCAGTAAAGTTTAATTTATTCACAATTTACAACACAATTATATTAAATTATAAATAATTTATTACACATTATTGTTGAAGGCTGTTGTTCAGATAGGAAATAAATCAATTCATGGCTCATTAATATAGATTGGAGGTTTAGTAAATCCCGTGATTTTGGTTGTAACTGAACTTCATAAAGCTAGGCTTATTTGATCACTTCGGAAGCAGCTGGTAGTTTATTTATTTTTTAATATGGTTTTCATAGTTGTGTCTTATGTTACTCTGTAGATTTAAAGAGGCCATTTTGTAAACAACATAAATCATTAATGTATTATTTCTTCATTTACTTAATAACTCAGTCCATACAGTGAGAAACATAGTCAAGTATAATTATTCAAAATTATAAAAGCTACTATAAAATAAGATTAATCATTGAGAGTTAAACGACAACAAAATCCATTCGTTTTATACAACAGAAATTTACACTTAGGCTACTTCATATTCTTACTATATTATCTGTATTTGGAAGAAAACATAAGATATATATATATATATATATATATATATATATGTTAAATTTCTTGAAATAGAGAATTATTCTAATTATTTCTGAATTTAAAGTTGATCTCATATATAAAACGTTGTACAATTCTGATTTGCATTTAAAGACCTATTATGTACATAAACACATACGATTGTGTTATATTTTAAAGTTTTATTGAAAAGTAAAATGTATTGTGTAAATTTCACAAACCTGATTTATATGTAATTTCAATAATAGCTAAAGCTCGTAAGATGTATTAGAATTCCCTCAATGAATGTCCTAAATAATTACCTTTAATAGAGGTAACAGATGAATTTTGTGTGATATTGATGTTAGGAAATTGTACATATTAATAATGTTTGGTAATTATGTATGACATGCTTTTAGACTATAACCAAGTAATGTATCAATTAAAAGCAGTTTATTGTCAAACTGAGAGGGAATGCCTACGTAAACAAAGTTTAATGCTTGTGCACGCACAGTACAAGAGACGTGTTTGTAGGAAGTTTTAGCTATTAGTACAGATCAATTATCCATTTTTAGAGTCAAATTTAATAATTTTTTAGGAGTGTCTGACTTAAAAATCGGACAGGGGGAAATGTTTTGTATTAACATCTAGATAAAATAATAGAAAAAAAACTTGTTGAAGCTGGAATGTATATGTATTTACAAACAATAATGTTTACCCCATACAATTGGTTTCTTTTTATAAAAAATGATGAAAACCAAATACAAAAAAAAGTATTAAAAAAGACCTCTTAGCACTGAATAGTTGAAGAGCTTCATGTTTGGAAGAGAACAAGAATTGTTTTTGAGAGACTTGAGAGAAAACATAATTGAAGGGGATGTAACACAATACTCTGTGAAGGAAAGTGTAGATACAGATAGTATTCTCCGGATTTCTATATCCGTCCTCAGTATGAGTGAACCTCTAAGGGGTTTACATAGAAACAAGTAAATAAATTGTATCAAAATATGTTTTCCTATATAATTAATAATAAAATGTGGTTTTTTTGTCCTATTATATTTTTATGAAAAAAGTATTTTCCAAAAAACTGGAATTTAAAAAATTAAAAAACAAACTATGAGGTGAAATCACAAAATGACCAAAAAATATTCGGATTTTCAAATAGTTATAAAATCAAAATAAAAGTCGTTATTTCATAGATGACGCTTCTACAAGTGAATATTTCAAAAATTTAAAAACGTTATCACTGTCAAATATTAATGGGTTAAAAATAATATGAAAATATTTTGAAACTACTGGAAAAAACCGTTTAAATTTAAGTTGACGAAAAATAAATATTTTTCAACTATTATAAATGTTTGAAAATCATTTATTTTCCGACGCAAAGTAGGTTTTTTTCTTAGAAATGTGATTTAAAGTGATTATATTTCTTCTTGAATT
Organism: Aphrophora alni; assembly: GCA_963513935.1. Classification (NCBI taxonomy): domain Eukaryota; kingdom Metazoa; phylum Arthropoda; class Insecta; order Hemiptera; family Aphrophoridae; genus Aphrophora; species Aphrophora alni. Next base: position 19,107,408 of record OY740770.1, read on the forward strand.
TATTGGGATTTTTATAAACTAGCTTTATCAAGCCTTTTTTCGTTATTATATATATATATATATATAATTATCGTGGATAATAAACATGTTTTCTAAAATAAATAACAACTTTTTTATGTTTGATCACTATAAATAGATGTTTAATTTATATATATATATATAAACATTTTCTACGTCATTTATATTTTACTCTCTCCTCGACATGTCATTTTTTTAAATACATTAAACAAAAATAAATAATAAAATAAATTCAGAATTACTTTTTTTTTACATAAAATTATATTTAAAATATTAGAAAAAACGAAGATATATTTTATTCCTATGAAATTGTTTTTTTATCGAATCCTGCATCTAATAAGAAGCATGACTTTACATGGATAAAGATACAAATCATTAACATTTGGAAATATAAGAAACACCATAAATAAACCAGTATCTTTGTTAATAAATATAATAGAAGTGCATTTGTTTTAAGAAAATAAACTATGGACGATTGTTTACACACCCATCCCAAAAGCACAAGAAGGAAGCCTTTAAAGAGAAAAATAAATAGTTTTTAAAATGGTTCTCCTGTGGTATAAACAGGTACTCAGCCTAATTAGTATTTAATGAAAATTATAATTTTAATGACAGCGGTACTTGTTATTGTTGAATATTTGTTTAATTACGAACACTTTATAATGTTTTCTTCATTGTGATTTTATGCAACCTTTGGGTCATTTTAATTTAACTATACATTCCCTATAATTTAACAATATACATAAAGTTGTTTTTAATAAATTACGAAATGTAACAGTAGCTGATTAATATTATTTTAAATTGTAACTTTTTTTTTACCAACAACGCGAACACAGGAATTAAGGCAAATATGGCAACAAAAAGGTTTTATTTAGGTCCTTAACCTGAGTCATTCTTGTAATAAAACTAATAGAATTGGTCGTATTGTATCAAATGATACATTTAAAATTACCACTTCCTGCGGCTCCATATGTTTTACCATTGAATGTTTTAATAAGTAAATCTGTGTTATAAGAAATAAATGTCAAAAAATATAATTATATTTTTAAAGTTAAAATGAAATCAACATAAATATATATTATTATGCAATAATTTCAGTTGGTATAAGAAAAATTTATAATCATTTTATAAACAAACACAATAATAAAAATGAACAAAAATAAAAAAAATCTACAATCGAGCCCAGATAACGTATTCCCAGATCTAAACTTTAAAAATTAACGGTACCTCTTGTATCAATTTGATTAACGGGTGACAAGGGTTTTTAAAGGGTGACGGGGTTGACATAAACTAAATTTAATAATACGTAATTTTGCAACGGTTTTCTTACAGTAACTAAGCCTAAATTTAAGATATGTTGGTAGTAGATTGTTGTACAAATACAGACAGACGATAAATAGAGAGGTATATTAATTCCAAAAATTACTGTGAATTAATTGACATTGACATATCTCGGTGGTACTTATTTATCAGAAAGTAATAAATCTTTTGGGTAATACAGGCTTGAGCCGATCTGCTTTTCACTTATTAGTTATCACATAGATCTACACATGCATAATTACAGTTTAAAACTTTTGAAGGAGTTTGAAACTTTTCATATTAGATATGCCATTTAGATGACGTCAAAATGTCTAAGCTGTTGAATAGCATGTTCTCAAGACTTCGTTAACGGACGATTTATGAATTATATATATATATATATATATATATATATATATATATATATATAATTTAGGTTTAACTCTGTATTTCATTTATAAATAAATATTTATGAGTAAAATATTTCTAATATTATAAATATACACCCACAGCTACGTTTGTTGTCTATAATTTCTTTACATAATATTTAATTAAATTTTTAAGATTTTATGACATTACAAAAGCTATTTACGAAATAAAAGTATAAATGGAACTACGTTTTTTTCGTGGTTTTGGTTGTCCATTATTCAATATCATTTACTGTAAATTCTAAGCTATCTATCGTAATATGTTTGTTTATTTATACCAGGATCCTTTCAATGATAGAATAAATTACAAATAATTGTTATTTCTATAAATGCCAAATATTGTGTACAATATTTAAGGATATAATATAGTTTTACACATAATCTTGTGAAATTGAATTTTCCAAACAGCTTCAAAGTATAATATGTATTTCTGAAATATAAATATATAATACACATATAAAATAAATCAATGTTTGGAATACATTCTACTACACTCTTTGCATTGGAGTACCTTCTTATGACGCGTTCAGATAAAATATGTTTTAAAGCTATTTACGAAAATATTCGTCCCTATATGAAGTCGCTTTACATAACCCAAGTAACGCCCTTCCTTCTATGGTTGTAGGCCCTGACTTCATGTGTGGTAGGTTGATATAATGCTGCTATACTATTTATTAGTTTTCATAAATATCTATTTCTGTTAGGTTATACCCATTAGGGTTAGTTTATTAAACATTATTCATTCCTCATTTAAAATGTTCAGGTCTTTTATTTTTACTTTGAATATTTTATAATTGTCTAATATATTTAACACTCTTAGGGAAACATGAAATCTGTGACGCTAAAGGAAACGCCCGGTCTCTGGAACCTCTATGTAATTTTATCACAGTTTTCAATTGTCTACTATGATGAAATGTATTGGTTCATAAAAAAATGGCAAAATAAAACAATTTTATCTATTTAACTGTTTATTTTTATTATATAACACGTATAATTGAACAATATTTATGGATAGTGAAGTCAGAAATGTTAATGAAATTAATAGTCCACACGTTTGATATAGAAAATTACTTAAGGTGTATTATTGACGAGAAAAAATCTAACATATATATATAAGAATAATAGCTAGGTAATATAAAACTATTTAAAAAAATCATTTGTTTAACACTTATCAAGAACACACAGGGAAACAGCCCGTCTCACAGACCGCTAGACTTTGAAAAAACAATACATCACGACTGTGTGGGTCACAGAGAGAAACTAAAATCAAGGTGAACCGGTTCAGGAGGGGGTAGGGGGAAGGTACTGCTTTTACAACCGCCGGGCCGAAATAGTTCTGCCACTAAAATAAAACAAAAATTCCCTATGTGCTCGTCAGACCAATGTTTCCTTAAGAGTGTTAAACATCTGCTGTTGTTAAATTATTGTAATAATTATTTAACACAAACACGATAACATACCAGCACTGTATCAACCAAACATAGAAGAGAAACTTTTCAATCGTAAAATGTAAAAATATAAATTGTACTATAGGTCATTAAAATTTCAATACAACAACGACTTGGTGATATTGAAACAGAAATAGTTGTGTCCATGTTTATGATGTTTCCACGAATAGGATGACATTCCTTCTAAATCTTTCAGCAGTTACTAAGGCAACGTCTTGTTGGATTCCTTGCAACTTAGATGTTTATTTATACTAATAAATTATTATTGATAATAACCTAAATATATCTCCTTAAATCTTCGCAGACTTATTTATAAAATGTCTATATACGCCTGTAAAAAGAAATGTATGGTTGCTTAAAATAAATTCGTTGACCTTTTGTGGAAATAACCGTCTTATGGCATCTAAGGTATCACAAATTGTGTCTTTATTATATGTGAGTGTATATCTATTTACAATCAGAATAAACTGAACCGTATTAGTTAGATTTTAGCAAACATGAGTTGTTAATTTCATGTTCAAACATTAAGTAAAATATGAGAGGACAATCTGAAAAAATAATAATTGTATTAATACATATTTAATGAATTTACACTAAAAATACAATCAAAGAAATATGTCTATATTAGGCCTAATGACAACAGTGTTACGATTTAACGTTGGTACAGTAAGTAAAAATTCTTCACCACAAATATCGAAACTCAATTCACTGCTTTGAGGATTTACAACTTAAACTGCAGCCGGTCATGGTTAAATTTACTGGTGTGTAATCCAACTAACATAATTTAATTATAACCTATCGATAATCGTATTTTAACACAATTATCGCCATGTCCAATATCATGAGTTATATTTCAAAGGATATGTAAAAAAAAATGGCATTAAATGTGGACGTACCGAAGTCAAATTTTTCTTTTTACGAATGATGTATGATTCGCTGAGATACAATTGTTATTAAAAAAGTGGAACCGTTATAAGAGACACAACTACAATAAAAAAACAGATATAGTATGTCACTCATCTCTCTGCAGAATATGCTTGGACATGCATACGTCACATGTCCGTTATATTGTCATGTTGTTACTTCTGACATTGATGCATGCTGTTTTATTATTGTGGTGTCGAGTCAAGCGTATCCTGTTCCTGGTTCAGTAGAGTAGTAATGTCACTCATACCCATTGCTAAAGTACAGTCTTGTGCAAATTAATATGACGAATAGTGTATTTTATAAATTGTATTACACATAAACAATGTACAGTAACTATTAAAGTATTTATTAGTACTTAATGTGTCCTCCTTGCATTTTAATAAAAATATCCATTCTTTTATGCATTTAATCTATAAGTTTTACATACGTTATAATTTTGTTACATATTTCTTTAATTTATTGATAGTGAAACTAACTTTAATCAGAGCAAAATTCGACTTTTCTTTGGTATTGCGGTCTATTTTTTAAAGTTTTTTTCTTCACAATTTTTATTTGGTGAATTTCCAGGCGAGTCCAAACACTGAATCCTTTTTCAGACATAAAAAGCTTTCAATTATGAATTTCAGGGTGCCAAATCATGTTGAGAAACGGCGTTTTTGACTAACAAGTAAATTTTCATTTTTTAAAGTTCTGTTAGATCTCTGTTTTCCAATATTGGGTCCTAATTTTCATTGTACATCATCACAGAGATAGGTTCTAAAGTTGTAGGTCCAAAGTAGGAGAAGCATTACCAAAACACTCTTTAAAGGAATCTTTGCAAATTGTCTGATGTGTTTGACGACATTCAAACATCATCGATCCTTCGCACATGTGATAGCCTACGCTTACGCCCTGAACTAAAAATGAATCTCGTCAAAGAAATGGACTTTTCTCTAAATCTCAGCGCACCATTTTTGTATATTTTGGACCAAACAAACCTTTTCTTCTTCCTTTTCTTCAACTTCATCCGTATGAAGTTGTTTTCTTATAACCTTTCGTGCTTTGCTTATAAAGCAACTCCAGTAGTCAACTGCGTACAGAAGAATCGGGAATTTTCACACCAGCTGATTCTAATTCTTTTTGTAAATCAAAACTGTTTTTTTCTGAGGATTAACTTTATTTAAACTACATAAGAAACTATATTTTAATGTATTTTCCCGTTTTAATCCACAGCGATATTTTCGTTTTGGGTGAAATATTACCCATCAAAAGATTTTTTCTTATTATCTACACTTCGACTAACCTTACATTCAGCTGCTATCGTTGTTTGAGTCATAGTAGTATGTTCATTAATTAATTGTTATTAAACTTAGGAGTTATATCCATATTACTACTTTTCTAACTTATTAGCAAAATCATAATAATATCACTTATAATAGAAGAAACAGAAGTAAAATAGGTGAGCAATACATATAACCTCTCAATAAAATCTACAAATGTATGGTGATCACACATTAAAAATTTCAAATGGATCAAAAAATTAGTTGTTTAGAATGGAAGCGATTCTGCAAAGATCGACGTTTATTAACTGTGGGGGAGGTCCACGGGAGGAGTCGGGTTTTTTTGGAAAATAAATCTTCTTTTGCATTGGTCTATCACCTGGGAAAAAAAACTGCTTTACCGCAGTTATTCAAGATATTCTTTGTTTTTTATACTTTATCGATTGGTCAATTGAAAATATTTATAATCGCAAATGGATATATACGATAGTTACTGCAATACTTGTCGATAGTACATTATTAGAATAATGCTCCATGAGAGAACAAGTGTTAAACGCAAAATAGATCTAGAACACAAATTGTCGCCACTTTTATAATAATAACTATCTATTGGTTTCAATAAACACATTTATCATTGCTTTTATAACAACAAACTTTATTGTGATTTCAACTAATGAGATTTAACAAGTCGGTAATCCCACCTACATTGATTAAAACATTTCATTGTAAACTGAGCTTTAAGAAAAGTTAACGCTACTAAATGAAAATATTCTATTACTAAGTTATAGTAAAAGAGTTGAATTTTACAGGCGTGTAGGTTACTTATCAGAAGCCATGAATATTTATATTGAAATTTAAAACAATTCCTTGAATAATAATTTGCGTATTGAGGATAGATTTGAACATTAGATACAGTCCGGAATATGTGACTCAACTGATGCTTAAAATATACAACATAATTTTGATGAATATCATATTACTGGAAGTACATTAAACCTAACAAATTCTAATCAAATAAAGTAATAAGAAACTAAGTTGTAGCAGTCCAAGGTAGAGAAATTGTTGGGGTGATTTTAATCTCGTTTTCAACATAGTGTGTCGTCTTTGACTATCATATAATTGGAATATCTACAAATTAGCTTTTAATGATCTTTTACTAAATAATACATTGGAAATTATAGAAGCATTTAAAAAAAAATTACCGTTGTATTAATGAAATTTAAAAGTAACGAGGTCGGTTTTAACAATTAATATTCCAGGTAATCTGTCACAACTTCACAAGTAAAAACGTCGAGGATACTCCAACTATTAGAAACTTATTTCGTCATATGGAATATTATAAATATTAAGTATCGTTCAATGTAGTGATGACATAAAATATATCACTACTCGAGACTAATGACGCACTGATGTCTCAGGTAGCTAGCTTCTACAGTAACCCTAATGAGAACTCTTACGTCGTTCTCAACATACTTCACTTTAATGAGAGACTGCTTATTTGATGCAACACTGTTATATATTAGAACAACCGTTCAAAATGAAACAATCTTAATAATCACAAAGAAAGGTTATGTATTAGTAAAGCACGTAGCGATTGTATAAGTATCACCTAAATTAAATTAAACAATATGTAAGACACTAAAAAAAAAAAAAAAAATGTAAACTCATTTCTTTTACAAGGTTAATCAAACATGCCTGTGACTTTTGTAATCAGTTGCTTTCTCTTTATTGTTTCTGCTTATAAGACTATATTAAAAGTTACATGCGAACAGCTGAAAAACCTTCTCTGTCGTTATCGTCTTATGAAACCGGAACATAAAATATACCTTAACACAAATCAAATCGATCCAAAAACAGTATTTTATTATAATTATTAAGTATATTTTTCTATAACATTATATTATAATATGTCATGCAAGTTTTTTCCTTCCATATTGTAAGGGACAATCAATATGAAGCTCTACTTGTTTGTTGATAAAGTTGTGTTTCTGGTTGTATCCTAGTGCATTTGTAATAGTGTCGGTAAGATTTGTGATTATTAAGAGCATTCGTGGATAGAGAACATAATTATAAAAAAATGTGAATCTTGAACTGTGACGTTTAAAACGCTGTCAAATAAAAACTATTATTTTACAATGAATTTATTTATTTTAAATGAATACATGCTAAATTTTTTGCAATATATATCAACAGTTCTAAAGAGATCCACAAAAAAGAACATTTTTAACTTGTATATTTTTAGTGTATTTAATCATTGTTTGGTGACTCAGTAAACAAATAATAGTCATTTGCTATTATTATTCTAATTTTAATTACTATTATTTTATTATAACATCTGAAATGCATCTTCTGTTCAACATGTCTTGTAAAATTAAAGTTAGCCTGTAATCTTCATCGAGTTCTATTTTTCTGTCTCTCTGATTAAAAAATATGTTTGGCAGTGAAGCATTAAATTCATTCTGATATCACTGAAACCAAATTAATTTCAATAAATCGTATTTAAGAAACTCCGAATGTTAAGTATTAGGCATATAATAAGGAAATTTTTTAATTATATAAAGTATTTTGGTGTGTAAAAGAATAAAGTTATGTTTAAAATTTATGTAATAGCTCCATAAAATGCAGAACCAGTATGGTATATGTTTTAGACTCTTAAACTTTAGCAAAGAAAAATATACAGTTTCTTCCAAAAGGTTATATAATTGTCACATATACAAGCCTTTGTCTTAATTTTTGTTTTTAATGGTACAAAAATCAAATTACCTTTTGTTATTTTCAAGGCAAGATATTTCTTCACAACATAATGTTTTCTGAATATGACATGTTAGAAACTTTTGTCGATATTTTTTATTGATATAAAGTTACATGGTTTTCTTTAAAACTAATCATTGTTATGATTATTGTACGTTTTAATATTATTTTCCTCCTAATAACACATTTTGGTGAATTAAAAAAAATTCAATTTTCAATTCAAAAAAAAGTAACAGTTGACTACTATCAACGATTACAATTAAAATATTTACTTTCCCTCTTATTTATAATATAATTAAGCAAATGGACGATTAAATGATAATGATTTTTTTTATGAGTTCAATTTATAAATATATTTATAAATATATCGTTTATTAATATAAAAATATAAATATAAAAATATAGTAATAGGCGAAATATATTTTGTAATTATTATAAATAAATTGTGCTCATTATTGAAGATATAGAAATGTACGCGACTCAATTCAAATATGTTTTAGAAATATATGAATACAGTGTCTCCCTTGAGGGTATTCCAATATTTGACGTTTATATAATAAAACTACATCATTCATTAAATATTTCAACCAAATCGCCAGATAAAACTTATCTACCAAAAGTTAAAAATGGAGTACTTACATGGGTAGCACTATTATTGTTATTACTATTATTATTTTCTCAATTTTTTATAAATAGGAATACAACTCACTATTTACACAATTATTGTAGGAGAAAAAATTGCCCCTAAGGCTTTTTCCTGTTTAGAGTTTCCATTACAATTAAGGAAAGTCAGAAACAAAACATAACAAATTAATTTGTTATACTCTTACACCAATTACAATTAATCATCATCGCAAAGCTTCATGCTATAGTGCGTCACATGTATTGTTACGTACGTACATATGTACATTCTTACGGCTATAATATTTACAATATAATATAACATAATATAATAAAGTCAATTACCAAGAATGAAAAACAAATAATATATACAGAGTTTCTCAGCAAAATAATTTCACGTAAAACCAATTGTATACTACTTATTTCTGACAATGTAGAACCCCGTAATGTATACACATCCATCAACAAACGGACTAGAAATGATCAAAGATTTATATGATTTAAAATCATTTTATCGTTTTCGAGTGGCATAAACTACAGGGTACAAATCAGACGTCCAGTGTAAGACTATATCGGTCTGTATTGTTTACTTTTACTCAGTAACATTTTCTAAGAGCTTATAATCTTTAAAATCCGTATAAAATGTCCATTAACAATTTTTCCATCACCTCTCTAGATTTTGACTTGTATACATTTAGGAACATATTTAATTATACATATAATTTGAAACATATGATAACTCTATTGCCACTTAGATATTATGTACTGTACTTGAAATGATCAATTATTCATGTAAATTATTTATTCTTATTTATAAAGCCTTAATGCAGAAATGAAGTAGTTAATGGTCCATCCAGTAGAGTGGGTAGGCGTTCCACGCTCTATGGTTATTACATTAAGGGTTGATTTATTGTATTGTCCATTCCCACAACCCCAACGTTTATCAGACCTAGGCTTAGTTTTAAATTATTAGACTACCATTGTAGTTTATTTACACACTTGAATGATTTTATATTTCTTCCATTAAAATACTTTTTAATAATCGTTTTGATGTAGACACAATTTAAAAGGAATAGAACAATATTGTTTAATTTTAATTGCTATTTCTTTACATTATTGAATTTAGTGTCGCGAAAATTCTACCAAACGTTCTCTAATTTTTGAACGAGTAGATACAAAAATGTATTTATTTTTACTATAAAATGGAAATTTAATACATATAAATAAGTTAAGGCATTGTTTTAAATATAATGTTGCAATAATCCATTTACATTCAACAATCACTATATTTGTAAGGGGGGAAAGGTTGTGTACAACTTTTTTAATGCAACATCGAGTTGAGGATAAACGTCAAGTATCCTAGTTATGCAACTATGATTATAGATGTTTTAAATTTTAAATAGAGTTATTCTGCACTTAATTTATACACTTTTTGTAAAAAAAAGTATTATAAATACGGAATTTAAATTGGTGAAAAATTATCAACAGTCACCTAACCTCTTTTTGTATTGTTGCTTACAGTTAAACAACCATGTTTTTGATAGTATTAAATAAAATATTAAGAAAATCTGTTATACACACTATATTAGGCAGCTCATTTTAAACATGGAGAACACAATATTTTAAAACTTAAATCTTTTATTTTGATTGATTTTTCACGATGTCGGCTTATCGGATATAATGATACTAAACCTGATACATGATTTTACTAATTTAAAATTTTTATTGCTAGTTGAAGAAAACGAAGGTAAAAAGTCAGTTTTCAGGTTCTAGAAGGAATAGAACGACAAAGCGGGAGTGAAGTATACTGGACGGAGTGGGGGATGGCTTGCCACCGACTATGCAAAATATAGTAAAATCTAAACATCAAAATAAACCTATAAAAGGAAAAATTAATAAAAAACAAAAGAGACAGAGTCAGAGTACTTAAAGAAGCCATAAGGAGTTAATAAAAGCAATAACTAAGTCGGAAACCTAATAAATAAAAGGAAATGGAAAACAGAATTTATGTAAAATTTGGCTATCGTGAAGCCTAAAATTTGACGATCTGCTGGAACCAAGTCAAATTGGCAGTATTTTAATAGCTTCAAGGAAGAAACCACTTTTCTCGGAAGACTGAAAACGGAACTCGTCGTAAATAATAATTGTAAGTGTTCTAGTACGTATCGATGTAAAATTCGATTACCAAAATAAGGGCCGGCCTAAGAGTAGACGTCACTACATCCGAGCTCTGCTTGCCGACGCGAAGTTAGTGCGAACTTCGGCAAATATCAAATTTAATATTTTGTCGTTATCACCGAAAAGATCAATATAATTAAAGAAGAATTTTGTCAAAATCTACGGAACTTGGAAAGATAAAAAGATAAAAAAGACTTCGGAGGGGTCACTCGAAGAAGGCATCACTTGGAGAAATCATCGAAAAACACAGTCATCCAAAGTATGAGGGAGAATCGATCTGCTCTACTCCCACATAAGGCACCACATAAATCAAGAAGTTTAGAAATAAAATCTTTCAAAAAATTAAAAAAATATTTCAATAATCAGTAAAATCGGGAAATAATAAAATCATAGAAGGAAATATGCGAAAATAAATAATTAATTAATATAAAGTCATTACAAACATTGAAACAAACTAAAAGCTATTTATAGAAACAGATTGGTCTAATTTAAAATTAAAATTTAATAAATATTAAAAAAGAATTTACATCATATCAAATAACAAATTTATTAGGATAAAATAAATATAGAATTAAGTGTATACCAGATTTTTAATAGACGAAAGGTTTAGATATAAGATATTAGAATAAGTCAACTGAATAAAGTTGTAATAATTTCATAGAAATAAGGTCAAGTAGTATTCAGCATTACAGTCTATTTTTTTAAATTAATAAATCTATTATATGTTCAAACTCATTCTGAATTTTGCAATTTATCCTATAACCAGTAAATTTTCCAATTAAAGAAAGAGAGTGCCCTAAAGAAAAATTTAAATAAAAAGTAAAAAATAATTTTAATTTTGGTGAGATCACAAGAGCTCCAAAAGGCACACCCTTGAGACGGAGTTTGAGGTAATAAGAATAAGGTAAGGTAGAAATAGAAAATTAAAATACTTGTGTTATAAATTGTTAGAATGAGATAGATTAAGAATTCTAATAATGCTTGTACCATTATGAATGAAATTGTGTTCGAAATTTAAAGAGAGAAAAGAGGGTAGTAAGGGTCACATATAATTCTTACGCCCCGAACGGCGTAAAAAAACACACACAATCAACCAAACAAACAAACACAATACAAATAACAGTTATCGTTAAAATTAGTCCAAAAATTATCAAAAGAAAAAATGAAAATTTATCGTTAAATATTTTTCTGAAAATTACTGCGCATTTTTGATTTGAAAGTATGTTTTCCCCTGTACATATAGCGTTGTAAAATTTTAAATTATCACTCCACGTTTAAAATTAATATAAAGTCAAACTTAACCAGAACTTATAAAACTTAAAACCTAACTAAAATATAATTTAAATTTTTGTGTTATACATCTTATCCTTTTACTATTAATTGATATTACGATAATATAAGTGTCATGGCTCAATTCAATAACAGGCGCCCATTGTCAAATCTCCATTTCCAATTTGTATGCCCATTCAAAGATATCATCTTTTTATCACTTTCTTGGTAGTCTCTCCTTGTCATTTCCACTTTGAATTTCAATGAAGGTTTTTTGGATGAATCATTGATTTGATGACCCGACCACTTCATTAGTGCTATTATAACATCAGTCACCAAAGGTGGTGTATAAGTTCTTACTAACAATCGTAAACTGTTTAAGACACTTCGGAATACTTCTACTAATAACTTTCTCTACTAGACTCACAACTGTATTTCATTCTCTTTGATGAAACACCACAATTCAGTTCCGTGTAAAACTAATATCATTGTATAAGTGTTTATTTATTCATAGTTATCAACGACAAAGAAACTGTAAACTAAAACTTGAAATATTATCGATCAGCTGCTGTAATGATTTATCTTATTTAATGTTAAAATAGTTTTTAATATTTTTGGCTAACTATTTATTACATTCAGACCAAAATATAGATATTCTGTAGTAACCTAAACCCACTGAAACTAACTTTAAAACTTGTGAAAATGTTCACCATTTCATTCCACTTACTTAGCAAGCCACAGCAAAGTGTTCTTTTCCCACCTCAATTTAAATGAAAATTTAACATAAATACTGTCAAATTAATAGCCGGTTAGTTTGCATCTGAATTAAGGTTAATTTAGTTATTTCTTAACCGATTTTTACAAAATGTTATACTACATTTTCGACTTATTTTGGCATGTAAAATCTGATTCTGCATAGCTCGCTACAAAAATAACTAATAAAATTGTTTAATTTTTAAAAAAATGATGGTTTAAGGCTAATTTTGGTTGTTGTAGACAATTACCAGGAAATTAAGTTTTTAGTTTTTTGTCCATAACTCGGTTATCCGTTGACCTACTGAAACTACAAAAAAAAGCATTGTGTCTGTTGTTAAAATATAAAAATATTTTGTATCTTGTACTTTTTTTTGTAAAATTACCGGTTTTCAAGTTATTCCACGTTAAAAATTTGAAACGGCCGCCATTTTGAAACTTATACAAATAAATTCTTTGTGTTTTGTACACTTGTTAATCGTAACATGTAAAATGCTTATTCCAAATTTGAACTCGATATATTATCTATTTCCAGAGTTACAGTGAGTTTTCGTAAAAAAAAAAAATGGCGTCTACCTGCTAAACAAAGTGGAAATTGAAAAAAAAAATTCTTCATTTTCAGATAAGAATCATACATAGAATATGAAAATGCATAGCCAGCCCAACCTTTTTGTAACACCCTGTATAAATAACTTTAGTTAGGTGTTATTGAAACTGAGTTTATTATTCTGTTATAATACAAATTGCTGAATCAATAAATTATTAGTTTTTGTACTCAAAGTTAGAGATATCAGATTCATTTTCATAGAGGATTTAAACAATCACCGTTTTATAAAACATCAGTTTTAATTATTACAGAGTCTTCACGTTTACAAAGTTAAGTTGTTTTCGATCAAACACAAAAATGATACAAAATTTTTTAAATTTATCGAAACTATTTTTGAATATTGTATAACATGAACTCCCTTTTTTTCGACTTGTTCTATTCTAATCAATGAGTTTAAATATTTTGTTTTTAGTTGTAAAATAAACATACACATTATATATTTAACCTACCCACATATACATAGTATAGAGATAATTTTGTCATCAGTTATTAATTAGATGTGTAGTTTTTGTGTGTATGTCCGTTTTGAGTTCGCTGAGGTCATAAAACTTTTTATTTTTTTAATTCAGTTTTTCTGCCATAGGTGGCCTGAAGTTTGATTTTAAACAAATTAACTATGTTTGCACATTTTAACCATATCTTAGGCTTTGTTTAATTCATTTATATTTCATTTCGTTAAAAATAATTTATTACTCAAAATTTTGCCTGTGGTCATAAGGAAAAAACCATCCTATATGTAACGTTATGAAAACTGGCACTATTTGTATCACATTTCCCCGTGTTTAGAATCTATAAACCCAAACCAAAACAATTGTTCTATATTATTTTCCGGTATAAAATAATTGTTTTGGTTTGGGTTTATAGATTCTAAACACGGGGAAATGTGATACAAATAGTGCCAGTTTTCATAACGTTACATATAGGATGGTTTTTTCCTTATGACCACAGGCAAAATTTTGAGTAATAAATTATTTTTAACGAAATGAAATATAAATGAATTAAACAAAGCCTAAGATATGGTTAAAATGTGCAAACATAGTTAATTTGTTTAAAATCAAACTTCAGGCCACCTATGGCAGAAAAACTGAATTAAAAAAATAAAAAGTTTTATGACCTCAGCGAACTCAAAACGGACATACACACAAAAACTACACATCTAATTAATAACTGATGACAAAATTATCTCTATACTATGTATATGTGGGTAGGTTAAATATATAATGTGTATGTTTATTTTACAACTAAAAACAAAATATTTAAACTCATTGATTAGAATAGAACAAGTCGAAAAAAAGGGAGTTCATGTTATACAATATTCAAAAATAGTTTCGATAAATTTAAAAAATTTTGTATCATTTTTGTGTTTGATCGAAAACAACTTAACTTTGTAAACGTGAAGACTCTGTAATAATTAAAACTGATGTTTTATAAAACGGTGATTGTTTAAATCCTCTATGAAAATGAATCTGATATCTCTAACTTTGAGTACAAAAACTAATAATTTATTGATTCAGCAATTTGTATTATAACAGAATAATAAACTCAGTTTCAATAACACCTAACTAAAGTTATTTATACAGGGTGTTACAAAAAGGTTGGGCTGGCTATGCATTTTCATATTCTATGTATGATTCTTATCTGAAAATGAAGAATTTTTTTTTTCAATTTCCACTTTGTTTAGCAGGTAGACGCCATTTTTTTTTTTTACGAAAACTCACTGTAACTCTGGAAATAGATAATATATCGAGTTCAAATTTGGAATAAGCATTTTACATGTTACGATTAACAAGTGTACAAAACACAAAGAATTTATTTGTATAAGTTTCAAAATGGCGGCCGTTTCAAATTTTTAACGTGGAATAACTTGAAAACCGGTAATTTTACAAAAAAAAGTACAAGATACAAAATATTTTTATATTTTAACAACAGACACAATGCTTTTTTTTGTAGTTTCAGTAGGTCAACGGATAACCGAGTTATGGACAAAAAACTAAAAACTTAATTTCCTGGTAATTGTCTACAACAACCAAAATTAGCCTTAAACCATCATTTTTTTAAAAATTAAACAATTTTATTAGTTATTTTTGTAGCGAGCTATGCAGAATCAGATTTTACATGCCAAAATAAGTCGAAAATGTAGTATAACATTTTGTAAAAATCGGTTAAGAAATAACTAAATTAACCTTAATTCAGATGCAAACTAACCGGCTATTAATTTGACAGTATTTATGTTAAATTTTCATTTAAATTGAGGTGGGAAAAGAACACTTTGCTGTGGCTTGCTAAGTAAGTGGAATGAAATGGTGAACATTTTCACAAGTTTTAAAGTTAGTTTCAGTGGGTTTAGGTTACTACAGAATATCTATATTTTGGTCTGAATGTAATAAATAGTTAGCCAAAAATATTAAAAACTATTTTAACATTAAATAAGATAAATCATTACAGCAGCTGATCGATAATATTTCAAGTTTTAGTTTACAGTTTCTTTGTCGTTGATAACTATGAATAAATAAACACTTATACAATGATATTAGTTTTACACGGAACTGAATTGTGGTGTTTCATCAAAGAGAATGAAATACAGTTGTGAGTCTAGTAGAGAAAGTTATTAGTAGAAGTATTCCGAAGTGTCTTAAACAGTTTACGATTGTTAGTAAGAACTTATACACCACCTTTGGTGACTGATGTTATAATAGCACTAATGAAGTGGTCGGGTCATCAAATCAATGATTCATCCAAAAAACCTTCATTGAAATTCAAAGTGGAAATGACAAGGAGAGACTACCAAGAAAGTGATAAAAAGATGATATCTTTGAATGGGCATACAAATTGGAAATGGAGATTTGACAATGGGCGCCTGTTATTGAATTGAGCCATGACACTTATATTATCGTAATATCAATTAATAGTAAAAGGATAAGATGTATAACACAAAAATTTAAATTATATTTTAGTTAGGTTTTAAGTTTTATAAGTTCTGGTTAAGTTTGACTTTATATTAATTTTAAACGTGGAGTGATAATTTAAAATTTTACAACGCTATATGTACAGGGGAAAACATACTTTCAAATCAAAAATGCGCAGTAATTTTCAGAAAAATATTTAACGATAAATTTTCATTTTTTCTTTTGATAATTTTTGGACTAATTTTAACGATAACTGTTATTTGTATTGTGTTTGTTTGTTTGGTTGATTGTGTGTGTTTTTTTACGCCGTTCGGGGCGTAAGAATTATATATTATTTTCCGGTTCAGAAGGTATCGTTGAAAAAACAAATTATTTGCCATGGGATAAATTCTCCAAAACGACTTCACCAATTTCATACAAATCTTAGTGAAATCAAAATAATTTTGACACAAAAAGCTGCGTAGAAATCGCAAGTAAAAAATATTGTACTTTACGCTGAGGACATTGCTATATCACAAATGAAGTGTTTTAGACACTTTAAGACGGCGTTCATAATTAATTTTCTCTCTTCATTGACACCTCTCTGCATCCAACTGACCTTTTCGGTGACTAATGGTATGTTTTATTTTACTTGGTTTTGGGGATGGGTGAGTAGGAAAGGAAGTGCGTATAGTTGCACTATATATTTATTATTAAATTCATCCAATCTTTTAAATATAAAAAAGCACAAGGGAACGTATCTTTGTATGTTTAGGTAGTGAAGTGCACAGATAAACAACTGATATTTTAGATGGTCGTTGTTTTAAGGAGCAGAATGGAAAGTCAGAGATTTTCAAAAATTATATTTATTTCTCTTAGTATCTCAGTCACCACATAGCCAGTGCAGTCATATAGCGGAAAATTTCTGAAGAGTAAATATCTCTGAATAGACAAAAATTAAAATATTTGACACATCTCAGAGAGTATCTAACTTTAATAAATTGTCATTTATTAATATTTATTGTTGACAAGAAGACATATTTTTCTATTTTCTATAATTGATATTTTTTCGTGTTTCAGTTGTTAAAATAATATCTCGGCTCAGTAATTCTTATTGGAGCGAAAATAATTTTGACATTGTTCACAATCAATGTTTCAATGAAACTCTTTAAGGTGAAATAATTTAAATTCATTTTCTAACCTCAAACTAAAATTACAACCTCTGTTTTTGTGACTTTATTTTTATGAATAAATTGCAATAGAGAAATTATAGTATAACAAACTCTTTTGAAAATATATATTTGGTCGATATTTACGAGTGTACAAAATTCAGTTTTTAGAAATATTAGAAAGAACCATAACTAAATTCGAAAAAAATATATATTAACAATCATTTGTGGGCAGGCACAAACAGTAGCTTTAAAAAAAATGTGTTTTTATTATACAACAAATTAATATTGAATAAATATGTTTCCGTTTTTCCCCTTTTATTAATTTTCCTGACCCTACCTACTCTACCAAATAGCATAAATTTATGTAAATATAAATATCACTTCGTTATTTTAAAGTATAAGGGTTATTGATACACTAAAAATAACTCGATTCCAACTGGTTTCGTGAATTAAAATAGTTTGTCTCTGTGAGAAGAAGAATACGAAATAAACAATAATATCAAGTTTAAATCATCAAGAGAAACACTGAACTAATTCATGGAACATTAAGTTTGTTATCTTCACTATTGTTCAATGTAAATTATTTCAGAAATATATATTTTCCTTTGTATATATTCCATTAATCTAGATGAAATGTGTGATATAATATATCTTTGTGTTGAAGTAATTAATATGCTTATCTCTGTGCTCTGAATTATCTGATACGGTTATAATTCCCAGCATCTACATTTAACTAAAAAAAATAATAATAAAAACAAAAAATAAAGGGTTTTGGTGGGGAAAAAAGACCCCCACTAATTTGTTAGGTCTACAAACTACGAATTAGAGTAACTTTTTGTGTGCTTACACACAAGCCTGTAGCATAATAACATCCAGAGAATAGATTATCATATTAACCATTTCACTATTACGATAATTTATTCCATGGATGGTATTATGCTACATAGCTATGTCATCGATGAGGGAAATATGCCAATTTTACGTCTGGTCACTAAGCCAACTTAATGAGACCGAAAATAGTTAATTGAAATAACACCCAGAGTTTTAACCCAAATCACTTGCCTCTGAATCCAAGATTCTGGAAAATTAATATGTGATTAAGGGTAGTTGAACGTAATCACGCATACCAAAATAGCAATCTGTCCAGTTTGGGGCGTTTATCCAATATGTTCGATACGTATTAGCACATTCTATAATTATTACATTGCGATAAATAATTAATAAAAAAATGTGACTATAATATGCTTTGCTTATTCGTCGATTGGTTTTTAAACGCTATTCTTAGTGTAGTAACTGCAATTTGGTTCCCTATGAGGTCTGTAATTCCTTAAATGCTGGAACCTAAAGTAAGGCACATTTAGTGTGGCGGGCTACCAGTAGCCAAAATGTGCATGGTTCATTTGAAGATAGATCATTAGCATTAAATCAATTGTTGATTTAATAATTGGAATTAGTATTATTCCTTTTTTTTGTAATTTATTAAAAATTACGGTTGAGATGTTATCTATCAGAAACTAAAATGAATCATTGACAAATAAAATCACAAAACCTATAATAATTTGCTTTACCATTTGATCTTGCTTATCGAAATATAGTCGTCCAAAAAAACACAGTTAGTAAAATGAGAAGATGAATTGAATA
Source organism: Aphrophora alni (assembly GCA_963513935.1). NCBI lineage: Eukaryota > Metazoa > Arthropoda > Insecta > Hemiptera > Aphrophoridae > Aphrophora > Aphrophora alni. The sequence goes on from OY740770.1 coordinate 19,126,664, forward strand.
TTATATTTTATAGGAAGAGTTGTACTATTACTCATTCCGATTGTTTCCATGGAAACCAAAGATAATACTCTAAAATTTTCATAGTCCCTGTGTTTGTTAAAATGAATGCTACCAAAATCAAACAGGAGTATTGGGAAACAAGACAAAATAGGGATTTGGTTGAGCCCACGCGTAAAATCTAAAATAGAAATACTTATTTTATGGTTAGTGTTATGTTTCGAAACAATCCTTAAACTAGGTGAAAAGTAACAAAATACTACGTAAATATTATTTATAAATATTTCTAAGTTATTACGGTATACATCAAAGTTATTGTATATATTATTAAAATTGAATTTTCCTCTTCAATCATAATGGATACTATTGAAAGATACTAATAAAGATTTATTATAAGACCATTCAATTTCGTAGGGTTCCAAACGTAACAGTAAATTGGTATTAAATTTTATAATGAATTGTGGATTTTATATTTTCTGTGTAACTCATTTGCTCTGGTAATATACATTTTATTACTACTGTAAAAACGCAAAACTTTATTTTCGTAATTTTACTTCTTACCGAGGAATATTTACCAAGGAATATAAAATATTTACGAATAAAAGGTAACCAAACCATATTTTACACATTGTTGTAAATATAATTGTAGAAATATAGGGTTGTACATTTTTTTTTTAAGATTATATAATATTCATTCATTTAATGTTGATTTTAACTAGTCTTACAACTAAAACCAAAACAAACTTTTAAAATTTCTATCAATGGGGTTCTCACACTTCTACTTATGTATACATTTGAAGTGTAATTCTATTTCAAATTTAAATGTGACCATATGTAGAATAATAAGGTACACAGTTATTACACGGTTGTTACTATCGTGTTACACAAAACATATTAAATTATTACATTAGTAGTAAGCATTATTCACAAGCAGGTGCAGTATGACTAATATATTCCCTTATAACATAAAAACTTTGAAAATGTATGCTAGATTGAAGTGGAGCAGTCATCTTCGATTCTGTGGAGAAGCTCCTGCAGGATAATTCTCTAGCTTCATTGAGGTTGGATTGATATCTTTCATTGCCTGATCACAATTTTGTTAGAATCAATATCTGGTGATTTCTAGTTTTATAATTAATGTTTATTATATTTATGTTTTGATGTATGTCGTTTACTATGTTATTATTTAATGAATAGTTGTAGTGTACGTAGTTCAATATTTTATAAATTTTTAGTTATTATTACATTTTAATTTAATAAATTTAAAAAAATGTAATGTATTTAACTAGTTCTATATCATGGCTATACTATCTGACAAAAAAGGTAAAAGAAATTAGATTAAGTCCAGTATTCATTTTAATATGCAGTGAGTGAATAACAAATGTTTCTTATTTAAATATTTTCGCCTTATCAAAATAATGAATAAGTAATTTAATAATGAATTGATGTAGTGTATAATATAATTTAAAAAGGTGCGAACGTGTTACAATAACTTTCTTATATCTTAATTAAGAAAACCGTGGCTGAGGTAAACAGAACGAGTTATTGGTCAAAAAACTAAAAATAAACCATTAATCATTAATCATTGTTGATTAATATTAATGATTATGGTTAATATTATGATTATGGTTTATTTTTAGTTTTTTGACCAATAACGTCAGAACCGGCTATATTAATAATGATAGCAACTCGTTACCACACTAGCGCACTGTGGTATGATGAACTACGTACTGACTGTCAGTTTTGACAGAATTGAAATATCTATCATTTTTAATTGGCCTAATAAATTATTTACCTATTTTTACAACTTTAAAAAAAAATAATAAGCTGAAAATTTTAAATATTTAATTTTTCTTAAATGAAATAGATTTTAAATTGTGCTTTAAAAGTTAATTAAAGATTAAAACTAATAATTTTTAATTGTTATGGTTAGGAACATGAGTCCTAATAATTTAGTCACTTTTATACTTTATATAATTACCTTCCACCAATTGAGGATAAGTAATTAATTCTTTGTAAATGAGATGAGTTCAACGAATCCATCACACAGTTTTAGACAACATTTGTCACTATGTTGTACATTAGACAGATTCCCCCACATTTCTGATTCAGAATGACTGTCACTATTAATCATGTCCCCACAACTTGACACCTTTGCATTATGTCGCTAAAGGCTAAAGTTATAAACATCAGTCAAAGTGTGAAGATATTTATAAATTTGTAATAAATGGTCATTTTGGTCCCTTGTTCAAACTAAACATCGTGATTGGTCATTTGAACAATCATACAACTTTACAACTCTGTAGCGAAGGTGTTTTATACCAAATATCATGGAATGTAGTTCATAGAAGAATGAACTGTCTTAATAATATTAACAAGATTGAGGGAAATTACTTTCACTGTTTAATTTTGTTTAAAATTCTGATATTTTTATAATGTTTTAATTAATAATTGTCCTTTAAAGAGGAGGGTGGGAAATAATTACATGCTAAAACATTTTTTATTAAAACAATAAAAGCAGTATAATCCAATAACATTTTCATTAAAATTGTAACACAATTTATTCAATATATAATGAATTGTCATTTTTGTTTTCACCTCATTAAAGATACCACACAATTTTAATTTATAGTAAAAATTTATAAATAAACTAGAGATATAGTTAAAATATTCTAACATATGTGATAAGAATTGGTTCATTCTTTTGAAATATGCGATAGATAACAAAAAATAGACTGTAAAATTTTTTTTAAAACTATTTCTTGTTCAGATGATTTAAAAAACAAACAATCCTGAGAAACATGACTCCGATAGTTTGATATATCAAATAACATTCTGTATACTACGTATATTTGAAAAAAGAAACAATGAAACCATCAAAGCATTTAAAGAGTTCACCAATGTAACCTCTTATGTTATTCAGCATTGCACACGTAATAAAAAAGTTACGCTAAACCTGATATTGATTTTAACAATTTTTATTTTTATAACTCACATGCCGGAGTAATACAAGATTTATATGCTGCAGTTTAGCACAGGACACTGTGATTTTTGTAATTTTACTACATATTTCACATTTGCCCAGGGGTGTAAAAGGTTTACAGATGATCGTTAACAGAACTATTTTTAACAAAGTGTTGTAAATAAATAACTATGAACGTGTAAATTTCTAAAAATATCTTTAGAGACTACATAATACTTATATTTTTATGAACATTTTTAATAAATATTTCGACAATTAAAATTTTCTTCACCACATTAGTCCAATTGCTTCTTTAAAAATAACAAACACACATCATATAAAAAACCATATAAAATAAACATATTTGTGTACTCTATCAAATACATAAGTATTCAGTAATACTCAGTATATACGTAAACTATATTCAGTAATGTTTAAACTACGTTATAAATCAAGCTATGAATATTACACGTAGGTGTTTTCTATAAAACAAGTCCATTAAAATGAAGAATAATTAAAAGGGACTGGAACAGTTTGTTGTCCCTCCCCCCCCCCCCCTACAAAACCCATTTTATGGTGGGGGTGAATATTTTTAATTAAGCCAACAATTTTTTTTATTACACCACGAAACGTTCCCACAGTTCCATATTTTTACCCCCTCTTCTGTAATTGTCATTTATTCTTTCCAGGACATTTTTTACACCCTGTAATCCAAGATTCCATTTCAGAACGTTGGGATTACTCGAGTTGCTTACATTTTATCATAGTTTGAGCCCAGTCGAATCTTCTGGCAGTAAATTATCATTGAATGTCACTCGCCAAGTTCACCAAGAATGCTGTGCATATTATTATTGGTCTGCTACTTTTATGGGCGTTCCTTGGATTCAATTCTGGTGAATTAAGGGTGACGTTGTTTTTGGACTATCTTGGGATCTGAACCAATCTTCGCTATTTCCATTTTTTTTTTTTTAAATAATTTCAACATTTTTGTGTCCTAGTTATTCTGCCAAAGATATTAAACACTTGTTAATACCTGTTTACGAAAACCAGTATTTATTTTATGATATTTTTCATAATCATCCACGGCTAGTTTTCGTAGAACAGTAATGTTTAACTTTACTTTAGTGTTAAGAAAGTACATGCACGAAATAATAATAACATTGTAAAAATAAATAGAACAAACCTGTTCAGTGAGGGTTCGTGTAGCTAATTCTATAAAGTATTTCTTAAATTTCAAGTTAATAACAAAAAAAAATTATTACAACACCTTTGATTATACAAATATTCAAATTAAATCATTATTTTTAGCAATATTTTTGAACAATATGTATGTATGTTTAATATGTTTAAAACAGTAATTAAAAACATGCTGGCAGTTAAGAATATATTGTATTATTATTATTGTTTTAACAACAACCAAAAATCTGTTATATACTCTATAAGTACGGTATATCAACCAGCAAATACGCTTTCATATTCTACCTTGTAAAAGTATTTTCGATTTGTTGAGAGATATCCCGGATAACGCTTGAAAAGCATTGTTGGAAATATGATTTGCTCCGTTTAACCAATTGTGAACAATATTTCCAACCGTGACGTTACGCTTCCAATGTTTTGTATGAATGACTTTTAGAGATATGAAAAAAGTCACCATTTCATCATTCCACGTCTCTTTGTTACCACCCTCAGATACATATTTATCTTTATCTTCAACATATTAAAAAAAATATACTGCCAAAAATATCAAGATAATTGCATTTATCTAATTCGAACTCTGAGATATTTTGACATTTGTAATAACTACACGATTTAAAGATAAGCAAATTGCCTAAAAGGGAACTAATTTCTATGTGACAAATATCGTATATCTGATCAAAATGACAACATGACCACGCTTGTTTAGTTCTAACTTTGATTTATACATGTTATTCGGGTATTCTAAATAGTTTAATCAAGTGTTCGTCTTAACACCGTGATCATCGCTCTTTCGACATACACCGTGATCATCTCCAATTTTAACATTAGTAGTTTAATCAAGTATTCGTCTTAATAGTTTTATATTTTCGAACGCAAAGAAAGCTGTGGTTTTGTAAAATAAGATGTATTTGATATGTGGTAGACTCTAGTTACGTATGATAAAGAGTTTTTTTTTCTTGTGAATTTAATCCTTAATTTAAATCTATTTATAATAAAATAAAAGAACTATTATTATATTATCGTGGTTATTGCATTAAAGTTGAGGTTTTTAAAATTCCGTTTATTACAAACTATCAGAAACCTTCCAAGAAATATGTTCATTTTAAGCTTATTCAAAAACAAGCAAGTGATTCATATACATATTAAAAATGAAATAATCAATTCCTATTTAAAGCGGGTTAAATAATAAAACAATTTATTTACTTCCAAAAATTTACTAACATACATAATCACTAAATTAAATGAGAATTAGTGTTGATTATTGATAATTAATATTTTTATTGTAGAATCAATAATATATAACATCCGTCGTGGAAGAAAAACTTGAATTGAGGAATACAGTATTCAATTTTATTATTGATAAATATTAGCCTAGATTAGTTATAGTTTTAAAAAGTTTAAACAAAAATCACAATTATATTTTATTGCTTTTAGTAAACCAATAACTTTAAAGTGTGCACATGTTATGTGTAATTATAAATTGTATTAATAAATTAATTCATCTTATTTATGAAGCCATAACGTAGAACAGAAGTAGTTAATGGCCCATACAGTAGAGTGGGTAGGCGTTCCACTCTCTATGGTTATTACATTAAGAGTTGAAGTATTGTATTTTCGGTTCACAAAAGTCCAACTTTATCAAACCTAGCTTCAGTTTAAAACGATTGGTCTCCAATCAAAGTGTCAAACATATTATTATTATTATTATTATTATTACGTACACATTTTTATCTGAATTCAATTTTTGTCTAATTGTTTTCTCGTAGAGATATTTTTTAAATATATATTTTTTATTTTAATATTTAAATTGCTCTCTACAATTTCCCAAGCAAGTAATTTTTATTACATTGATCAATCATAATTTTTTTCCAGGTAAATCATTTGATAAATCTTGAGCGATTAACGTTTCACAATCCTTAGTCTTAACTTGATTTAGACAAAAAGTTATTTCCTCGACAAAGTCTAACTTTTCAAGATATCGGTAATTTAATAAATCAGAAGTCGACGTAATTGTAGAGTTAGTCAACCTTTTCTATCTTTCAATACAGTCCTAATATTTTGATGTTATTATTTTAATAATAACAGAATACAATAGAGATTGTGGTTAATGTTATAAATACAGCTTTATTTATATACAATTAATATACGACGTTTTTTACAGGGTGTGAATATAGTCCCGTTACCATGGACCAAACCTAAGACGTAATCTCTAGATTTTATACTCATTCATAATAGCAAAATCTACTTAAACCATATCAATATTATGAACAATACAACACTATCCAATCACTTTAAAACCAAAACTGTTCTTAGGATTAGAAGAATAAAACTCTTGGTGTGATACAATAATATTCATATGGAATTTTTTTTTTTAATTTCCTTGGGTTGGGATAATGTATACGTGGTGATTAAAAATGAAATCAATGAATGAATGAAGGTGTTTAGGTGACGTAATATTACCTAAACAAAGCTAGAATGTCAAATTCGACATGGATCATATCCAAATGATCACATGTACTAAAAACATTTTTAACTTACGGATATACTATTATTCCACACCATTATTTCACTTTCAACATTAAATATTACAACGAATTTTCAATTGAAGCTAAAACCAGTTAAAATTCTACACTGTTCAAACAACTGATTAAACTTGATATTACGCCCAACGGCTGTCCAAAGGTAACTATGTTTGTGTGCGGGTGGTTTAGTTGACACTATTTTATTTTTTTGTATGACTTTTTTTGTATTTGAATCCAGTTGTTGCGTATACAAAACCCTTCTTGGTCCCGAAGAAGTTTGGTTTCATTTAAATGCCACTAGTAAAGTTTATGGTGTAGATAGTGAAACGTCGTCTTGTTTCAAATGAAGTGTTAATTGTGAAAATCATTTGTATAATGAATGACGATTTCAGAACTGTTATTTGATTGATGTGGATATGAAACTTAATAATACTTAATAGTAATCTGGTAGTTTTTTGAAATTTTCTACGGTCTTTCAATTTTTTTAATTCACGAAAAACATCACTTGTTGCTGTTTATCCGTGAAACATTGTTTCTTTTTACTCAACATTTAGTTCCTAGAAAAAAAAAGTGAAATATATTCCATGGTTAGTAACAAAATATTGAAAGAGCCAAAACAAAGATTAAATTCGCTAAAAAATCAAATAAATGTCTCATGTCTTTTTTTAGATTATAATATCGACTCGCCCAATTACATATTTTTGTTTGTTTTCACTTTTGTAGTTTATAGGCAACGAAACCTTGCAGTTATCATAGCTTTAAAAAAGAGCTTAAAATAGAGACCTTCAGCCCTCAATACTCTAATAACTTTATTGTCGTAAGAGAACAAAAGTGTATAATTGACATCTGGCTACGAATAATGAATGCTACTGATATCAATCAAGATTGTATAATAGTTTATATTACAGATTATAGACAATCTACATGGTTGCCAACGAAGGAAATTCTTGTACACATATTCAACACTTAAGAAGTTTTTTTTTCTTTTTTTTTTTTTTTTTCTTTTTCACAATTTATAAAATTAGGATAAATCGGATGAATAATTAATGCTAGTGATATAAAACAAGAATGTATAATAGTTTATATTACAGATGAAAGACAATCTACATAGCTGCCAAACGAAGGAAATTCTTGTACACATATTCAACAGTAAGGAGGTTATTTTTTCAGAATTTATAAAATGAGGATACACGAAGTGAAGGTACGAAGGTTTAAATTTACAAATTTACAAAGAACTCAGTATTAAGTTTCCCATTAAGGAAAGTGATTAAATTTCATATTAATTGTGTAAAATAAATTCACAACTTAACTACTTGATAAATTATTACGTCCACATTTTTAGTTACTCACGGAACAGTACCAGTATAATATACATAGGTTAATTAGTTTATATTTTATTATGTTACTAATAACTAATACATGTCATTGTCATCTGAAGTTCTGGAGACATTTCTAAAGTGGTAGTTGTTAATTACTAAAATTTAATTTATTAGATCTCAAAAGCGAAGTGCAAGGTGTGATCATTAGCAGCTCTTGTATGATGTTAATGTATTCTGCAAAACCATGTTTAATGACTTTCACCTGAAGTGTCAAGACAAGAGATACAGGAATAAACTCGTTAACTATCTTCTATAAACTCGGGTGATTAGCATGCGCTACTATCTGCCATAATAATCAATGCTAAGTCTATAAGATAGAGATTCTTTTTTGTGTGATTATTCTGAAGAGATTCAGATGTAACAATTAAATACATTTTTTTTCCCACAAAAATTGTGGTAAGGTATACAATCTTGCGTGTTTTCATTATTTACTGCTTCTCTATAAATAAACAATAATTTACTAAACTTTTATGTATATACTATATATATTCAGTGACATCTATAATTATTTATTTAACTCTCAGTGTAACATATACTGAAAAAAGTGGTAGATGGAAAATACAATAGAGCTGTGCACCAACATACTCTCTTAGTTATTATAGAAGAAGTGGCCAACTACATGGACTTAACATATCGCACTAACAAAAATACATCACAGTTACATATTTATTGTTATTATTTGAAATTGTTATGTTTGACACAACTATAACATATATGTATGGATATGTAACTTAAATAATACGCATTTAAATCATGTATATATTTACACCGACAACTATGTAAATATTTGTATGCATATATATATACTGATAATAAACGCAATACATGTTTTTACATTTGGATATAATCGTTTTCAGATTATAGAAAAAGTGAGTGAGAATTCTACATATATACAATATATATATATATATATATATATATATATATATATATATATATATATAAAATATTTGTATATGTAGAATTCATTCTCACTTTCTATATAATTTGAAGAAGATTATATAGAAATGTAAAAACATTTATTGTGTTTCTTATCTGTTTTTATACATAGATATATACTCTGTATATACATATATATGTATATTGTTGGATATATGAATAAAATATTAACATGACATTTATTTGAAAAAAAAATCAGAATAATTAAATATAATGTATGTATTATATATAACTTTCAATTTGAAAAACATTTTCTTGAGTTGATTGATAATTAATTATTTTCGAATTAGAGGTGTATTTGAAATAATTAATTCAATAAATCGGATTTAAACAATAATTTGAAAGTAAAAATGTCGAGACAAATCTCTAAGCGGTTATAGTTTAATATCTTCTTTTTTTCAGCCAGTAGGATGTCTTGATTTCTTTAATCGTTCTTATGCGATCAGTTAATTATTTATATCATCGTAAAATCAAGTTAAAACAGATAATAACTTTTATAATTTGGAAATATATATTTAATATCAGTATTAGTTCTTTAAAATATAAATCAGTTATTTTATTAATTTCAATTACTCGAATTGTCTTGAAGAATGTCCACAGAATTAAATCACTGTTCACTTATTATCTAGCAAAGACAACGTTTAAAGTTTGGTATCTATGGTACCTTGTGATAATTCGTGACTGGACTAAATGTTGATGATTATATCATATATATGGTATTCGTAAACTAAAGCAATACTTTAAACGATTTATTAATATAACTTTAGAGTTGATACTTTCGTTTAGTAACAAAAAGTAATTCAAAACAATTCGTTTAATATAGAAGTTTACCGTTGAAAAGATACTACAAAATCTTTTTGAATAATTATTAGCTGTTTTAAAACTATTAGAGTAAGTCACCTTACCACCAAGCTGGTTTTGGGACCATTTACTGTGGATGATGAAGTTTCTAGAGAGAAGTAAAGCTCACTATAAAATAGGTGCACTTAATGGTCGTATTGAGAGTAACGAATTTTACAGGATCTTTAGGGGAGAGGAATGAAATGACTCCTAAAGAGTTGAATTGAATATCGTTCAATCTAAGTCCTTCAACTGGATGCAAGTTACAATTAATACATTAATCCTATATCCAATAATTAAATAATTTGTCATTGGACAGGAAGGAATGCCGGTGTGAAACATGACTTCCACGTAGACAATCATCGGTGAGATGTTACAAGAAAATAAAGGAGTTCGAGGTCTATCGGTTGTCAATTTAAGGTACAACACTTTTGATAAGAGTGTGAGGAGTTTATACGCAGCATAATAAGGAAAGTTTCTAGTGTAGTTTTTAAGCTTTCCGATTGGATCTTATAAACAACATACAGGAGGATCTGAAAGTGTTTATAGTGTAGTTAGCTGCATATACATGGCCCCCAGGGGCTCATCTATAGTGAGTACAAATGTGGGACTCATTAAGTACAAAAGTTGTATTTCTTTATCCAATCTTAGTTCAGATCAAGCTATTTCATCTTTCCTAACATATATCTTTTAACAAACAATAATTGTTTACTCGAAACTTTAATGCTAATATAGTATTCGAGAGCTAGTTGGTTTTATTATATATATAGAAAATAGTGGGTTTTGTACTTAAAATAATAATATAATTTTAAATAATAAATAAAGTACATTTATAAATAACTCAACCATTCATTATTGATAACGGAGAAATATATTATAATGTGCCCGTAAAGTATTAACGGAAATCATACAACGTGATTATTTAAGCATAATTGAACAAAAACTCTTAGCAACATATAAAATAAGTCAACTAATATTTAGAAACATTACTAAAATTCTAAATAATCAATGTAACTTGCTTCTTAAACCAAACTCAACGTTATCATAGTCATAAATAGACCCTGTCCTACGGTTTTAGTTATAATAAAATTAGGTACCCCAGAGGAATACCTCTAATTGGTTTTCTACTTGTGAACCAAAGTATAAAAGGCAGGTGTCCAAAAAAATAATAATTTTAATAAGATCCAAGTTCAGAACTAAATTAATATAAATAGTATAATATAATAAATCAATATAAATAATATAAATGTGGTTAATACAAGGTTATTCAAAAATTTCTGGATTTTTATAAAAGTACCCAATTTATATATTTTTTTATTAAATTTATTAAATATCAAAATAGAATGGAAATTTGTTATATTATGTTTCAATATTTTAAAGGGTTAAGTACATAAGGCATTTAAAGTATTTTGGTGTAACCTTGGAACATTATTATTATTATAATCAATTTGTCTTCTTAGCTTGTTTATACATTTTATTTCAAATGTTTAAATCTGAGTAACAAAATTTAATATTTATTCCTAAATGCATATTTCATTAGTTCTTATATTTACATAAGAATAAATTTAGCATTATAAATATTTTTTTCTAATTAAGACTGCCTTATAAATATATACATTCATAATAAAAGGTATCTTTTTATATTTTGGTATGAGCAAAAAACGTTAAGGAATCGTTGGTTTAAATATTTTGGTTTTTGTAAATCAATTATTCGAATTTAGAGAGTCTTTTAAATGTGTACCATTTACATGAAATGATTAATATTTAAATAAATTCAACATCTTTGTGATGTTTATTTTAACAAAAATAATTCATTATTCAAGTCAACTTCATTTTTTAATAAAAACTACTGTCATATTTTAGTTTTGTTATTTGTTTTGTCTATTTGTTTGTCACAATAGCAAAAAATCTACCATAAATAAACTATTTGTATGGCATATAAATCCTTCATTTAATATACAATATAAACTTTACTCAATATATAAAACACAACGTTTGAAATTGATTGTGACATGTGATGCGTTACTGTGATATTTTCCAATATATTGCTACTGCCATGGGGGAAATAAATATCACAATTTAAACTTGCAACATTTGTTAACATTTACTAGAACAATACTTGTGACTCGAATAATATGTTTAAGTTCCTGTAGCTGTATTTAATATATATTTTTTATAATATTTAAATTTGGTTTAATATTTACTTTCATCATCAATAAGTGCATATCTCGAAAACATATTCTTTCCTTTTCTTTTAAAGGCACAAACCATCACCATCACTGTGATCATCACCGTATTAAAAATTAAGAAGACTACTTAAAATAGAGACTCATAATACTCGAACAGTCTTATAACGCCATAGTAAAAAAAAATAGCAAAAGTTAGTAATAGAAAAGTGATAGGAAAGGTGAATGAAGGGATCCAACACTACACTACATGAATATGTGTACATCCAGCTAGGATCCTTCAGGAATGCCACCAACGTACCCACTATTGATAAACCCACTGAGGCAGTGTTGCACTCTTTCAGCTACTAATGCTTGAAATGGTCAAGGAGGACACTGGTGTGGAATATTCTGCTTAAGAAATTTTCTTTTTAACTTGAAAATATATTTTTTTAATTACATATATATCCGAGATATATATAATAAATTCTAACTTTATAAAATTAAAACTCTGAGTGATAAACCTAGAATCTACACACTTATTTACTTATTTAGGTTCTTCTGTATTTAATTTTTGAAGAAACTCCATTTTCGAAAGCTATTTACGTACTGGTTCATCCTTCAAAGTTGTCTTTGTAGAAGAGGGCTACAATTTTAATATAAACAAGTCGCTATTGTATATGTGGCTCTTGATATCGCTACATTTCTTGATACTGCATAGAAACATGGTTTTCATTCAGATATTTCATTTAGTCAGTAAATTGATTTTAGCTTCAATACCTGATCTCATATTTTCTGTGATACTCTCGATCATTTCCGGGAGCTTTCAGTTATCTAAATAAACAATTGCAACTGATAAAGATTACGTATTCTGAAGTAGGACTTGGAATAAATAGTTGTACTAAAAGTTTTATGATCTGTCGTTACCGGTTATTAACTAGAGTGATGGTTTTTCTATTGCTATGTAACATAATAACAATTGTAGATTGAATAAATTGTAGACTCTAAGAGTGGATTTTTAGTAACGGTGTATTATTACAATTTTCCCTCCTATATCCATTGCTGCGGTACGTTAAATTTGTTTATGTGTTTAATACTTATCAATTTGGGGTATTTCCTACTATTCAAAATTTAATTCGACCATAATCTACATATTTCACTAAAGTTATAACAAAATATGCAGAGTATAATTCGATAAAATACGTTCATGCACAATATTTGATTTCTTACTGACAGGATTTTTTGAAGAGATGGCGAACAATATGTTTTGTATATGTCCATTAACAACTTATTTGTAAATAAGATAAAAATTATTAGAGCCGTTTTTTCATAAAGTTGTAGATTTTGTGTTTTTTTCAGACAGTTACCAAAATTTTTCAAAATAGAAAAAAAAACTGCCTAAAAAATGGTCAAAGTATACCTACATATGAAATTTAATTAAAATCACTCGTCTGTACTAAAAAACACATGACAGACAGGAATCATTCTACTTCTATAATATACAGGGGACCTCACTACGGATATATTTGAAAAAAAAATCGATATCAATTTTTTGACCATTCACAAAACTTTGGCTTTACTACTGTACTATGTGAGAATTTTCAAACAATATCCTGACAGCCTTTCAGAAGTAATGTAATACTATAAGTAATTGACTTGTAATATATTAGAGTACATTTTTTTAAATCTCCAGCTTGATTATAAAAAGCCCAATGAGATAACATTAGTTAAATCAGATTTTGGGAATAATGGGAATAGCTGCAAACATTTGTGGTACAAGTGCATAATCATGTAATCATTACGCCTTTCACTGACGGGTTAATAAATGCTACATTGTGGATCAAACTTTACTTTATAATTATAAATAAATCTCAACAGAATTTGTACTTCTTAAATAAATAGGTTTTGGAAATATATAGTTAAATTTACATATCAGCTTTTCAACGATATCAAAATTACCTTGAAAAATAAGTGCAAGTTTCGTTTAAGTCAAGCTGTATATTTCCACTTTTATTGAGATTGGAGTTATCTTTATATTAAATCAAAATTATATTTGTCTAGTGGTTATTTAATTGTTAACTTTTTTTGTAATTTTTCATGGCTTTTCGATTATATTTGTTACTATATCTACGTCATTCAAATAATTTACAGAAAATAGCGGATGATTACGTTTTATAAAATGAAACGGTAGCGAAAAAATATATACATTACTACGTTTTTAGAAATAATGGAGTATATATTGAAATACATTAGACATCAAATCATGTTGTACAATATCATTCACTTCAGTTTAAGACATTTGAGCAATACGTAATCATCAAACTTAAGTAAGTTGACCAAATTCACAGTAAATCACTTAAATGAATAGATACTCCTTTAAAACAGCTTAATTAAAAATGAAATACTTGTGCTACGCAATCGATCAACCATTAAACGAAGTAAATTAATTCACAGTCAAATAATTTTGGGATACGAATCTAGTACACCTCACCATTATAAGAGTTAAATTCGAGTGAAAATTAACGATATACGTTTAATAAGTTAAATTGCCAGCGAACCACTTAATCATTGCGTAATTGATACAACATTTAAATACTTAAATTTAGAGTTAACCACTTAATCGATAGACATTTTGGAAAAATAAATGTTCAATCTGTAATGTAAGGAATACAATTTTACAAAATTTAAATTGACAATATTCTTTGATTGAATATAACATAGTAAGCCATGTATGTATTTTCATCTTATTATGAGTGCTACAATAACAGTAATCGAGTAAAAGAATGGGGACGAATAACCCCTATATTTATAGATATTAAATATTATAAAGACACAAATCTGAAAAATTTAATAACATTTTTAAGCTGGTTTCATAGTGTCTGATAAAACTTCCAATGATTAAAATATAGGAAGATATTGGAATTCATTCAATTCATTTTATGTGTTTGAAAAATATAATAAAAAAGGACAAAAATAACCAAAGAAAATACACAAACACTGCAATATATTTTTTGGGTAAGAATTTAAAGAATTCTTTTCATAACATATAATTCAAGGTAGAAAACATTATTAGTTAGTTCTTGATGTAAAATGTGTTGAATTAAAAGGTAATTCCTAAATAAATCTGTAAAGAATTATCTAAAGATTATTGGAAAGCCATACTTAACTTTCAAGTTTAGTTTAATATTGTTTTCAAACAAATCATATTGAAAAATCTCTTGGTATATAAAACTTCCCAAAACCCAAAGGGATTATAGATGACTAAGTATCTTTGATATCTAAAGCGAATTAGATATTTTGATCACTCAAGCGTAGTTTTAGTTCTGGATTACTTTATAAACTAGTTTTCGATTTATTTTCCAACATTCCGAGGATGTGTTCACATTATCTTGATTGATATGTTAAGGTTTCTTTTTTGAGTGTGTAAGTAAATCCATAGTTTCAATATTAGGTTTTACATAGGAAAAAAAAGGTAAATATCCCAAAATTTTTTATGAATTGCAAGTTATTCTTTAAACTATGTAAGACTGGAAAGTGTTGTTTTGTATTTACTTATAATTTTTATTCTCTTCAGATGTACGTTTTAAAGTGATAAATGCGTTTTATAATCGCATTTATTTACAAAAGTGCAAAAGCATTTACAAATAATTAAGCAATAAAAATAAAATCTAATGCTTTTAAAATAGCAAGTCAAAAATTTAAATAGCTGATTACACACAAAACAGCAATTATAAATAAAAGCATTTAAAATATGAAGAATATCTCCTTTGTTAGCTTTACAACTTGCTAATATTATAACAAACTCACGGTCGTTTTATTTGTTCATTGCTCATGTTTCTATTATTTGAATAATTTATATAACAATTTGAAAACTTTCAGCGTAATTTGTACAAATGCAATAAAGAATTAATTTGTGCCAAGCATTGAGTTCCTAAATTTAACCTTTTACGTTGGTCAACAAACATCACAAGAATCTTTTAATGAATTTTTAATTTGATACTTAAAATATGAAGAAGTCAGGGAATAATATTAAACGCAAATATAACTCATGTGCGTAAATTTAATCCTTAACTACATAGATATTGGTAATCGATCCTTACATCTAAGATTAATTGATTTGTTATGTATGTTTGTATATTATATCATATAATCAAACGAAAGTGTTTTGTTGAAAATATCCATTATATATCATTACGGTTAACGTATGGCAAAAAGTTATTAAAGAAGATCTCGACTATGGAAAAACTGCTTTAGGACTTTTTAGAACTACAGTATATGGATACAATTTTCAACCGATCCTTCTAAGTAAGAGCCAACAACAAATTTTATCATTAAATTACATCGAGATTATTGTCAATTTCATCTCTCGTTTTTGGTAACTTTTTTAAGCTCTAATAAGATATCTCCTTTTAAATCCACCTACAAAAATAATTATGTATATTACAGACAAAATAACCAATAAACAAAGCTAATATATATGGTGAATGTTTGCGTGACTGCGAGATACCTATAATTAAAGAATAAACTGATTGATTTGATGAAACATTTGAAACATCTAATATTATATTATATTATATTATATTATATTATAAATATATTATTACCATTAAAATTCATGGTAAAATAATAGTTAATATATTCAAAACAACTTAAAATATCGCTTAAAAAGTAGATATAAATATAAGTTTAAAAATTCTATAGAATAATAATTATAATAAAAGTCCTTTCAAATTCAAAAGACTTTAAGTTCTAAAATAACATTCTTGTAAAATATCCTTTTTCATTAGAATTATTGATAAATATTATTGTTCCTTCAGGAGTATTTTGAAAAATATCAAATTTATTTCAAAACTCTCGACTTCGAATGTTGCTTTAAAATATTTTCACGCGAAATTTGTCAAGGTTTTAATGTTAATATGAAATATCTATTCCTAAAGTTTGAATTATATAAATTTATCAACATTTACAGCCAATGTTGTGGTAATGTAAAAATTCATTCCATTTATTCTCATTTTTCCTTGTAATATAACAAATAATCACATCAATACGTTTTATAAATTAAAATAGGCACTAGTATAAAACCAATTTACTCTTACATCCAAACAAACAGATATTGTTTATCTATCTTTCTATTGTCTGTAAGGACGAATTAACAATGTAATTTCAACCAACATACCAAAAGTGTTGAATGTTATATATGAATTTCCTATTGATATAATTTTACTTTAAATATTTACTTTTTTCAATAAATATGTTTACATTATACTTAACCATTAAATATAAATAAAATAAGCACACCAGTTGGGGTAGGGGTGTAAGTGAGTTGCACGTTTTTTCAAAGAACCCAAGAAATATCTTTCCCTTAATATAAGCCTCCCCTCCGATAAAACTTTGGCAAACAACAATGTTATAAATCCTCGCCTTGGTGTAGGCTTGTTTTTATTGAAATTTTATTACACATAGTAAACGTATTTGTAAATAATCAATTTCTAGTGTTTTATATACTATCACGAAAAATCACTATAGTTACTATAATTCACAATTGGATTAAAAGTAGTTACAATGGTGTTTTGATTACTGGATGTTTAATGAAATAAACAACACAGAAACAAAGAATTTACGTAGTCCCACAACCTTTTATGAATTTAACACTAAATATATATTTATATTTGTTGCTATCTACTGAAACATTTTATATATTATACAAGGGAACAAACAAAATTTAATGTCCCCTAAAAATATTTTTTTAACAATATTTCTTATGGGAGATAATTTGGTGTAAGAAGAGACCGAACTATTAAATTTATGTAATATCTTATTTTACGTCGACAGTAGTCCTTATTATAAATTATTCTACATGATTCACCTTCATACAGACGGCATCTTCAGTCTGATATTCACCAACAAACACTATACACATAAACATAAATAAAATATAGTTGTAATTAATATTATACACTTCAAGGCTTCATTACTTTTTTTTGAAAACATCAAACATTTTTAACACGTGTTTTTTTTTCTACTAGTTCTACTAGTTTGTAATTTAAAAGTCTTATCTAGGTATTTATAAGAACTGGACTTCTGTATACTCTTTAGTATTGTGAGTTGAATTGATTGATTAAATCATATAAATTGTTTAAATTGAATTTTAGTTTATCATTTTCAACTTAGCTTGGATGATTCTTGCCATATGTAAATTTATTTTCCAATACATTCATACTTCTTCCTATCCGTGTATTATATATATATATATATATATATATATATATATATATATATAATTTCTAAATTGTCTTCAATCCTTTTGTATGTGTGATTATTAACAACTAGTTGTACAAGAAACGTGTTAAATGTATTTCTTAGAACTCATATGATTGGAATTAATTATCTTTTTTTATCTTTAAAATTGTATAAAATACGTCGCAGAACTATATCTCTAGTAATTTCCGAAAAACTTGTATACATAACAATCCGCTTTATTCGATAAATACAATTTAAATTTCCTTGTCTTTATTCGTTATTATTAACATATAAAAAACGTGCCACATTCTGTTCAATTATAGCCATCGAGTACTAGGGCGATTATTATTAACTTTAATAACATATTTCGATGTTACAAATTATGATTCGTAAGATTTCATAAGAAAGATAAACAGTATCACAAGTTTTATTACAATTGAAATTTATAAATTATGAATATCTTTTACACTCTTGATCAATATGAAGCGTAGATGCATATTCTTAACGATGCATAATTATTCACCTTAGAGAAAATTACTGGTGTTGCTAATATGTTCATAAATTTCTAGTTTCTGGATGAAAATTATTTTCATGAAGTAATAAAATGTGATACAACCTAAATGAATAAATGTCAACTATTCCAGTAGCAACCAGTTTATTTGATACTACTACTGTGTTATTATTTGTTATAATGCTAATAGCTTGAGCTATATATCATGAATACTATTGATATTTGTAAAAGAAGTAAAGGCTTCTGAGGTCTTTCCAATGTAAACTTGGGCACAAGATGCTAAAAACTATCAACTTACCCAACCTGGGAATATTTAAAAAAAATAAAAGTTTAATTACAAACCTTAGTTAAAATTTGTTTAATTAATTTTATTTAATAAAAATGTCTCACAACAAACCGGTCTTTCATTTATTATCAAAGAGCATAATTTGACCATATATTTCAATCTTTACATAGGAATATAGGGCTTTGTCGCTTTGTCTAATTGTAAACTTATAACTGGAAACCGATGATCCGATATTTATACGATTACCTTCCAATGTAGGTACGATATCTGGCGAGCTTTATAATCTGTCTTTGGTGCAAATAAAGTATATTTACAAAATTATAACAAAACACGTCTACATGAATAATACAACAACTTAACTATTCAACAAATTCAAAATTA
Source organism: Aphrophora alni (assembly GCA_963513935.1). NCBI lineage: Eukaryota > Metazoa > Arthropoda > Insecta > Hemiptera > Aphrophoridae > Aphrophora > Aphrophora alni. The sequence continues at coordinate 19,146,083 of OY740770.1, forward strand.
TCTTAAAATGTTCGACATAACAAAATATTATTAGTGATAAAGTGTGGATATAATTCGAACGATAATTGTAACCGATATCTTTTTTGTTATATATATATATATATATATATATATATATATATATATATATATTTTTTTTTTTGAAGCATCGTGTTAGGTCCCGAATTATAATCCCTTTTTGCTACTGACAAATATGATATGATGATTTTAGAAATATTTTGAGAAATTCTTAAAATGTTCAGCAACGTTATGTTTTACCAACGGTTGATGTTCAATGTGTTAAACCTTCACCTCACAGGGATAGATAAGGCTAGGAAACAAAGTAATTATGATGTTATTTAAACTGTTTCATTTATGTTGGTAACTAATATTGTGTGTTATTGTATGTGCGGGTATCATTGAAAATGATTATTGAGAACATGTAAGACTGTTGGTTGAAGTGTGTATCATTTATTACTATCTAAAAACACAAGTCACACACAAACTCTCTCTCTTTCATTCACATGTATCCCTACATTGTACATCTCGGTTTATTTATTCCTGAGGTTCTCGGTTCCAGTATCCTTTTTAGTTTCACAGATGGCAATATTTGTAAGATTTGAGGAGGAATTAGAGGTGGTATCTCTTTCACTTCTAGTTTACTAAGAAGTATACTTGAAGATAGTGAGATGCTTTCTCTCCTGCCTCGGAATATTTACAGGTGGTGTCATCCGTTAGGGTAAGTTTACTGAGATGTGAATTGAAAGTCTTTTTCCTCGTAAGGAAACCCGTTATGTCTAATACAAGCCATTAACTTCTCAGGTCATACTTCCCGAACAGATCCTTAGCCTTTCTTAGCCCTTACTTTCCTTTCCAGAGTATCGAATTATAACTTCATCTCCTCTTTTGAACGTTGTTTTGATTTAATTTTCTCCAAGTCCAAAAAAAAACATTCCGATCCTACAAAATGAATATATCCCCGCTTTTGTGAGAACACAAGATCTGCATTTTTGTGCAGGGAGGGAGGGAGGGAGGAAGGGCGGGAGGGACGGGATAGGGAGAGAGAGAGAGAGAGAGAGACAGAGAGAGAGAGAGAGAGAGAGAGAGAGAGAGAGAGAGAGAGAGAGAGAGAGAGAGAGAGAGAGAGAGAGAGAGAGAGAGAGAGAGAAAGAGAGAGAGAGAGAGAGAGAGAGAGAGAGAGAGAGAGAGAGAGAGAGAGAGAGAGAGAGAGAGAGAGAGAGAGAGAGAGAGAGAGAGAGAGAGAGAGAGAGAGAGAGAGAGAAAGAGAGAGAGAGGAAGTCCTATTCTAGGTACAGTTTGGTTTGCATCTCCTTGTGTTTTTCTATCTACTTTCAGTATGTTTACTGCATCAGTAATTTTGAAACCTTTCTCACTCAAGTTCGCTACGATGTCCTCTTTTTCACAGGTCAGGTGCCATCCCCCAGGCATTACCTTCAAAGATCGGTAGTTATTGTTTTCATAGGTATACCATTGCAACTTTCTCTTTGGACAGTTTATTTACATAGTTCCGTAGGAGTACGAATCCAACATCAGTAACCTCCATGCATTGTTGCTTAATGCCACAACACTGAATTTACTACTTGCGACTGATGCCATCAGATGTTGAATGTCTGCAAAGGTAGGCACACCTACAAACATTAATTGGTGGAGGTGGTACTTCCTTTATCCTTCCTCCCATTTCTTTATTTGTTACATGATCTTGCACCATGTCCATCTTATTACTTGTAGAATGATTTACTACAAGAGCGGTCTCTGTTAAAGCCTCCGGAGAAAATTCTGCTTTCGGTTTTTTAGCTATTCTTTTTTTTCTTTTTAAAATCGAGTCTGTTTCTTGTTGAAGTTCTTTAAGGGCATTAAGTGGAAATCACTAATAAAGAACAATTAATCATATAATTGTGTTTTATTAAGTTTCTAGTGATTGTGGTTAGGGGCAAATTCGAATTATTATTGAAGTTCTTCTTCATCAGTTTTATAGGCGGTTATAGCGTCACTAGTGCTCTCTGTCCCCTCCTTTGTATCAATGGACTGCTGTCTTTTACCAAGAGCTGTTTCCAACTCCACATTCTCTTGGGTTAGTCTCAAAATCTGTGTTTGAAGCTGAAGCAACATTTCCTCCATTTCAATGAGCTTTTTTAGCAGGTCTTCGTTTTCTTTTCCGTTGATTTTTTTACTATCCTTTACAACAACTACTTCGTTCCTTTTTTCTATCTTTTTTTCAGTACCAGGCACTCTTAGTGGTGTTCTTTCTAGTGTTGTTCCGTTCTTGAATGGTTTTGATTTAAAGATAGTTGGTCCACCCCAGAAGTCATAGGACCGACCTCTATGTTGGAGAGTTGATTTTCCAGTGTATCTGATCTGCCACCTGGGGTAATACATCCGTGTGTTTTATCCATCGCATAGTCAAATTGATGAGAAGGCGGAATAGAGCTCCGAAAGAAGAAACAAGAGTAGATTAGAGACCCCTAGCCTTCGGAAACCTAACAGCGTCGGGGTCGGTAAAAAGGCCTAGTACCCAAAGAAAGAAGAAAGAGAAGGAATCTCACTCAAGACAAGTTGAAGTGAGATGAGATCCAGCTCGGGAACCCCGGGTTCGCCAAACCCGAACTCACAAATAGTGAGCCCCTGAGGGTGTGTACGGAAGGATCATTAAGTCACCACTACCAACCACACTTGACTAGCAAAATATTACGAAATATCATGGAGCTCAGTCATTCACGCAAACTTGTTTTTTATTTTGCTGACTGAAATATTTCTCATACTATTTATGGTATTAGTTATTAGTTCTACCATTTATTCGATTGGGGCGAAAATGAATACCTAAAACTTAGTAAAAAATTAAACAGTAAACATAAAACATCCAATTTATATATATAATTGAAAAATTTTGGAATCAACACTAGTATTACAAAAGACAATAAATATTAAATAACACGTGTATCGTATATTTGTTATTTAAAATATTTATAAAAAATTACACTTTATTTCATGAAACTTGTATCCACAGCTGCTAAACAATGCACAAAATATACATTTGTTTTACATTTTAGGAGAATGTTTACCATTTATAAATAAATAGTGATATAAATGTTTGTAAAACAATAATTATATTCCTACAATATTTTGGAAAACTATCTGTGTTTTTATACATTCATATATCTACCCTCCGTCTTTGGAATTGCTTTGAAAGGAAAAGTTATATTTTGTACATTATGGAAAGTATTGCGTGATTAATAGCAAACTGTAGATGACAGACAAAAGTGTAGAATGAATAATGACATCTTGACGAGAAAGTTTGGTGTACTAAGCAAAACATAGGTTTCATGACTCTTACATTTCATATAAAATAGATGCGATGTTACTAAATTCATGATATATTGCTTTTCAAAATCAATTGGTGTAGAAAACAGTAAATGACTTTACAATTTAGAGATAAATTTCTGTTAATATAACACAATCCCAAAAGTACATTTATAATATACTTTTATATAAAACTGGTCAATAAAAGAATTAAATGAATATTTACCCTGCCACATTATGTAATTTAATACAAATAAATCCTCTAAATTTAATGCCCAAAATTAATTTCCTTTGGCCTTTTAGAAAATGTTAAATTTTATTGATACATCAAAGGGTCATTTACAGTAATTTAAGTTTGAAAACGTTGTTAGATAGATTTTCTGAACATCGTAATTGGGTGTATCATTTGTTTGATAGGTCAACGTTAGAAATTACGTTTTACAACAACTTCACTATTTGTAATCGTAGTGTGATCGGGTTGGTATCATTGTATCAATATAATCTTATCAACTATAAATATAAGAAGTATAAAATATACGATTGCCTCCTAATAATCTTGTCGATACAATGTTAATTGGTCAAAAACTACACTTTTTTACATTAAGCAGATAAGCCTCAGAATGACAGTATTTCAAATATGTATATATTTTCTACGTGACTTATGTCTTGAACTGTCGAGAACATGATATGTTAGTTTGGTAATAGTTAAGCATTTTCTTTACTTCTTTGTTTAATTTTAAAACTGTTACTGACGACATTATTTTCGTCGAGTTGTTATTTTCTTCGGTTACAGATATGAGAAAATATTGGATAATTAAAACAAATGTATAGACAATGTTTAACATATACATATTGGAATTCACATATGCTCAAAATATAAGATAGTGTTTAAAATATATTTTGTATTTTATGTGTAAATAACGAGTAAATTTCTGAGTAGAAGTTCATTAATAAAATGTCGGAATTACTGTTAGAGAATTCATTCATATTATCTTCACACTATTCTACTTTTTTATTTAAAAATTTTTCTTTAATGATCGTTCAATGAAATATTAGCTTTCTAAACACAAACCATAGCTATTAATAATAGATAGATATTGCATTGATTTGATATTTTTTTCAGAAATTGGATACATTTAGAGATTTGTTTACAAACACTACATATACATTACCAGCTTAGAATTTTTGGAATTAAATCAAATTATCAGAGATATAATATCGAACAGGATTTTATATGAGTACAAACGTTGTGTTTGCATATCCAAGCCAACAGTGATTCGATTATCGGTGGCAATGAACTGCACTGTAACTGAATTGAATAACGTTTGCCTAAACAAGGTAATTGTATTTGAAAGCGTATGGCAATGTGTGATTAAATATTGACTTATATCTACTGTTATTTTGGCTTACGTATTCAAGCTGTTATACAACTAACTTTGCGCCGTAGAGATTGTAAATATTAGGAATGTTTTCATATCTAAAAAAAAAAAATCTTTTTTTTATCACAGTTGAAATAACCAAAATTGTATACGTTTATAATATTTCAACGTTTACCCATTAAATGCAATTTATTGATACTAGGTTCAATATTTTTATCTAAAATTGGCATGTTGTTTGTACTAAAAACAAAAAGTTAGAAATAGGACTTTCAGTAAATTAATTGTTTGTAATAGTCATTTTTCATGATTTTTATTTCGTATAAAAGGATCGACTCTCAATTTACCACAAGCATTCTAAATATGAACTCTAACGAACTGTTTGACACTTTCATTATAATCGGTTAATATCGGACATACATATATTTTACGCCTATTGTTAAAAAATATATGTTATAAGCAATACGTTCAATGTGGACGGTACCTGAGATAAACGTGTTTTGTTTTATAATTAATTGTTTTATAATAATTACCCCACGTAAAATCAAACACATTTACTTTGTCATTTAATGTATTTGAACTTTCGCTAATAATGCTGCTGGATTTCCAAATCACAAATCACAGAAGTTAATAATAATTCATTGTTAACTATGTTTAGAAAATTAAACAATGGATACATTTGGACATACATTTTTAATTACATTACCAGCTGTCAAGATATGTAGCAGCCAGATGTGTTCTACTCTTCCTAATTGATATTAAGTTGAAATAAAACTTCAATAAAATAGATTACTTTTATTTTAAATTTCGGAAAAAGTGATTACTTATGAAATTGGAAATTTAGTGCTCTATTAGGTAAAATAAGATTCAATTATTTGAATCAATGAACTGTAATATATATCAGAAGTCAATAGCTGCACCCTAAATTTTGACGAAATTGAATTCCAGTTTGATGGTTCGGTAACAACAATAATTACTAAATCAGTAAGTAAAATTGTATTAATTGTAGTTAACTCCACACAATACGAAGATTAAAAACATAGAGAATACATTGTAATAAATTAATTAATGTGAAATAAAATCCTTTTATTATTATCATATTATGAGCATACTTGATATTAGACGCAATTCACATTATGTCAAACTCATATGCCGACCTTGGTTAGTAGATTACACAGTTGTTTATATAGTTAACTTTTGGTAAAATCATATATATATATATATATATATATATATATATATATACTGGTATATAACACCCAATAAATCATATTTCTTTGTACATTTACTTTCCGGATTCGTCAACAAAATATTACATACTTAACATTGATGTATATAATATGGATACCATTATTTGTTATACTAAAAATCCTTTATACAAGAATTAGGGAACACAAAAATGAACATGCAATTAAGCATAGGAAATCGTTGGAATTTAACAGACAATTTTAAGAACGATTATAAATAATTCAATTGAGAACAGGCGAATACTGGGACAAAAACATAAATGAACACTCAAAAATATAACTCTCGTATATAAAGTTATCGGACAATCCTATCGGCCAATAAATAATAGAAATAATATCATTATCGTTTCCGTTAATAGAAACTGAATTAAATATTGAAAATTAAAATTAATCTAATTTACTTATGGATGATAAATTTCCACAAGTGGTAGTCACAAGGTCACGCGTAAAAATATGGAGAGGGGACTAAAGGATATTCGTAATATTACACCGTTAGGTGAACACGCCTTTGGCACACAACCCCTAATTATTTTGGTTCCCATCACTTTTGTAATTCCTTGTGTTCTGTGGGTCTGTGAGTCTGTGAGTTTTGGTTTTTTCTGCTTACGTTTATACAGAGTCTAAGTTATTTGAACTACATAGACTCTGATTTGGGTTCCTTTCTAAGGTTGCCAGTTTTAGTTTTTAGTTTATACCTTGATCATTTACTAATAGACTATGTTGAATATGTTTCTCATGTTCTAGTCACTTGTTAATAGAAGTTAATTTACACTCTCGAAACCCCATGTATTAATTTTTTTTACACAAATTATGGAAAAAACTATATATATATATATATATATATATATATATATATATATATATATATATATATAATAGGGTATACTTTTTAGGTAATGAGCTTTATTTTAACAAATTGAAGTTTACCTTGACGTTTATGAGATGATGACAAAAGAACGTCACAAAAAAGTGACATATTATATTCAATTTTTTTTGAAAGACACAATATTGAGTACTGTTTAAACTATACAATTTATGAGACAAGGAAGCTTCGTTATAAATCATGCTTTGATGTAATACCCTTTAGTATTGTAGATTGTTGTTCACAGAAGCAGTAAACCAATTTATGACTGAGTAATATAGATTGCAGGCTTAATAAATCTTCTGTTATCTGCAACTGAGCTTAACAAAGCTAAGCGAATTTGTTCACTAAAGAATCATGAGTTATTAGTTTTAGATAATATATTTACAATCATCTTACTTGAATCACAAGTATAAATATATGTTTTCGTAGAAATATTTCACTAAAAAACTCGCACTATCTTCAGTTAACTATAAATTGAGGTTGTCTTGTAGCACCTTAGTCAAAACGAGTTCACAAACCTACAGGCAGACGAGTAGAAATGATTGGTGATGAGTTTAGCAGACTACACACTACCATGCCTAGGACGACGTGCGTGGCTTGTCATGCCTCGCACGGCACGACGAAAGCATACACACTTCAATGTCAGTCTACCAGTTGACGTGCCGTAAGCTGCTTCTTTGAGTTCCAGTTGTTATTAATTATGCAAGTTTGTTTGTAGTAATTCAATTAAAAAGTAAATATTAAAAGTGATAATACGTTTTAGTGTAATTACAAAGTTAGGTTCTTCTTAGTGAAATGACTCTACAACAAAAGCAAGCTATGAGTCTTCTCATAATCAGCACTTTAAATGATATGAAGAAGAAAAGAAGGAAAAACCAAACCACGAGCTGTGAGGACCAAACCACGGCTACAATAAATGGACAAATACTCCGATATGAGATTATTAAAACATCTGAGAGAAAACAACCCCGATGATTATAGGAATTATCTTCGAATGGATGATATGACTTTTGGTTACCTTCTTGAAAAAGTAAGACCAAAAATAGAGCGAAACGACATAAAGTTGAGACGGGCGATTACTGCAGAACAAAGATTAGCAGTAACTCTCAGATATCTTGCTACTGGAAGAACTCTTCAAGATTTGAAATTTTCCAGCATAATTTCACCTCAAGCACTTGGACAAATAATTCCTGATACATGTAAAGCTATTTATGATGTTTTACGAAATGAATACTTGAAGGTAAGTTTTATTATATTACATTTATATTGGTTTCAAACTAATTGATGTTTTAATTTAAAATGCGTAGGCCTACATTCAAAAATTTCGGTACACCAAATCTGTTCCGCTTCTTGTTTTCATATAACCTTTTACCTCCTTGTTCTCACTTCTGAAGTTGCCTCGAATCATATCTATCTTCTTTTTAATGAAAGCAACATCACAACCAGGTACAACATCTTTAGTAAGCTCTACCAACTCTTTGTAGGCTGCTGCTTTCAAATTCTTGTTGGAATATTCCTTGCTCTTCACTTGCCTGAGACATCGGTGCTTCCTATACTCTTCAATAAACACAGGTAGAAATTGGGCTGCCCAAATCGATGACGAATCAGCCATTGTTCCCAAAATGATCACCAAAACAAGAACACAACTAGCAACTGGGACTACACACTTGCATGTTGTCTTAGAATGCCACGCGCCTAGCAGGTCGAAAATCAAACCTGTCTTGATTCTCATCATGCCAGGCCAGGTACGTCGTGCCTCGCACGGTGATGCATACACACTAGCATGTTGTCGCTAATTTCTGCACGTTCGTGCCTGCACGTCGTGCAAGGCATGGTAGTGTATAGTCAGCTTTAGGGTCGTACACCGTGTGTAAGGACGTCCGAAGTCGAAGCATCCAGATTATTGTTAGGTTAACAAAATATACCTCTTTTCAATAGCAAGATGCAACATGTCTCCCTTCCGCTTGGTATAGCACTCACAAAATTCTCAATATACCCAGATAATATACTTCGGTAATACTCTCTGAAGCTCACCCAATGAATGTTCTATTTTGGAATTTCTTTCATGTTTTGAGACATACAAACATTTACAGGACAACAATATCTGATTGAAAACTTTATTGTAATGTGTAACTACTGTTTACCGTTCCTCTGCTTTAAACATGGAATAATAGTTAACAACAAAATAGACCCCAGATGAAGAGGTGACTACGGATATAACCTTTCAATTGTGATTATAAATTAATTGTCCTATACAAAAACGCCCCCCCATTTGGTTTCCATTTTACATCTCTCAATCGATTAGTTCAAATTTACTTATTAATATAGAATCGTCGTCGTGACTTCACTTGTTGAAATGAAAATAAATTGGTGCGAGTCTTATATTGCACACACAAATGAAATGTAAGACTCAAGCCTTATGATATGTAGGAGTAAATAGAAAACTGAGACAGTTTTGCAAAATAAAAAGTAATTTTAAGTGTTATTTAAGGTTACGATATACTGTATAAAGTCACATTATTAAGTCTCTCGTATAATATGTGGTATTGTAAACGAAAGGTCTAATAAAAATATATTTATATACTACTAATACGTTCTATTGTACTTACAATGGCATTTTATATGGCTTCAAAAATTAAATGAAAATAGCGGTATATAAAGGAAATATAAAAATACATTTTATGATGTATATTTCCCTCAACGGTAAAAGAAAAATATATCATAACATTATATTGAAAATTCTCTTACAAATTTATAGTTGCAAAGAAATGAATATGTTTTATTCAGTGTGTAATTCTGAATGATATCATAAAGTAAAATAGATAAATACGATTTACATTTTAAAAGAAAGGATTTCAATGAAAAGGCACTTTAAATTATTGGACTCCTTTCTTGTTTAAGTGAGGTATTGTATATTTAAACATCATGTTCTATTTCGTTATGCACAGAGAGTCGTAATGATGTAATTATTTTTGAAGTGGTTTACTTGGATCGCGTTTTACTATTAAACTATTTTGAATAAATTTAAGCTCTACTCAGTCATGTCACTTAATGAGTACAGAATATGAAAAAATCAAGTGTTAATGGACATACAACATTATGGCGTTTTCATGTTATTCACAAAGATTATAATATAAGTTAAAATGATAAGGATAATGATGGAAAATTAATTAACACCACAACAGCCATGAATAATTTCAATATATAGAGAATTTGTGAAAGAAAGTGTCATTGATTTATGAATCTATCACACACAAATATAATATTTAAGAACTGTAATTTCATTAATCTTAAAAAAGAAATAAAACAAAAGGCAGTGACGACGCTGTCATCGTGTAAACGTGGATCAGCTCATGTATAGTAAATCGCTTTTTTTTTCGATTTATATCCCTTTACATACATTTAATTATTAGTCGTAGATTATTAGAATATCGAGATCAATCTTATTATTAAACCCATAGATAGGTTTTGCCAAAGTCAAGAATTAATCGACTTTTTCGTCTACGAAAATAATAGATTTATCTAGCTCGTATGATGTAATTTGTTTTATCAGAGCTTTAGAGGTAAATTATTTAAAACAATTATATATATATATATATATATTATATATATATATATATATATATATATATATATATATATATATATTATATAAAGGATCGTTTAATAAATGGGGGGAAGTAAATCTACCTTTTGCACTACCAGTAAGATAGTAGGATAGCTAATGAGATGTATATCTTCCCATTGGTGTAACTCATTTAAAACTATATTGTTGATTAATAAAAACAAAATTGTCACACTCAATTATTTCGTTGACATGGATACTTTCTTGAGACAACTGATTGTAGCATAAATCAGTTGTATATATATTTATTATAGCTCAAAAAATATATTAAAATGTATTATAATCGAATCTATTTTTCAAATGTAACAGATCTCCAAAAATACCATTTTTTAAGAAGTGTTTTCTGAGCAGTTGAAAACTATAATTAAATATTGAGCTTGATTTGTGAGATAGTACTAGATAGACTAAAATTCGAACATGTAATCTCAAAAAAATTACGTTTACAATCAAAGACGTTTCAGCGATAAAGTCACCATCTTCAGTAATGCATGAGCTACAACAACTAAATTCTAAGTAATTTTTGTGAGATATTGTGTTCGAGTTTTAGTTGGAAACTAACAAATACCGTCAACTAACACTTATAGCATCACTAACTTTATCAATATTGTAAAAGAACTTTATGTTTAAAACAACGCCAAACGGAAATATTCTTTACAAATTTGTTTTTGTTTTTCCACCACTAAATTGTAAGTTTCAAAGACTTAATATGAACTTTAAACCCACACTATTTTAGCTAGGGTGAATATTTTAAGATTGAGTTTGCTGCATTGTGTTCTACTCATAAATACGTATAATTCAATCTATAACTCGATCCATTCTCTCGTTTAAGAGTTCCTTCTTACTCCTTGTCTCCCCCTGAAAAGGTAGCGTTCCATGAATACGAACTAAAATAGGTTTTGCTGCCCATTAACAATGTACAAAGCTTTGTAGCTCTATCTGTAATGTTAAAAAAAAATATTAGGTAATCCCGAGGCTCATTTAATACGCTGTAGATTGCAAGCTTAATAAACCTTCTCTTAATTGTAGCTAATAAACTGATTAACGCTAACATTGTTGGTTTACTTCAAAAGATGCTTGAAAGATATTGCTTTCAAATTATATTTACTATATACCACCACACATTTTATATTTATACGTTGAGCTGCTTATCTTCATATTGCTGTTAATGTATCTCAAAGATTTTACATCACACCATCGCCTCTGTAATAATACCCCCTCCCTTTACCAGGAACACTTAAGAATTGTATAAAATCATCCCCTCTTCTATGCCTTGATCCTATCACTTTTATAGGTTCCACATCGTCCAATATTGTATACTCTCATGTGTTTGGTTTTTTTATTATTTGAATAATAATGGCTTCCCACAGGCACATCCTTTCCTCTTCTCCCCTGAACAATGTGTCTTTGATAGAGTTATCTTGTGGCAGATAAAACATGTCATCTGCAAAGTTGAAACTTTCTAGATGACTGATGATTCTCAATCATATTCTTGTCTCCGACGTCATAGAGTGTCTCATAATAAGGTTAAAAATTATAAAATTAAAATGGCTGACAACGAAGTGCACTGCTTTAACTTGAATATTGGATGACAATTCGTGGTATTCAATAGGTATAGCTTAAGTTAACATAAAACATAATTTTGCAGTAATTTATCAAAAATAATATATCTCTAATTTTAAGTAATATTATTTTATTTGATTAGGTGTGTCAGTAATTATATGTTATTTAAAAAAAAAAGTTGATTAGGCGCCATCAATATCAACATGTCGTGTATTAGTTTACATAAAAAATGACAAATATTTGAATAATCAATATCAATAGTAAGTTATCCTTTGAAATGATTTAAATTTAAGAAATGGTTTCTTTTTATTCACCATTCTTGAATTTACTACAAATAATTTATTTAAAAGATTAAACGCATTTACAATTGAATATTGTTTAATCAAAGTAAAAAGAAATAACTTTAAACAGTATAAATAAAATTGAATGATTCAAAAATTTTAATTCAAAACGTTATAACAACTGATTATACACAAAAACGTAACTTTAAATGAACGTAATCAAAAAATAGGAAAAAAACTCTCCACAGTAACGTTGACATTTTTCTAACACTACGACAAACTCACAATGATTACATTTCTTCATTGCCACATAAGATCCTCCTCGTATTATTTGATGTTACACGAATAAATTGTGTGATGTTATAACACTTTGAACACTTACAGTGCAATTTGTACAAATGCAATAAAGGAATACTTTTTGCCAAGCATTGAATTTCTAAGTGTAATCTTATACATCTCTTGACAAACGTGACAAGAATGATTTAATGTATTTTTAACTGGACTATATAGATAAAGGGTGCCTTGGAATGAAATTCGAAAAAAATATATCTCATGTGTGTGGATTTTATCCTTATCTACAGTAATTGGCCAATAATTAATGATATGTTTGTATATTTTATCTTAAGAACAAACCAAATTATTTGTTTTAATGTGCAATATCTACCGTATACCGAGTTTATACAACCAAATATTTAAATTTTGAAACGGCCTGTAATTAATTGAAACGGGCCAACAAAACTGTTTCATAATAAATTATTTCAACGATATTCTCACTCTCCTCTCTCATCTTCGATACTTTTTTAACCTACACGAAAATATTTATGTTTAAATGCTTGTTCAGAAAAGTTAGTTTTGTATATTACAGTGAAAATTACCTAAACACAAAGTAGATACGAATATTTGGTTAGTTGTTGCACAGCCTGTTATGAGTGTAGAAAAGAATAATGAATTTGACGAAATATTACAAAAAAGTATTTATGTTAACAATTATACTAAATTAATAGATTAAACATAAAAAAACAACCAAAAAATTTTGGAAAATAATGTAAAATATTGCATGGACTACAATTTTTTTTTAATACTTTGCAATTTAAAAGACATTAGGATCGAAAATACTTTTTTTGTTCCTTGGAATTCTTGATACAAATTACTGCTTTTCTGCCGTATTTTGTGAAGCTGTAATTTTGTTTTAAACTTCCAAAATCAAATATAGTATTTCAAATATTTTCTCATGAATTTAGTCACGCTTTTAATGTTATTAAGTAAAATCTTCTGTATAGTTCTAATAACGGTACAAAAATGTATCTACACTTATAGCTATTTTTTTAAAAAGGCGATTGTAAATATTGTGGTCATGTTAAAATTAAATCAATATCTGAATCAACCTCTTACTCATATCATTTTATTTGTAATGTAATAATATTTATAGGAGTTTTATTCCAAAAAATTATGCAAATGGGGGCATTTTATAAATTAAAATATGACATACAGTATTTTACAATTAGCTAATACCAATTTCTGTCACTTCTAAAGAAACACAATATTTTATCTATTAATTATTCGCAAGAACTAATTTAACAATAAAATTTCAACCTACAGACCTATAAGTGTATGTAACAATAAAATTTCAACCTACAGACCTATAAGTGTATGTTTAGTTTTATTTGTCTTTTGATAACAATTGCCAAAATATTCGCTTTTGAAATAAATATGTATACATCATACTTCATCCATTAAATATGAATAACATAAGACCAACAATGGAGGTAGGGGATAGGCAATTTTCACGTTTTGCCAAAAATACCCAAGAAATATCTTTCCCCTCAAATAAATCTCCCCTACGATAAAACTTTGGCAAACAACAAGGATATAAATCTTCTTTTTCGGGTAGGCTTGTTTTATTGAAATTTTATAACATAAAGGAAAGATGTTTGTAAACAATCACTTACTTTTTACTTATCACGAAGAACCACAACATTTACAATGAATTAATAGTTCTGTTAAACTAACGTTTTGGTGTCAGGATCTTAAGTGAAATAAACTGGAAATATAAACAGATTAGATTTCTCAAGCAATTTTCCACGTATTAAATAGTGAATAAATATTTATCGTTATATCCTCAAAATTGTGTCTGTATACAGTAAGTTATTTCTTGTAACTAAGAACAAAATTTTCTACGTTTATTTTGTATGTGAGGTACGTTACTAAGAATACTCTTAATTTCTATCTTTTTATGACATTTTAAAATATTAAAATAATTATTCATTTAAATGGAAAAAATGAACATCTTTCGTTGTACCATTAACTTGTCCAATGTGTTAAACATATTCTACTTTTTATGAAGACTGCCATGATTAATTTTCATTTTGACAATTATACATAGACATTATTTTTATTTTACATGCGCTTCCTTACACAGGCTTGAGTAATTTAATTTTTAATAATCGTTAAATAAAATTTATATTGTAAGAAAAAAATATAACCCTGACTTTATGAAGTAAAAATAACTGTAAATATAACATTATTTCAGTAGTGTAACTTCGTTGTTTGTAAAGTTTATAAGTCATTATCAAAAAATATATATTCCAAAATTATGATTCATTATGTTCAAAAACATATGTTTCTTTATCAAGTGTGTAACAAAATATTAAAACACATAAATATAACATATAACACACAAAATACATTTTACATCGTCTTCAACAATATTATTATATGTAATGTAAGCTGTTTGTTGTATGTTGTATGTTATCTTCTGTGACGTGAACACTTTTAGCGTTTCCATGTATCTGATCCTGAAGCTTATGATACGAAACGCGCCCTGAACTACGCAATCAACGAAATTACACCATGTAAACAAAGGTTCACAATTTTTTTTAAATATTTTTCATCAGATCATGAGCAACTCTAGGAAGTCGCAGACAAGAATACTATTGTGAGTTTTCAGTCGTCTACAAAGTTTCCACTTTGCTGGCGTTATATATGTTTTGTCTGCCACGAGACAATTTCAACGAATGAAAAATTGAGAGAAGTAGCGGAGAGAGTGGACGAAAATAACCCAATATTATTATATTAACAAGACAAACTAAATACATTGGCCGACGTGAATCCCTAGAAGTGATTCCTTCGAGGCATGGCTATGGGGAATGTGTTTATGTAATTGGGAAGTTTTGTCGGTAAAGGGAGCGTTTTTGTAGAGGCGGAGGTGAGATATAAAATGTTGTTGCATTGACAGCAGGATGACGATAAGGAATTCAAAAATATATTTGGCAGGAACTCTTATGTTAATATTGTTAGTGCATGGGTGTGAAACTTGGAGATTATACAGCTTGTTGGGAGGGATATGAAATTGTTCTTGAATAGATGTTTGAGAATAACCTTTTGAAAAGGGATAAAATGTCACTAGTAGGAAGTCAAGTCAACAACATAGTAACTATATATCTGATAACAGATGAGGTTTGTTTTTTATTATAAGTAATTTAACTTAAATAAAAACACGTATTGCATGAAAATTTATAGTAAATATATTTTGAAAACCAGAAACTTCAAAGGTTTTTTTAAATAATGAAGTAAGCTTACCTTTATTGAGTTATAATCTCTACAAAAACAGAAGGTTTATTAACCCTGAAATCCCTATTATTGAGCTATAATTTTTTATAGTTGCAGTGGACTCCAACCATTACCACTGGTATGCATTAATTACACCAAAGCTATATTTATATCCTTGCTATATATATATATATATATATATATATATATATTACTGAATAGATTTATAGATCAAGGATATATATATATATATCTATATATTATATGCAAGGATATAGCTTGCTATATAGATATATAGATTTAGCTATATCCTTACCTTGTGAATTGTGAATACTAACTATACTAAGTATGATGTATTAAATTTAACAGCGTTTTCGACTTAATATTTAGTGCCTATTTTGTTATTAGAAAATAAAACAATATAAACTATTTATTATTTTTCAATTTTAAAACATATTATTATATCGATTTTGCTGTTAATGTTTATGTTTTGCTAGATACATTTAAATGATTATTTTAAACTAGATTGACTTTACATATTTTATTGGGTTTCTACTGTGATTGGTGCATGTCAAAAAGTTTAATTAAACAAAACACAGTGATTAGTAATTGGACACGGTCATTTTAATATCCAACTTTCCGGATTTTCACTTTTCGATGTTTTGCTTCCAATGTTTTATATTAATTGTTATAGTAATAAAGTTACATACAAGTGTCGTTTTTAATTCATTTTGCATTCTTAATCTTTATGATTTTAACTTAATATTACAATCTTTTTTAAATAACTTGACAGGCTATGTAATTTTGTACCCTCAACAATTCGTGGTATTCCATATATTAAACTCTTAAATACTAAATAAGTGTAAAATATTATACTAATAATAAAGAGAGTTTCAGACAGATGTAACTTCAGATATAATTACATCATTCAAGACTCTGTGCATAACAAAACGGAACAGGTTGTTTAAATATTAAACAGCTCACTTAACCTGAATGGAGTCCATTAATGTATAGTACCTTTATTTTGAAAAGCTTTTAAAAATGTAAATCGTATTAATCTATTTGACAGTTCATCGTTTTAACTACAACGTAACAATTAGGAATAAACACTAAATAAAATATTCTGCCATCTCAAACTATCAATAATTTATATCAGCGTTATCTATATATTGTTTCGATTATTTTTTTCTTTACTATAAGGGATGAAAAATATGTATTTTCATATTTACTCTTTATAACACTAATAATGTTTTATTTAATTATGGTGGGAAGTAAATGAAATTTTAAAACGATGATAACGTACAACTAATATATTGAAAACTTTTGACTACTTCAATGACAATAATATTTGGATATATAAGAAGCTTAGCAATGTGACATTATAACGGTAAAATAGACATCCCAGTTGCCATACATTTCTTTTTAAATTACCTTCGTTTCCAAACTTATCTGCATTACTATTTACTCCTACAGGTCATATGGCTTTAGTGTTATAGAGAGTTTGTGTTTAAAAATTCACACCCAAGACTATCAAATTGTATTCACTGTGTACCTCTGCTTTCACTACAAAAGTAAATACAGTAACGTAACATTGTGAAATATTTATTTTTCTTTTAATATGAAGTAAAAAAAAAAAAACTAAAAAAAAGTCGTTCATTTAGTACATGAGTACTACTGACATATCATGACATCGATCAACAAATACAAGAAGGAAAGCAAATGGTAACGTTTTTTGAGTACGATTAATAAACAGTAATTAAGATTAAAGGCTCCAATTGTGTCATTGGGACCCTCTCAACAGTTTTATTGTGTTGCTTTTAAAATCAGTAATGATAATAAACAATAATTCAGAATAAAGGCTCAAATTATGTCATTGTCACCCCTTCGACAGATCTATTGTGTTACTTTAAAAGTCAGTAACAAGTATCCCAATTTATAGTTCAGAAAATGTAAACAGTTATAGTCATTTACAATAAATTTTTAAGTCAGCTATTGTTGTTTAATTAATTAGTGCACGTCTTAACAAACGAAATGTCTACATGCAGCCTTTTTTTTGCGTTACAGAGGGTATAACCAAAGAATAGTTTAAGTATATTGAGACTTTGTGAAGGATATGTCAGGCGTGGAAACGAGTCGTTGCACCGGACTATCAAGACATGTATATCGTTTAACTAAACAGTAAAATGTATATGTCTACTGCGATTGTTATTTAATCTGTGATACTGTTCAATACTTCATCGTCCTATCTATCTTCGTGTTTACCTGTACATTTGAGGCTTTATAGTGACCAGATAACCTTAATTTATAACTGTTGAAATGTATTACGATAATGGTTACTGAAATGTAACTACGAATATGATATTTATACTTGTGAAACAAGTAACATGAATTGTAAATAAGTTATCCAAATCTAATAACTCTCTGGTGAGATTCTGAAGTAGACAAATTTCCTTAGCTTTATTAAGTTCACTTACATATAACAGAAAATGTATAAAGCCTACAATCTATATTACTGAGCTATAAATTAGTTTAAAGCTAGTCTGATAAATTTGTTTTAAATCTGTGATAAGACTGCTCTTGCTTTACCTCATTCTTCAATTTATAACTAATAGAAGAAAGCACGAGTTTGGTTATTGAACTGTTTTTGTGGAACTACGTATTCATACTTGGTAAACAAGTAACATGTTTGGTAATATATTATCTAAAACTTATAACTCGGTTGCTAATTCTGAAGTACACAAATTAACTTAACTTTATTGAGTTTAGTTAGAGATAACAGAGTACAATTAAGCCACTAACCTACTTTATTGATTTATAAATGGGTTTACTGCTTCTGTGAAGAAAATCCTACAACACTTAGGGGTATTTAATCAAATGTTGTAACGAAACTTCTTTGCCTCATAAAAATTAAGTTTATACGGTGTGCTGAATATTGTGTTTTGCCGTGAATATTTTTTAAAAATAAAAATTCACTTGCTTATGGAGTTCAGTAAAGATCTATGTGTCAAAATAAAATACAAATTTTAAAATAATCTTTATAGATTTATGGTATAGATTATTCTGACATTTTTAAAAAATTGTGAATAAAAAATTAATACACAATCTTTCGGGGTATCAAAGAACAACTGATGACTAAATACTATTCAACATAACTTAATACTAAATGGTCATGTTAGAAACGACAAACTATGACGGGTACTCTAAGAAAGTAACTCAAAGTTACCTTAAATTATAACTAACTCATACAAGGTAGTGCGAATATATTTACTAACATTTTTCTCCAAAAAAAGATATTTGTATTTATGATGGAAGTAACAATATTGCAAATAAATCATACGAAACTAATAATTCACTGATGACTCTTTAGTAAACATATTTACTTATCTTTAATAAGTTAAGTTACAGATAACAGTAAACTTTATGAAGCCTGTAATCTTTATATTACTAAGCTATAAACTGATTTATTGATTCTGCTCAAAATTTCCTACAATACTAATGGGTATTACATCACAGTTTGATTTATAACGAAGCTTCCTTGCCTCATAGTTTTTATAGTTTTACAGTGTACAATTATTGTGTCAACGAAAAATATTTTAAAAAATAAATAAATCACTTTTGTGTGACGTTCTATTTATTTAAACGTCAATGTGTAAAAATAGAGCACATGGTTGTAAAGTAATATCACGGTTTATTCAGATACTTTATGACGTTTCGATAATGTAAATACTTAAACTTTTGTTAAAAAATATAGTTTCTAGAACATGAGAAAACTTAAAAATAATACTGGTCCTTATGTAGGGAATCATTACACTATGTAAACGTGTTCAGTAAAAACTAAAAGTCACAGACCCACGTAACTCAAGGAATTATAAACGCTAAATGGAACATAAATAAACAGTTTATTTACAACCAATGGTTCGGTTACTTTACATTCTATTGCTATAAACGACCTTTCATGTTATTTGAGCTGGACCTTGTGATCACTCAATGTGGATATTTAACCGGAAATATTTCATCCTTGTGATATTAAAGGATTTGTTTTCAATGTTCAATACAGTTTTTATTAATTGAACTTTACATACGAGACTAAAGTTATTTTTGTTCATATAACTTTTTTTGTCAGTGTGTTAGTCAGTGTGTTATGTCTCTCAAATGAAATAATGATTTTTGAAGCTAAAATATTCTGCTGTTTTCTTTTATTTTCTAATCTTATTCTTACTTTTCTTTAAAAAAGAAAATAGTTATATGCTACTTAGATTTAGAAAGTACTTGTTTCAACATCCACTATGCTCTATGTTTTTAATATATGTATTGCATTGAGCTAACTACAACTAAATATAATATTTACTTATTGATTTATTGATTATTATTGTTACAACACCAATAACTGGAATTGAATTTTATCAATATTTAGGCTGCAGCTATTGACTCCTGACATATTACGGTTCATTAATTCTAATTATTGAGTCCTTTTTACTTACTAGAGAACTATTGCCAAAGCCAAACGAATCACTTTGCCACAATTTAAAATAAAATCAATCTCTTTTCATTTAGTGTTATTAGAATTTAAAATCATTTACTAATGGGAATTTCTATTCAAACAAATTTCTGGCTGTTACAAATTCTTAACAGCTGGAAATGTAAGTAAATATATATATATATATATATATATATATGTTTCTAGAATAAGTAAAATATATATTTACTTACATTTCCAGCTGTTAAGAATTTGTAACAGCTGGAAATTTGTAACAGTTTGGATATATATATATATATATATATATATATATATATATATATATATATATATATATATATATTAATGGCTGCGATTTCAGATTTTCAGTCCTACACACACAGTTTCCACATTGTACTGTTCAAATATTGTTTATACCAATTAAAGTTGCACTATATATATAATGCAACTTTAATTGGTTTTAAAAATTGATTTTAAAAATATTAGGATTGTTTCCAAGTACAGTATATAAAAAAATGTAAAATATTAGCCCACTAGGCACCATCAAAATATTATAGTTTTATAATTTTTCAAAGTGTAAGCATTATTCGGAATTTATAGAGGTTAAGGTATACATTTCGATCTAAAATGTGTGATGCTTGTAGTAGAAAAAAAAGAATCATTATATCCGAACAGCTACGATTTTCATTAATTATGTTTAGAAATGGGCATACAGCAATTTGATTTTAATTAGGGATATTCATTTTTTTTTCATTTTGTATAAATAATAATAGTTACCGGATTGACACGCGGTATTCAAATGTATTCTAAATGGCGAACCTTAAGGAACGATTTGTAACCACTTTA
This sequence comes from Aphrophora alni, assembly GCA_963513935.1. Lineage (NCBI taxonomy): Eukaryota > Metazoa > Arthropoda > Insecta > Hemiptera > Aphrophoridae > Aphrophora > Aphrophora alni. The sequence continues at coordinate 19,167,206 of OY740770.1, forward strand.
ATAATATCTATTATTTAGATAACCGATAATTAAGTACAGTCTTGAAATCAGTTGCACAATATGATATAAGGAGTTGAACGGAGCCTTAGTGTATTGTATTTGATAATGATCTGAATAGAGAGAACGAAACAGGTCTTTATTCCTGTTTAAAAAAAAAAAATTAAAAAATAATAAATAAAACAGGAATAAAAATTGACTTCATTTTTTTAAAAAAGTACGTCACCTAAATGTATACTAATATACCCTACTCAGGAAACTAAATACAAAAAAAAAATTATAAATATTACCTTTCTAAGATAATTTATAGGTAGTGGCATTGACAAAAATACGATAGATAGGAAAGAGTTGACACTTTTGTGAATTTTGGGAAGGTCATATATAATCTAGGTGATTGCGGGATTATTACTTTTAAAAAAATGATTTCTTCAGACCGAATTAAACTAAAACTAACTGTAATGGTTAGATTTATTTTATTTATTGTACCTGGTTCATCACTGAAGATGGCGACTTTGGCGTTGAAACTAGTTATAATAAATAAACATATTATTTCTTATTTTTGACCAAGTTCTATTCTATCAACTTCTGTTTAGTAAATGTTTTTTTCGCTGAAACTTTTAATCAGAATAATTCTATTAGTAAATAAACAAAGGTTGAAAAACATTTTAAAATAGAGTTTACTTATTTACGCAAAAGGTATTAAATCTAGATACACAGTACACTTAATTTAAAACGATAATTGAATCACTCTTGGTTACGCAACCACAAAGTACTCAAAGGTTGGCCGTATAAAATCATGAATATATATTGAATATTTTTTCCCTGGAGTTCTCAGTTGATAATGTATTTGTAAACGAGTCTCTAAATGTATCCAATTCCCATGTCTACCAAATTGATTTAAAGCAATGAAATAACAATTTGTTATTAATGGCTTTATTGGATGTAATAAGCCAAACAACTATAAATCAAAGTAAGTTAACAAAGTATATGTCTAAAGGTGTTGTACAAAAACCCATCGATTTCTATTGACTCTCACTGAACTTTCGTTAAAAGAAACATTTTAATCAAATGCTGAATATTACTTATATGAATGTTTCTTTAACAGTAAAGCCCGGCATCATTATTAATAAACTTCTCCTCACAAATTTACTCTTTTATTATTAACAGAAATTGACGTAAGTTTAATAATATTTTTAAGCCCTGTTGTATCTTTTGTTCTGAGCATTTGTGTGTTCTAATATGGAAAAAATAATCTATAATAAAAATGTAATGGTTTCATTTTTAACAAATGAAATTAATAACTGGATGCCACATTATATTACGTAAACAGTAATATTTATAACAATACATAAATAAGTTAGGAATCATAGTTACTAATAACAAATGTTCATATTGTTGCTTCGATAGTTCAAGATATATGTTTTAAAAAGAAAATGTATGCAATTTTTAAACAATTTTTTCGTGTGGCATATCTGTAGCTGTTTATAAAAAAAAGAAAAAAAGTTATTGATCAGTTAATGTTTTATCAAAAACAATATTAGAAGGGTGTTATATATATATATAAAATTGTCGATGTATGTAGGTGAATATATTACGTTTACCTCATTTTTGTATTTATTCTGATAGTTTTAGAGTCATTGTTATTTAAAGATTTATGTCTTTAAAGGGTGGTTTGATCTACTAAACATTTTTAATTTCGAGGTAGATTGGGTGTTCCTCGTTATGATTTGACTTTTATGAATTAAACTATTTGAAAGAAAATACTCGAATTATTTTAGAAATTTAAAATTTAAATTCATTTTAATTTTGGAATTTCGCGTTGGATAAATATTCCGCGTAAAGATTATATTTGGTCAAGATGTAATTTCAGTAGCTATTGGTTACATTTTAAAATAGTATTTTTGTACCATTATGAAAAAAAGGATATGTTGATAGTCGTCAAATCGACATCTATATATCGTTAATGGTTTTTACGTTTCATGGCCTCGGGAAAAAAAAAAAGTTGTTTCCATCCGTCATCGGCATCGTTGTAATTTGTACCTAAGCGCCACCGGTAACATTTAGTTTCAGATAAAACATGAAATTTCGTACACCTGACAATTATTAAGAAACATATTTTTTAATATAAAAATAGTGGCCATTTGAACAGTTTTTGTTAATATCTCAATTATTTTATAATTTAAACACACTCAATTAGAAAAATAATTGCAGATTATAGTGTTCAGTATACAGTCGCCTATTTAGCCAGGCTCTGGTCTCTACAACAAGTCATTTTGGAATTCAATATAATTTGAATTTAGTAACATTGCTCTATTATAGGAAATACAAGCGTCGTAACTTACATTTTTCTTAATACACACGAAATTTCTCTACAATATGTCATTATTCATTCTCAAATTTTTGTCTGTTATCTATAGATTGCTAATAATCGCGTATTACTTCCCATACTGGACAAAACGAAGCTTTTTCTTTAGAAGTCATTCTACAAATGGCGGACATAAATATTAATTTAAATCGCACACCTACTTTTCCAAAAAATTATAGGCTTTTTTAAATAATAATATAGTGATTCGTAAAATTAAAACACCAATATCAATTTTTCTACTAATATACCCTAAAATATAAAAACTAAATGGATTAATTTTTTTATTTTTGGCCATTTAAAATATCTTGGATCGTATTGCCATAAAATAATATTTTCATAAAACAAGATTTACATTTAAGCAAATAATTACAACAACCGTAAATACGATCAGGATGTTTTTTAAATATTAGTTTTGATAATAAAATTTTCAAACATTATATAAATAGATTTTATCATTTGCATTTCTTACCTTTAATATTTAATTACGTACAAAGTATTCAAAGGTTGGCCGTATAAAATCATGAATATATATTCAATATTTTTTTCCTGGAGTTCTCAGTTGATAATGTATTTGTAAACGATTCTCTAAATGTATCTAATTCCCAAGTTCACCAAATTAAATATTAAATTTCGGATACAATCACTAAAAATGGTAAAATTAACAAAATTGTCGTAAATTATATCAAGAATATGTTAAATAATTATTTCAAGTGAAAAATGTACGTTATAAGCTGGGAATCGAACCCAATACCATTGGATTTACGCGCCAATGTTCTACCAACTAAGCTATCTTAGTCACTTCCCAGTATAGGGCGTACACTTCTCACTTTTTATTCTTGTTATTAAAGCAAAATTATGTAATCAAGGAGAAACTTGATTGTTGATCAACAACACATAATGGCTTCATTAGATATAGTTAACCTCTACACTAACGTTCCCGTTGTTTTGACTTTAGATCTAGTGAAAAAAACCTTATGGATGATTCAGACATGAGTCCAAACTTATACATCTACTAAGAATAACACATCAACAGAAATATTTTTGTTTCAATAACACATATTACGTTCAGGAATAAGGATTCGCAATGGGCTCTCCTTTGTCGAGCATACTAGCTGTTTACCTAAATCATATTGAGTTCACATATATCTTATCATCAAACAACAAACATGCCAGTAGAATAATGTTCTACTGACGGTATGTTGGTGATACAATATTGTTCTACAAGTTGACGAATAGTAGTGAATTCATCTCAACATAGATTAATAATTTACATATATTATTGTTAATAACAGTATTAATTAAGTGTTTTTTTGTAATGTTTATTGTCAATTCTGTAGAATCATAATTATTCTCTTGAGTATTTTGTCGGGATATATATGTCCCCGTAGTTAGGTCTCATGGACCCTCTCTAGCTACCACTGGAGGTACGATGTAATATTAGGTAGAAGTGAAGACGTTTTTATGTATATACTCACGTTTTGTTCATTATCCTAGTTATCTTGACATAGTTTATTTATGAAATGACACGTAACTGAAACCAGAAACCTTAATTTAATTTCTTAGTAATTAATCAACGCATTTGTATATTATTTTCTATTAAAATTATTAGGTATGTTTCTTAATAACACAATGCACAAGGAAAACCTATTTGATAATGATAACTATATTAATTTCATTAAACAAGTTAAACGCTTTCGCTACATTTTACATTGGTATTCATTCACTGTTTCTCACTATCGTACTGGAATCACAACGATACGTTAGCAGTTGTAATAAAAATTTAGTCGGATATCATGCCATGTTCGTAGTATATAGGTAATTGATTTGTGATTTTGTAAAGGAAACACGAGTTGTAGTTTTATTTGTAAGTTTGATACAAAATTGCTTTATGTGAAAACCTTAATACTTGGAATGAAAGATGGTAGAATCGGTATGAAAATTCCTGTCAAAATAATAATTGTGCGATTCGTTCATGTTGTAAAACATTAATTTATTACAGAGTCATCGTTTAAAAAACCATTTGACATCAAATAGGATGTTCCTGCTAAAAACCTATCATCGATTTAGAATCATCACATGACCTATAAAAGACATTTTCTATACAAGACAAAAATGTGAGAAAATAAAATAAGGTAAGTAACAACGAAAAAGAAAATTTGGATTAACGGCTCAAAATTGTATCTTTAAGTAACTTTTAAAATCATTATATTCAAAAGTTTAGAAGACATTTAAGATCTTAACATACACTTAATTTCCGTTTTGATAAATGGCATTTTGTGTCTGACAGACAAAACCAGAACATTAATAATGACGCCTTGGCTTTAGGGATGGCTTTATTATTAGGCAAAACACTTAAATTAATGACCCTTGAATGGTTTCAGAGCTTGTTCTAACTAAGGGTAAATTTATGTAAATGGATTTTTTTGTAATTTGAATTTGGGTCAATTTAAGAAAAGAGAATAACAGATGAAGATTAAATCTGAAAATTAGTTTGTTCGTTAGTTAAATTATTTCTTAGTGCATGCTTCAGTTTTAGTCGATATTCATTCAAATTGATATCAACATTAAGTATATATTATAATAGTTAAATAGTCAAAGCAATTACCTATTGCAAACAGAAATCCCAACATTATTTATACACCGATACTGGCAATCACTCTTTAAGTATTATGTGTGGGACGAGACAGAAAACAATAAATAAACAGTTATAGTTTGATTAGTGTGGCTCGTGTATTACTGAAGAGGACGAGATTCCTTGTCGTTGAGGCGCCTCTGATACTTAGGCGTATTTTTTGTGTGAATTGTGTTCTGTGTTTGTTATACTGTATAACTTTTCTCATAAATCAAGGTCAACATTTAATATAAATAAATAAATGCATAAGTCAAAATAGCGGTCAACGAAACGAGTTTACTCTCTGGACCTAGAAAGACCGAACATGTAAGAACGAGTCGAAATTACAAATCAAAGTCTCATCTAGATCCTACTGTTATAGACGAAACAGTTTAGGAAAACTGTTTCCGTATTTTAATATATTCTTGTTAATTATGCTATGAATTACTTTCGCTTCTATTTCTGGACATGGGATATCTATGTAATTCTTTTATCTAATATTTTCCTCAGCAATAATTAACTGTATTCTTACTCGAAGTCCTCTAGCCTGTCTTGCTTTACCTTTTTCCTTTTTAATGGTTCCTCGGGGGATTACCTATAGTCAGGTAGGATGTGGCAGCCACGAGGTATCCAACCAAGCTATATCTACACCTTTCTACATAAAGGAATTGATTCACCTTTTTCATCGTTCCTCGGTGTAGGATGTGGCTGTCCCGAGGTATTCAACCAATCTATATCTACACCTTTCTACATAAAGATTTTGATCCACAATTTTCATCGTTCCTCGGGGTAGGATGTGTCTGTCCCGAGGTATCCAACCAATCTATATCTACACCTTTCTACATAAAGATTTTGATCCACAATTTCCATCGTTCCTCGGGGTAGGATGTGTCTGTCCCGAGGTATCCCACCAATCTATATCTACACCTTTCTACATAAAGAATTCGATCAACAATTTTCACCGTTCCTCGGGGTAGGATGTGTCTGTCCCGAGGTATCTAACCAATCTATATCTACACCTTTCTACATAAAGAATTTGATCAACAATTTTCATCGTTCCTAGTATTCTATTTTGACCAACTCATGTCTCTCTTACTTCTTTAACGCTATTAAATTATTCTCGTGCTAGGGGTCGTTATTTTATGTTCTTTTTTTGTAAGGAGATGATGAATCACTTTAAACAACAACAAAATACAACTCTTTCCAGAATAGTCCGGTCAATTACAGATTATTCTATGCCTTCTTTTGTAACGCTGTTACCAACTCAGTTCCATCTTATTTTTGTACTTATATATATTTGAAAAGCGAGTTTCAATATAAAATAACTCCAATTAAAACAGCGTGAACTACTTACCGAATTGTTTATATGTTCTCCTAATAGTGATATCTCTTATTCACACAATATAAACGACAAAGTGTCAATATCATTGTAAACTTTGAAACTGTTATAGTAATCAGCTGCAATCGGATGAAAAGTGATAATATATTACAAACTGACAAACACAGCTGTTATACTAAAGTTATATGAGAATAAGTTTTGTAAATCCGCATAAAGTAATTTATTGAATGTAACTGTTTCGTAACATAATATCAGGATTAAGTTTAAATTACCTTCAAAGTATTATAATGGAGATCAGTGTTTTAGCAATTATTTATCCACAAAAAGTATTTTATTTTACCGTTAAATCTTATAATATTTTAGCTTTATTAAAATATCTTTAGTATCAACGAAAAGGAGATAGCTATGAAAATTGTAATGAGGGTTTCAAATTTTAAAAACGCAATCAAATGGGGTTTTTACCAATGTTCATAAAATAACACGTATATTTAATGTATGAAAATTGGAAATTTTTTGTTTATCGAATTAATTTTGTATATTTTTGTATCGGTTACACGTATACGTTTGAATAGGGACAGTATTCAACACTATTTATTATTTCAATGCCCATTTTTTTTTTAAATCAAAAGGTATCTTATGTGGATATACGATTTTCAGCATATAGTATTCGCTCTCATCTTTCCTATAAGGTCTCTTTTTGTAACTTGTAGTGATTTAAACGACTTTAGGCCTTTATAATACTAATATCAAAAATATTGTGATGCCGAATATGTTTATATCGAGAGGAAAACATACAAAATAACTAATATTGTAGTAATGAACTCTAAATTAATATATATGATTTAAACACTAGGTTCACAATTATAAAACGACTTTATTTGGAAGTAATAGTACAACTTCCTTCAGCCACCATATGAGTGATATTGAATAATATTCCAAATAAGCTAGTAAACTTGTTCAATCGCTATTACGGATCTTAACTTTTGGCAAAATATATTTACATTTTCTATATAAACTATAGTTTAAGGCCTAAGAAAAAAGGTAACTCACCTTATAAAACCGTTAAATTTGTAAATGGATGGAGTATATATTAATTTAATATTCAGGCAATACATTATCGTACAAATTTTAAACTAATTGCCTTCTGGTTAAATATTTTCATTTCAAAACGTTTATCAAATTGGTGTCAGGATTTTGAGTAAAATATAATTAGCGATCCTCCTTTTAAAAGGTAAATTAATAATACAAACAATCCTATTAAATTATGGAAGTATGATTATACGTTTTATATATATGTTACGTATTATGTACATTTCAAATGTCTATTTAAAACGGAATATTTATTTAAAATGATCTATGTCTTACACACATCTAAGATATCTTATTATGTGCAAAAAAAACTACGTTAATCTTATTAAATTCAATGTATAAATCAAAGGTTGTTGTTTTTTTGGTATTATTGGTTAAAAGTATACAACAGAACTAAACAGTGAAACGAATGTAGGGGAAGATCTGTCCTCCCTCACAAAACGTGACCATCAGAAAAGTAGTAAGAACAAAACTGAGAAGTAAAGATGTGTAACTATATATAATAAAGTAGTTAATCTTGCTCGGTGATAAAGGGACAACATAAAACAGATCAAAGTAAGACAGCAACCCTAATTAGATACAAACATCACTACAACAGTAAATTATATATAGTCTTGAATGGTATAACCTGCGTTGAATGCCAAACATAACTGATTAGCCATTAAATATCTTGTTTTGAAACAGACAAACTCACATCATTCATCGAATCCAGACTTCCTGTTCATATATGAACGTCTGTCTGTTCATATATTAACTGAAACAGGATGTTGTCAAATTCTGATTTTCAATTCATAGCACGAACTAGGGGTAACTCGGATGTATTAATTCAGGAAATTATTGGAATAAAGACATTAGACATTTCTAAATAAAATCTGAAAGGTGTTGTTAAATTTTAACTAAGGAAAAGTCTTGATTAGGATTTCTTACATACATATCTGTAAAATTTTAAATACGTATAACGAATACAAATTCTTCTCGTCAGAAGGAGAATTGTTTTCAGTTTATTTTGTTAATTTTAATGTATTTTCCTTACAAAATGCTGCATATCATTTTCATTATCTGTTAACACCAACTTGTCAAACTATATCAAGTATAAATATCTAATATTATTCGATCAAACCAGCTCATATATTTTTATTTACCGGGAAGCTAGCTATATTAGGTTTGTATTATTAATAATAATATTGCATACATTTCAGAGATTATATTTAGGGAAGGATTTTTATGAATTAAAGCTCATGTTTCGGGTTCGACAACTCTTATAATTTTATAGTAGGCGTAGAATATATTACAATGATGATGATGGAATAGAATTCCGAAACGCGTTAATAGTAAGTACGTAGATAATAAGTTCTCATAGACGGAATTATTCTCGATTGAATATTGTGAATTGGTCAGAAAAAACAAGGTGTAATAAAATTATATTACACAATGAATATATGAATAAAAAAGTAAGCCATTTCCATTTCCGTTTGTTTTTCGGTTACTTTGTTACTATTAGAAAAAAAAAGATTTTAATCCTGTCGCTGAAATTATTTTATTTTTCAAGTTACTAATGGTTGTAATAAATTAAAATAAACGTTTATGCTGAAAGTGCGAAACAAATTATTAAAATTGTTTTGAAAATTTTGATATCTTGTAAATTTGTTGTTAAAAACAAAAATTAAATTAACAAAATACAGGGACTGTAATAAATTTGACTATAAGAAATATAAACACATCTATTATAGATTTTATATTATAATTATAGTATATAATAGATTTAGTTTAGTATTTGGTATTGTATATTTTCATTTCACGTTATAAGGCTTTCAAGCAAATATTTGTTACTCAAAATCTACGATCCATGCAAATTGCGTAATAAATCAAGCGTTGACGTAATAACCACTAGTGTTGGAGGGTATTGTACAGAGAAACAGTATACTAATTTATAGTTCAATAATATAAACTGCAGGTTTATCAAGTTTTTGTAATCTTCAGTAATTTAACTTTCTAAAACGAAATTCATGTGTTTCCACTTGAATCAAATGATTTTGAAACTGTATTTTTATAATAACGACTCTTTTTGCAGTATTAATTTTTATAGACATTTTAATGAAAGTAACCCACTATACAATGATTGAGGTCTGTAAAAAATTTTCACTATTTGATGTTTTATTTATTTCCCTTCAAAATTATATAGCAATGTAGAGAAAATAACAGGCCAATCGTACTAAACTTATATGTTTATGTTTCTACTATTATATTATTTGAACAGGTTAATTGAAACCATCCAATAACTAGTTTCAAATACACCTATTACAAAATATTATCAATGTAAACAAATTGTAATTGTTTTAAGCTCATAAAAAATAACGAAATATAATCAAACAGTTCACTTTTTATTTAGAGCTACAGAGTGGTATCGTTAGAAAACATTCAACTATTAGATTTTGTTCGATCACTCACTTCAGTTTCATTGTAAAATATATCACAGAACTTATATATATATTCCAACAATAAACCTTTTTTTGGTTAAGTTTAATGATGTTTTCGGACCCCACTTTTTTTTGGGACGCCGATTTATTCAACGGTTTTTCGTTTGAGAATAAGTTATTTCCACCTACTGGAAGTTTTATAGGCAATCTCGTTTTGTTTGGCCTAGGTGAAATAACTATGTGTCGAATATTCAGTTTTCTGAATATCCTGACAAAAAAAAAACTTCTACGTTATACTTCCAGTACTTTATATTTGATTCTAGCTCAGTTAGAACACAAGTGAATGATTTTACTTTTTGTAAACCTCTGAGTAGTGAGTACACTGAAACTAACATTGTAAATTGTTTATTTGTGCTTGCAAATATTTTATGAAATTTCACTGTATCAACTCTTAATCTATAACTCATAAAATATTGGGATATTTGAATACTAGGTGTTTTTATAAATAATAACTTTTTTATAAAGCAAATAAAATTTTAATAATTCTTTTTTTTTTTTAATTTCAAACATAAAAAACAACTTTTTGGATTTTACTTTCTCCAACAAATACAAAATAATAACTTTTTCAATTTAATAATAATTTCTTAAACTACAAGGCAGAACCAATTATTTACCTTACTATAATTTATTCTAATATTTTATACCCAATTTGATTTAATTAATATTTTAATAAAAGATTTAATTCGAATTTACGATTTAATGAATTTATTTTTAATTAATAATACCAATATTTTATCTAATCTAACATCCTAAGTAACCCAGTATTTTAAAATAAATTTATTTGAATTTATTTCAGGCAAATTTAATCAGGGACTAACGTATTTACGTTTCTACCGACCTTTTCACAACTGTCCAGGCGTCGCGACGTTTGATATGAAGTCCGCGAGCGTTGTTTAGCGATGGCAATTTACAGATGCTCTGCGTGCTGGTTAAGTATTCTCGTTGATGAAGGTTGATCCCTGTAGGGTTGTCTGGAAGAATGTTGGATGAATTTTTAAAGATGGTTGTGGTGATGTCGTGTCTGAAGTCCCGGTTCGGGATGTTACTTCTCCAGAATAATCCAAGTTAGGCCAACTTTGTAATGACTAAGTTGCCACTGACGTTCTTGTAGATTATAGTTGTGTCTATTGCTGCATTCCAAATTAATATCGCACTGACGTATGTTCACACTTGTTATACAAATTATTAGGTTAACTAAGAAAATACTTAGCTTTTTGCATACTATGGTATTTTATAAAAAACGAGATCAAGGCTCGATGTGTTCACTTACATCGCAGAAATATCAAGGCTCTCTAGTTTCCCCGAGCAATCGTTTATATAGACTCATCTTCAGCCAGCCCCTTCTACTGTTCCACTCTTATCTCTCTCCGTGCAGTTTTGGCCATTGAAAATCCTTTTCCTTTGTAACTCCTCCAGGGTTTTCCCTATTTTATTGAGAGTGACATTTTTGAATTCAGCTCGTTGTCTTCTTTACACACGAACTCGAGTGATGTTCGTACGATTCTTGGTTCGCGTACACGACACGCGCCCGTTTTCCGCGGCGATTTCTCCCGGAAAAGTATTTGTTTTTTGTTTTTCCCGGTTTTTTGTTTTCACTTCTTTATGTCCTTTTGGTTTGTGTTAACTAGCCGGATTTTCTCTTTTTTTCTGCTTCTGGTTGTCTTGCTGTAGGGTTAGGGAGTTAAACGATTTTCTACAAACTTGGGCTTTCCTTTACTCCCGAAACATATTTTAAATACTGGATTATTTTTACATAACTACGTTATCAGCATACTATTTAGCGTTTTGAGTTAATAAAAATTTAAGTTTAACTTTTTATCTTGCTGTAAAGGTGCGAATTCTGTCACCTTTTTCCTTTAATAAAATTTCAAGTTTTTCTTTTTATTTATACATTTTGTTTATCATTACTAAAATTTGTTTTGGTTAGAATTAAAAAACTTTCTTTTTTATATACTTTTTATCATTTGAACTTAGTGAATTAACATTAACTTTTTATTTAACGAAATTTCGCAAAAACTTATTTCACCTTTATTTTAGGCCTTTTTATGAAAAGAATGAAAAACCTTTTCTTTTTCAATTTAGAGGAATTTTGAATTTCTCCCCATACTTTAATAGTCTGTATTTTACGTAACTTTGTGACTTTATATTATCTAATCTTGCAGTAAATACACCCGCGGTTAGCGTAATGCATTTCCTGAAGATATTTGTTTTTATTTAATTTCTGGATTTTGGCTTCCCGTATTAATTTTTAAGTATTTTTTACAAGTCCTTATTCCTTTTCGAACAGGCAGGGTCCAAGAGTTTAACTTAGCCAGATAACTACACTCCCGCGTCAACATGATTTTCGTGACCTACATGCGGCTTTAGCCCACGGTAAGTCCGGACTATTCAAATTTATAAAATTAATTACAAATTCAAAATCCAGGACCTACAACGGGTTGTGTCCGTTGTAATATATATATATATATATCATAGTAACACATCTAAATATAATTTATAACCTGCCTCGTTTAAATTATAAAACTTTAAAAGAATCACACTACTATTTATGAAATTGTTTTTCCAAACATTGTTGGATTACTTCTGTCTGGAGTTAGTCTTACTTCAGACTATTGTGATTATTTATGGAGTTTAAGTAAATTCTACAAACATATCAATAATCTAGCAGATCAATTTCTATTATCCGTCTTTTGAAATAAGCCTGCTAGACTTTCTAATGAATTCTTAATTATTGATCAAAGTGCTTCGGTCATATGTTCATTAATAAAATATCAAATAACCTCATAATATTATAATACGGAAATCTCTCAGCAAATCAAGTCATCAATACAACAGTTGTTAAGTAACTTTGAATGTCAACAATAAATTATTAGCGCCTAATCCTCTTGTTTTGTATCAGTCAAACACCAGATCATTTATCAAATCCAGACATTCTGTTTTAATCCAAACATTAAAGGATATTTACTGAACCGAAGCTTTGCCAAATCTGATTTTCAATTCAAAGCACGCACTCTGACTGTATTGACTGTTGAATTTGTTAGAATACGTGCATTAATCTTCCTGAGAGTGTACTAATATAGCTGTTAAAATGATTGATTTGAACATTTGTAGGTAGAAATAATAAAGCGTCCTATCTAGAGCTATATTACTATTAAATAATACAAGTTACTCGCTTTATTAAAAAAAAATAAAATAAATAAATAAATGATTTCAGTATTTAGCTTAGTACTATTTTTAATGTCTTTGAAACTATTATTGCATTTCCACAAAGTTTTAACAGTTTTATTAATTATATTACATCAGTACTAAAGTATGTATCTTTTCTTAATAGATTTAATTCTTTTATTGTTAATAAATAATTATCACCAAGCTAATTGATAAAACTATCCGTTTAAACGTTTCGATAAAACTAACTAAATTGGACTATAGTGTTACCTATTTACCTGTTAATGGATACATATTATAAGACATTCAATTAACTGGTTATGTCTCACAGTTAACGAGGAAAGCAAACTTAGTTTATAAATCAAGCTTTGCTATAATAACCAATACTTTTGGAAACTGTTGTTCTGAGAAACAGTAAACCATTTTTTAGCTTAAAGGATAGAAGGTTTAATAAATCTTCAGTTATCTACACTAAATGAACTTGATAAAGCTAAGCTCATTTGTATCTTCTTAATCAGCTGACAAGCTATTATATTTGAAACATTATTAATCTTGTTTGTATTATTTACTTATACAGAGACGCTGTAATATATAACACCGTTGTAAACTGACACCAACGGCTTATTCACTTTATATTAATAATTATGGTGCATTCAACTTGTTAAATATTTGTTATTGGTCATTATTTCCATTCAATGCGTATAGCGTATTATTTACATATAAATAACATTTAAGCCCTACTTAAATTGCCACTAGCTTCCTTTCTTTGTACAAAAAAATTTTCTTCACCCAATCATAAAACCAAGCTTCTAATTAATTTAGGTAACATTTAACACTCAACTAAATGAAACCTAACCTATTTGAACAATTTAGACAATAGGTACATGCAATAATTTAGAATATATCTTAAAGAGGAAAATGAACTTTCATCGAAGCTTATTCTACAAAATTTAGCTCAATTATATACTACCCTAGATTAAATACCAGGTCGTTAATTTAAAAAAACTTGACGAAATTATTTAAGGTATTTTCACGGTCTAAACGTTAATCTGGAAAGGTTTTATTATAGTTCATAATTATTTGGTATGGAAGAATATTAATTTTGAAAACAAATTATACCGTAAGATTTGTTGTACAATATTGTCAAAAATGTCACAGTACAATTGGCGGTTAGTTAGATTTTTTTTTATTTGAAGGTAAAAAACCTCTTCATAATCATAGCTTTATAACAAATTATTAAATATCATAAAATTGTGACCCCCTTCCCCTCTAGGCTTGAATTACCCTAATAGTGCCAGGGTCTGAAGAGAACAAAAGTTGGTTAAGACAACCAGATAAGAAAGAATGAAAGGAAGTATATAACCAAATATTAGATGGGGAAAGGTGTAGTGTACCTTGATACCATTTGATTATCAGATATTTACTCACTATCAGTAAGCTCCTGAGGGGAGAGTAAATTCTTATTGCCATTTCTACGAATATTAGTCCACGGCTCTAAACCATCTTCCTTGATTTGCGACCTTGCTGAGCTCTAATGTGTTTCACATATATCACAAGTCTATCATTTTATTGTCAAATGATGTTGTTTACTTTCTGACTAGAATAAATATTAGATATTGTTCTTCTCCGGAGAGTAGTGTTGGAAAACAAATTGTTTCTAAATGTGTCGAAATATAAAGTTATTTCGAGACATATATTTTGATAAATGATTCTAAGTTTATCAATGACAAAATCAGAACATTATAATGACTACATGGCTTAGAGAATTGGGGTATATTAAATAAAACACTAGAATTTAAGACCCTTGCATAGCTTCAGGGATTTAAAGGATTGATCTTAAGGGTAACTGATTGAATGTTTGGATTTCGGTAATTTAGGAAACATTGTGTGGAGGATATATATTAAACCAGAATATGTATTTTGTCTCTAATAAACAATATAAATTGATGCAAACCTAAAGAGCACTTACAGAGTACATAAAACAAACAGACATAGTTTCAAAAATTATCTTTTTATATTTAGGGAAAATAAATTTAACTTAGCCAGGTAGATTTTAGGAACTACAAAATTAATTAATTTACCTTACATATCCCCGATTTATTAAAAACGTGCATTATTAATGCGTGTGGTTCAAAATTAAAATAATATTTAATTGCTATACATTAAAAACCTGATTTTCATCCACAAATATTAATATGCTGAATAGACATGTAAAATTATAATTACAAAATTATTAGATACTTTGAAACTGATACAGTAATCCCATAGTGAACGCTGGTGAATATTACGACTTAACAAACATTCCTTTTACTTGCAAAAAATCTAAGTACTTGAGACTGATCTGTTGCAATCCTCATGTAGTAGTTTTATCACTTTGATGTAAGATACTGAATGCAGATTAACAAATACGTAACAGGTCAGGTTTAAGTTGGAACTAACTTCAGCCTCACTTCAACATGTAGCAAACATTTCCAGGATATTCTAACAAGTAACTTCAGAATATAAAATGTTGCAAACTGACTGCTATTTTAAGTTCTAAATTACTTTATAAGGCAATTATTTTCATTTTACAAACATTTTGTTAACATATTTTCACTTTTATCCACTCGCAATGTAATAATTATACTATTCACATTGTTACATTACTATCTGTAACAGTAAGTGTAAAAACAATGACTTAATAACATTGAATATTAAACATCGCTGTTTTAGTAGGTAATAATTTGATTTCTTTCCAAATTCGCTAAGTTAAGAATTGTAAACTTATGATACGTACATGTATTTAGGAGAGATCTAAATAAGGCTACCTAAGGTATGTAAATCTTATCTTCTAATTTAGATTAATATCATTTGAAGGATGGACTCTATGATGTTAGGATTAAATCGGGAAATTAGTTTTCTCTCTATTGAAATTATATCCTGGTTCTTATAATATTTATTAGGAAAATGTATTGTTTCTGAGTCTATAATAGAATATACTCATTTATTTTAAGCATATCGGGGCCTACGGATCGTCAAGTGAGAACAGTTCTCTTATCATATTTCACGATGTTCTGTGATCGATCTTTCTGGTGTTTTATAAATGTATCGATGTTGGTCCACCTAATAAGACAGAAGTGTAAAGTAACAATTATTTCCGAATCTAATGTCGAGATCTAGAACACGTGATGTGCAGACCTCCCTACATCAGCGTAGATGCTGTCCAATAGATCAAGGTCCACAACAGACTGTAGTCTAAGGATAATTGACGTGATTTAACCATTACAACCCAAAGAGCACTTGAATATCTTTTCCCTGTTGTTTAGAGGCAAAATACTTGTGGCCCAGCCAAGGAGCCCACCAAACCAAAATCCTAATAATAATAAATTAGAATGTAATGAAAAGGGATTTTTAATTAATAAAATATGAATTGGCACTTGCGATTTTGATGAGCAGTGCAATATGACGTAGAAGAAGGGGAGGGGAGAGACGAGGAGTGGAGACCTTGAGCTAGCAAGCCGACAGTCTTGTCCGAGAGCCGCTAGACGAAATACCGCCACGGGACGAGGTCAGTACATTTTTCGGCCACGTGCTAGTAAATTCAACGGTATGCTTTTCGGCCACTTTTAAGGCTTAATCTTGCCGTTATGTCTTTTTCATAAATTATAATCAATTCTGTAAACTTTAATTCGGCCATATAATAAAATATAATATTTAATTTCACTTGCGTTGCGTGCGTTATTTAGCGTCCTAACCCGACACCTTGGCCCATCCTGACAAGATTCGGCTAAGTGTATGCGGTCTCAGCCAGCCGGAGCTTCCAGCTGGTCAAAAGAAGTGGAGACGGTCACATACTGTCGGTCATTTTGTCACAAGTAGTAAGAAAAACATACTGGAATATACTAATAGTATGTACCGTAAGTGAATACCTGACGGTTTTGATATGTAGACAATCTATATATTTTGATATTGGCAATCACTTACATATTTCTTAAATTCCTCTTACGAATGATGGCTAATAGAAAGAGATGTAATAACTAAACAAAAACCTAATATATACGCTACGCTCTAAACTGGTAGTTTTTCAATGACTCTCGTGCTTAACCTACTGGACATACAAAAAGGAGAAGACACTATAAACTAAATTCACATTTCGGTCTATTTCATATAAAAAAGATAATTTTGGATTATTTACTTTATGTTTAACTATCCCAAAAATATCTTTATTTCTCTTCTGGAGTGCCGGTTTTTGACGAAAAAACACCATATGTGTAGCGTAATATGTCACCCCAGATCTACCCTGTCTACTTAGTTTCTGAAACATTCGTCAAGTTGTTCTCACCCTTAGCTTTGTATCTTTTAACTTCCCTTTTCCCCTCTTCAAGAAATCGTTTATAGAGAGTAGTGATGTGATATGATCGAGGTTACTGTTTATTGAATAATTCTTATTTCTTTCCGACAATTAGACTATTTTTGTTCTTATTAACGTTATACTTCTTTTTTTAGCATTTAAACAACAAAGGCTAAAGCATATATATTTTCACGTGCGTGCGTGCACATATGTGGATAATTTGTTTTTATTTTTTTTATTTTTAAGGTAATACAGACCGTGATGTTATTTTGCCTATAAGTAACAAAGAAAATACGTAAAAACTTTATTTTCCAAGGAAATCGAATCTATTGCAGTTTGTCTATTGTTTATTTATCTGTTGTAAGTGTAAAAAAATAAAGTCAATTTTTTTCTTCTTCTTAATACTTTTGATGACAATAATAATTCAACGCGAAACGAGTACCCTGAGTGATACTCAGTAAAACAATACTTTTTATAACATCGCCAATACTTTTTTGCGTAGAATTGTTCTTTTAATAATAACCTTATCTTATTCACCTACAAATATTCACCTTACTAAACCTATTTGAATATCAACGTGGACTTTGAAAATGATACAGTAATTCACAGTGACAAGTTGTGAGCTAATGATTTCCAGAATATTGCAACTTCACAAACACAGCTGTTATCTGCTCTAAAGGTAATTACTTGAGTTTAAGCTATGGAAATTCTGAGGTAGTAATTTATCATTTTGATTTAAGATTTTGAAGCCATCTTTCATAAAATATGTTTAAGTTGGAATTAATTTTGAAATTTATACAACATATTGGTATTTCAATAATAACTAATTGCAACCTACTATTTTATATATTTTTCTCTTTTACTCTGAAATATTAAAATAATTTAAACATTTGGGTACGTCTAATAACAATCATGGAAAGCTGATATGAAAGATAAAAGGGAGGGATTCAAAGAAGGACTATTCAATTTGTTACCTTAGTTTTGCTACACCGGTAGCAGCTATAATTGACATTCTCAATGGGTAGATAAAAAAGGTATACAAAATTAATAACTACAATATAATACATCTAGTTAAAAACGAATTGAGACTACTAACAACAATAAATTTATATTATTTGCAACAAGTAGATTTAATGGCTTCATACACCATACATGCATAATTGAAAATCCTTTCGTCAAAAGCTACTACATCTTTTACATTTATTATCACTATCGTGATCTTAATGTTGCCATAATTTAATGAAATTAGAGATGTAGATTGAGCATTACGAATTCTGTCCGAAATTTAATTATTTTAAAATATTAATGGTAGTAGTTGCAAAAAGTGAAGATATTTTTTAACATATACATTAACTCAAAATAAGTCTATTTACGATTCCCTTTATAAAATCTTAACTTAAATATCTAATTTATTTTAGAATAAAAAGTAACTTTTTTATGTCTAATTTTTTTAAATTTTATACAAATAAATTCAACATTACGAGAAATAACTAAAAATCGTAGTTTAAAAGATATTCTAGTAATACAAATATTAATATTATATATATTTGTTTTGCTAATATTATACCTTTAATGAATAAGTTATTCAATAATAAAAATTTGCAAATCATTGAAATGATTTTTTGAAAGTTCTTTTTTGAGATATGTAGGGTGTCTTACAAAATTTTATGATATTTTACAAAATGTAAAAAAAAAAAAAAAAGAAAGAAAGAAATATACGTTATAGCAACTAAAAGCCAACTACAAACAAAGTAACAATGTTGTAAAGAAACTAGACACTACTTGCAAGTAGAACTGTAGGAAAGAACAAGTGCGAGAAGTATTTCGATGCAACAGGAAGGAATAGGACAAGGGAATTCGGTCTTGCGCACATGCTTGTTATTTGTTATCTTGTTGAACTATAGCGTGGAGCTTTATCTCTGCTCCTCTCTAATAAAAGACCAACATAAAACAACATATAATGCAAAATAGAAACATCAAATAAACAGCAATTGACTATCGTGTTACCCAAGTTAAATATCAACAATTAATTATTATCTTTATTGATTTTGCTTCATACCAATCAACACCCAGTCGTTTATCAATTCAGAACATCCAGTTCATATAAAACATACCAGTAATTAAATGAAGCGGAACGTTGCCAAATTCTGATTTTCAATTCAAAGCACGAACCTGTATTACTCGTCTGTGTAACATGTAGGAATACAGATATTAGTCAATTTGTAATCAATTCGAAAAACGGTCGTTCATGACGTCCTTGATTAGGGATTGTTAAAAATACCTAAATACAAATATATTTAAAGAGTACAGATTGACATTCCTCTAAAGAAATAGCGTTTAGGTAGATTTTTATTTTATTATTTCTTAATTTTATTGTATTTTTCATTCTTGGGTTTATATATTCATAATATACTACCTATAGTTTACTTCTGGACAGTCTACTTTAAAGTTATTTGAAGTTCTTCAATTTTCATGATACTACTTCACAGTGGGGGTCTTCGAGAACTATAATAATTTACGCTTATATTTTATGAACTTCTTTTAAATGATTAGTTCAATATTGTATTGGTATTAAAATTAAGTCCTTTAAAAATTAACCGTCCCTAATTTTTTGAGTTCTTCGGTTTACAATATCGATATGTAAACAAAACGAAACAAAAATAAATGAAATTATAACCAGGCTCTTAACCTGTTTAATTTTTGGTTTAAAAAGTTATGTTTTAACATGAAATACATATTATGACATCGTAATGCTTTTATTAAAATTTACAAATGTTTGGTTTCTTACAAACTTATACTAACTTCTAATAAATAAATACATAAAATATTTCATATGTTTTTGTTTTTTAGTTTTTTTTTTTTTTTTTACGCATTATGTGTACAATGAATATTCGCTGATATGTTTCAAACCATTATGAAAACTACTCGTTACTTTTTTAAATCTTCCCTTACCAATAGAATGAAAACCAATGAGCGAAGAACCTTCATGAGTATGTTCTTTGATAATACTGTTTATTAAGAACAACTTTTAATATAAATAGATTTAATTTCTCTTTTCGTTAATTTATCAAATTTATTTTATTCCAGAAATTTATTATATTAGCTTTGAGTAATAAATTAATTTCTGTTTATTACTGTAAGTAAAAAATTTCAATTAATATTATCCGTTCATGAAAATAATTATAGAAGTTTTGTAATTATTTTTTATCTAAGAAGAGTTTGTATACCTGGGTTTTTGGTTAAACCTGAGCCATAGCGGGTTTTTATTCCCTTCCGGACAGAAGGAAAGTAAAGCTAGAGAAATAAGATGAGGAAACGTCTTATACCTAGAACAGATCAAAGTGGAAAAAGGATCTTCCATTTTTCTCTTCAGATAAGTAAACCAACTTTTTACGTTTTCTAGGTTTAAAATTTAGGATAATCGTTATTGGTTTATAATAAAATGAACCCTGTTGAGTAAGATTTCGGGGTGGCTGAGGATATAATTGTAGCTATTCATCACTTGCACTGTAAAACATGCTCCCATTTGCTTTCTACTATATATTTCAAATTAGGTCATTAAGTTTACATTTATTTACATATATTTCAGTAATTTTATTTGATAATATAAAAAAAGTTATTATTTTCAAAACTACTTTACTCCATTTATAGTATCCACCACGTGGAAAAGTATATTTAGTAAATAAGTTCCAGCAGTATTGTCTTTGATGTTATAGACGCAAACTCTTTGTAAGACTCAATCATTATAATCTGGACGAATACATAGAATTGTCAGATAGTTTGATAAAGAAAAATATTATTTACAAAAATGTACGGTAACAAGATTATCTCTAACATATAACGCCGCTCCGATGTAGGGTGGAATAGTTATCGAAACGTTTACATTTAATTATATAATAATATTTGAAATATAATAGCTGTTATTAACCATCGTGAGTATGATTTTATTAAAAATACAATAATTATAGTATAAGTAATATGAGAATATATAAAATACTAGCTCTTATAAATAAATAAGAGTTTAAATTTTTTTGTGTTAAGTACTTCATCCTGAATTTTGTTATGAGAAGACAACAAATAAGAGCTAAGATTATAAAAACGGATTTAATAAATAATTTTAAATAATGACTATCAATTTGTTAAAGAGGGTTTTTAATATTTAATCATACTGCAATATTTTACTATATTGTACTGTCGTATATCGCAATTATTTTTAATGGATTTTTTCATCTTGTTTGAAACTATCCTTGTTGTTAGTATAAAATTTTTAATAATTTATCTTTTAAGGAATTGTTTCATTTATAAGTATATTCTATGGAATACCGACGTATGCTGAGAAAAGTGGTTGACATGACAAATTATTTATTTTGTTAAAAATTTTAATTAAAAATTTAAATATATTATTTCGTTGCATATATCTGCTTGTTGATTATCTTACTTCTACATATAAAACTAAGAGTTGTCTTGTTTCACAGTATAAACTGTTATGTATCTACTAAGTCATAACTGACCCTTATTAATATAAAATAAAATCAAAAACTAACACCAAGAAAAAATAGTGAAATAAATTTAATATATTTCATTATTGTAATAATTTCAAATTAAGGTCCACATTGAAGATATTGTTTGTTATGTATTAAATATAAACTTAAGGTACTTGTTATATTACTCAAAATCTACAATAATTGTCTTATCTATGACTACTGTGAGTGTCTCTGGAGTCAGATTAATCTACTAGAGTTGTAAACTCTATCTATTAATAATGTCCACGAAAGTGACAAGCTATGTACCGTGATTAAAAGCTATACTCACAGTGCATGAGGAGAATTGGCGAGTAGTGAAATCAACACATCATAGATTAGTTATTATCATAATTTTGTTAGTGACTAAAGTATTTACGTAATATGTATAATTCTTCCGTGTCACCTCTGTATAAGGAGAATATAATATATTCTGTAGTGACGAAGTGTTTATGAATATACATTAGATTTGTTCTTGTTTTTAATTTGCTCAACAAATAAATAAATCGTTATCAGGCAAAATGGCGATGTTTGTTTTACAATAAATACATGTAGATGTATAGGGTGTATTAGGTATTTTTACAATTAATCCAATTCATTAAAAAAAACTTTGTTAAAGTATTATATTTTGTGATGTATTATTAAATAGTTATTTTATCTATGAATTTGAAACATTAAACTCTTTTTCCCTGTCTTGAATCTTCTTTACACAGACGGTAGTACAGTAGTAGCCTACTCCTTTCTTTTTATTTCCCTTCTCACGGACTTATTTATAACGAGTACAGTGATAGCAATGCCAAGATACCCTACCTAACTTAATCTAATTTCTTTCTTCAGCTAGTCTTGGATTTGATCCATCTCTTTAGTCGATGTTACAGGTCTCTCTCGACCAACTAAAGTTTCCCTTAGTAATTCTATTAAAGTGTTCAACTGCAAAGGTATTTAGATTCTAATTTGTTTCTTCAGCTAGTCTTGGATTTGATCCATCTCTTTAGTCGATGTTACAGGTCTCTCTCGACCAACTAAAGTTTCCCTTAGTAATTCTATTAAAGTGTTCAACTGCAAAGGGATTTAGATTCTAATTTCTTTCTTCAGCTAGTCTTGGATTTGATCCATCTCTTTAGTCGATGTTACAGGTCTCTCTTGACCAAATAAAATTTCCCTTCTTAATTCTATTAAAGTGTCCAACTGCAAAGGTATTTAGATTCTAATTTTTCTTCAGCTAGTCTTGGATTTGATCCATCTCTTTAGTCGATGTTACAGGTCTCTCTTGACCAAATAAAATTTCCCTTCTTAATTCTATTAAAGTGTCCAACTGCAA
This sequence comes from Aphrophora alni, assembly GCA_963513935.1. Classification (NCBI taxonomy): domain Eukaryota; kingdom Metazoa; phylum Arthropoda; class Insecta; order Hemiptera; family Aphrophoridae; genus Aphrophora; species Aphrophora alni. The sequence goes on from OY740770.1 coordinate 19,190,420, forward strand.
AGGTATTTAGATTCTAATTTTTTCTTCAGCTAGTCTTGGATTTGATCCATCTCTTTGTAACGTCCTTCAGACAACAAATAAAACCTGCCTTATCAACATTCTACCTACGATGTTCGCCTCCGGGTCAGGCATCCACCGTGTGCTGAGACCTGGCGGTTATCATCGTAATCTGCCAACACCTGACCCTTGCACCCTGGAACCCGTTCAACCGCTTAGCAATCCAGTCGTTTCTCAATCACATTATTACACAGAAGTTTTTTTTGATTATGAAATCTCCAAATTAGTAAATGTACATCATGACAGTAATCATGTCAGTTCTCTTTCTTCTAAAGTCAAAATGTGTTACAGTTCAATTATACTAGTTTTTTGTGAGTTTTGTTTTATACATGTAAATTTTCATCAATGACCTTCAGGCACACGTTACTCTTCTAAGAATTTTACAACAAGATCCAGGTATTCTAAATTAAAATTGACCATAATATAAACCTGTTAATATTTTAAGTTTTAATTACTGATATATGTTTTGTTCAAAAATAATTTAAAGGATTATTTTCCTTTTAATTGTTCAGTAATTTTATTAAAAGCTAATGTCTTGTAAAAAAAAGAATAACCTTCTTTCATTTAAAAACAATTTACAAAATCTAATTATAAACTTAAATAGTCATAAAATCAAAGAATTAACTAGTCAAATGTTTTTCTTAATTAGAATCTTTGTTTTAAACATTTTCTAGCAGTTGTTACAATTCTTTATCTCAAACAAAGATCGAGATATATTAGATTCTTTATTAATATCAAAAAAACTTATTTATAATCTTTTTGGATATTTTGTAATTCTGATAATTTTCCTTTTTATTTTAATTAAAACAAAAATCATTTTTATTACAAATACTTGTAGAACAACCTGTATGAGTTTGTCTTAATCTTTTTTTTAACTTCCTTTTGCTTAGCATCCCTTTCTTCAGCTAGTCTTGGAGTTGATCCATCTCTTTAGTCGATGTTACAGGTCTCTCTTGACCAACTAAAGTTTCCCTTCTTAATTCTATTAAAGTGTTTAACTGCAAAGGGATTTAGATTCTATTTTTTAAGGCGATGATAACTGCCAGTATTTTGCTTTAAAACAACGACAAAGTGCGATATTTTTAACTGGAGTAGAGTCTAAATTGTTTTCTACGGCTGTATCAACTTTTTTAAGGGTGTGACTTAACCAGTTCCATCATCTACGTCTTTTTTTTGCGCATTAATATTAATATTTTTGTCAGTGAGTATCAATATGACACAGCTTCAATTCATAACAACGTGTAAACTATTGTGTTTGGAACTAAAATTTCCTTCTCTCAACATTGAAATCCTCTTATTTACCTAACTTTTACGACCTACATACTTGACCTATTTACGACATTAATGTACTATTCAAGTAATCCGCAGCATTCGGATGAAAGCTGATGGTTTTCAGAATATTACAACTTTACAAACACAGCTGTTATCTGAAATTAGACGAAAGTTAGCTAACACAGTAATTTATCATTTTCATGTAATACATTGAATGAAGATAAAATAGTTTCCTAACGTAACAGATTTAAGTTGAAACTAACTTTAAACATAATATATTGTATTTTCAGTGTTGCAGGAATTATATTTAGCAAACAACACATATAATTTTATTATGTTTATTTTAGCCTAGAACGTTATAACACATTAGCAATTATTAAAACATCTACAAAATGGGGACGGGTACGTTTGTTTGTAAATGAAATTTATTTGAGCGGCGGTTTTAGTTTTAACAAAGTTCTTGATAATTGGTTTATTTTTTCAACATTGTTCTTAAAATAACTCGTATATTAATGGCAAAATGTTTGATTATCGGATTACTTTTTTATTCGTTTTTCAGGGTTTGGATCATTTTCATTGCTATCCGTCATTTAAATAATCCCCCCTCAGAAATTCACTTACAGTGATTACGAATATGGGAATCGGATAGTACCCTCTCTGTATCTACAACTTGAATCATGTTCTCTTGGGTTAGATCCATTACGCTCATCTTTCCTATCAGATGACCTATCTTTTGACCGATTCTGGTTATTGTACAAACCTGAGTGTTAGCGTATTGCAGGATGTGTGAATTTATTTTATATTTTAAGGCAATGATGACGTAGGGGATTACCATGAAAATAAACTAACACAAATTTAAATGACTGGAGTAAGTTAAAATAGTCGTAGCAATTAAACTTATTTGGATATATAATATATTTATTTGAACCATATTTATAATTATTTCATTTTAAAAGTTCCGTGTTTTAAAATGAAGATTTGATTTATTTCATCGAATTTATACTGATTTAAAGGACATTCAGACAATGTACAGTTAATGTCTATAATATTGCTATTGTCGAAGAGTTTTATATACATAGAAAAATATAAAAAAGTAAAGAACTTATAACTTATATATATATATACACTGTAAAATGAAGCAATAAGGTAAATTACTAACAATTATAAGATTTATTTATTTTGAACAAATCTTCAGCCACCATGTGATCAATATTGTATCGTATACCAACTATTCTAATATTGGTTATTAATCACTTTTCCGATCCTAATTTCTGCCATATTTCATTAAAATTGTATATTCCATACAAGGCTTTACTAAATAAAATAAAATCAATAAATGTTATCGATCCGCATATAAATAGCGACGAATTATATCAATTTAATGTGTTATCAATATACATAATAAATAACAATAATACTTAATATACATAATATAATTTTTAAAATAATGTATTGCCTACCCGTTGGTCAAATTTTGTTCATTTTAATGGAGGGAGAAGTAACATGATGTAACGGGATATAAGTAGGGTAGTTGTGTACGATCTATAATAAAGGAACAACATAAGACAAAGTAATGTAATTCCGGAACCGCAATGGAGGACCGAACATCAATAGAACTGTAAAGTTACTATGTGGTATTGGATCTTGTAACGATCTTGTTTTGTAGCAGTGAAACCGACATCATTGATCAAATCCAGACGACCTGTTTTTATATATACTATATAACAGACTACTAACTGAAGCGGAATGTTGCTGAATTCTGATTTTCAATTCAAATCACGAACCAGGAGAGTAATTTGACTGTATCAATTGAGAAATATGTTGGAATATAGACAATAGTTGAATCTAAGTTACTTATTATAGCGGTTTTCATTTCGGTTTATTACGTATATAATTGTAAAATTTTAAATTCATTAATGAATATAAATTCAAAAGGTAAAGTATTTTTAATATTTTTCTTTTTAAATTTTGTTGTATTTATCAGAGAATTATAAAGTTTTAATTTATCTGTTCACACCCACTTGTCAAACTATATAATGTATTTGTTTAATCATACTTCAATAAGGCTGTAGTTATATATGTTACCATGAAGTGATGGAAGGTTCATCTTCATATTATTATATTCCCTACATTTCTAAGATAATATTAGAACGATGAACTATATGGTTGTAAGGTCATGTCTCGACAACTCTTATAAATATGATTAGGTTTACATTATGTTATTATAGATTAAATATATTGATAAGCCACATCTAATTGTGTTTAAATTTTTGGCTTAAAATATCGGTATAACAAAAATATTTGTTTAATCCCTTTGCCGACCGTATTAAAAAAATAAAAATCTCCGCGAAGTTAAAACTACGTATTAAGGATAGTAATATTTTACATGTTTGAGGAAGCTTTTCAATGTTAACTATGTAATCCCTAGATATTACAAAATTGTAAAAAAGGCTCATCAGAAAAATATTATATGTCGAAAATTAAGTAGTCCTTCGTTTAGGCGTATTATTACGAATAATTTTTTTAATATTCTATTACTCCTTTTATTGTAGTGGTGACATACTTTATAATTTTTTGTAATAACTTATCGATGTTCTGGTCTTTTCAAAAGCTCAATTTCTTCGTATTATATTCGGCTACGATTGATCTAAACATTAGACTTTGTGTTAATAAAACAGTTACAGGGCAATATTTTCCTATTCAACTTCAAAACAGAATTATCAAAGCTAGCATATAAGAAAATAGAATTAATTGATATTTTATGAGTTGAAGTAAGGATCCCTATGGTCTTCTCATCTAGTTAACCTCAGTGATACCATTACCAGTAGCAGTAATTTCAATCAAATTATGCAAATAAACTATAATAGTTTTACTAACGTTAGTTTTACTTCAAAATGTGTTACCAAATGAATGGAAGCCCACAAGAGACAATTTCCTTGAAGTGAGACGATGTTTCTACTTCTTTTGTTTTAATTTGGATACTAAACTAAAAACCTCATGGCTAAACCTTCTTTTCATTGACAAGCAGCAAAGACAATTATTGTGACTTGACGCATTGACCCTAATGCTTAACTGTAAATACTTTTTTTAAAGAATGCTTAGTCATTGAAACATTACCTTATTTCAAATTTAGTTTTGTGTAATTTGTTCATTTAGTCATTGAAGTTATATAATGTTTTGAAAGTGCATACCTCAATAGTAATATTATTAGAAATTTCAAAACGGTTGCTTATTGTTATATTTTATCGATTTAGAAATTGTGTATAAGTAATTAATTATAATACGATATCTTATTTTATGTAAGTATTAAACACAAATCTGATACAAACGAACTGAGGAAGCCGATATTTTTATGTGGAGTAGGAGGTCCGATTGCTCGATCTCAACTCGTTATTATCTGATCATATTCTCAAGCTACACGATAGACAATCAATTATAATAGGAGGTGTGATAGGCCAAGAATAGCTATATTTTGTTGTAAATAGAACCGATGAAGAAACACATATTACGTTATGAGAATCCTCTTTCTGGAGTATGTTGAGGCTACTCCCAAAATCTTGGTCTCCTTACGATAGTATACAATTTTATATATTCCATTGGATGTACCATTTGGAGCTTGATAAAGACTCTATACAGTAATTCCCTCATCAGAATATCCCTGTCACTGTTGAATTACACGTATATTCAACAGAAATAGTAGATAACTCACTTAATTTAATAATCTACGAAATAGTTTCCTCCCTAGCATTAAATTAAGAATGGCCATCAAATATGTTATAAACATCATAAACCCACTTCAAGAATGGTAAAGTTTGTTTCTAAGTAACGATAATCTATAAATTTCTTAAATCGAAAATCGCATTGTTTGAAATTTTTTTACGTACGTCCATAAATACATTAAATGATATCTATTGTGAATAAAAACTACATGTATTACATACAACGCTGATTGACATACATATTGCCAATCAAGCTGAACAAGTTTAATTACTCGTCACATGAAATATCCGTTCTAGACTTTGTAATGAATTCCTACTTATATTTACCTTTGTGATTTAATCTTGTGTTCATTAGTAAGAGTTCAATTACCGTCACTTTGATGTAATACAGAAATCCTACAGGATACCAAATCATTAATAAAAAACAAAAACAGTCGTTAAGTATATTATCGTCCCATATTGAATGCCAACAATAAATGATAAAGGCCTGATGGCCTTGTTTTGTAGAAGTCAACCTTCAAATAATTTATCAATTCCAGACATTCTGTTCAAACATTAAAGGATATTATCTGAACCAAAATGCTAGCTAATCTAATTTTCAAAACGTTTTAGAATGTAGACACAATTAATCTTCTTTGACGTGTAAAACTTTAAAAAAAAATTATCTTGTTTTAATTTTGTAGGTGCACTTAATAAAGAATCTCTTATCATGGGCTATAATAGAATTAACTAATAAAACTTACTCACTTTCATAAAAACATACATTTTTTTTTAATATAGTAGTTTTATTTATTTCTAACTATTACAGTATTTTTTTACAGAGCTTTAAAAATTTCCTTTATAATAAATTACGTATTTCACGCAGTTAATAAGGAAAAGAAATTATGTCATAAATCAAGCTCTGTTATAACCCGTTATTATTGGGGGCTGTTGTACAGAGAAGCAGTAATAGCTTACTGTAGCTAAATTACAGTAAACCAATTTATAGCTCAGTAATATATATTGCAAGCTTAATAAATCATCCGTTATCTGGACTAAATGAACTTGATAAACTTAAGCTCATTTGTTTCTTCGGAATCATCAAGATATTATTATTGGAAACATTAATTATACTTACGAATCTTGTTTGTTCTTTCAGAAACACTCTAAAAAGGCAACTCACACCAACTGCTATTATTCAGCGTATATTAATTATGTTGCTTAAAATCCATTAACTATTTGTTATTGTTAGTTATTTCCAATATCGTATTATTTTCATCTAAATAACTGCTTGAATATGTTAATGAAAATATTCCCTAATTAAACTTAAATGTATAAATTGTGTATGTTATCAGTAGTAGTACCTATGTTTTCTATAGAAAAGTTAACATAGGTCGTTATCAGCAAGATTGACAACTTTAACAGACAGTACTCCGATTGACATGACAGCACACAACAGTGCCAGACGAGCTCAGATTGATGTGTTTTTGTGTTGAGTGTGTTTTTAATATATGACGAGTTCTTCAAAGTGAATGATGATATTATCTGATGATGGGGTTAAGACCTCGAAACTAGTAAGAAGTAACCAAAATGAAGTCACAATATGGACCTTAAGGTAATTTAATATTTTATATGACCTTATAATAAGTAGAGAAAGAAGCACAATAAAAAAGATTTACTGACCGTTCAGTAATCGTTCAGTAATTTGTAAAATAAATACAATCAGTATTTAGAAATAAAATAACACGGTTTTAAAAATGTCCGGTTTTAAATCTTATTATTGTTGGATCACGCAATGCCACACTTGCTTGAAACGGCTGTGATTTTTCTGGAGATAGATTACTATGCGACAGGGTTGAAAACTTTAGCTATTAGTAACGTCACAAAGGTGACAAGCTGCGTACAGTGATTGATAGCTAGAATCATCATAGCTCATTAAAGTAGGCTAGAGTTTCATGATATTCAATGTAAAATATCTTTAATGTTTATATTTTAATAACTTTAATATAAGTACAGATGACAAAAATAAATGCAACTTTGGTCTTTTAATTTTTATAATCTTTTACATTTACTTTTGGGATATATTTACCATCATCTTTAAAATTGTAAATTTTTAGAGATGTAATTCAAAATTGATAAAATTTACAAACTTTATATAATTAACTTCTTTGTCTCGGATTTTCTATTATGTTATTATTATAACCCCCATATTCAAACAAACTTTATGATCTCTAATCACTCAACCTACTTATATTCAGTACATACTTTGAAACTGATATTGCAATTCCACAGTGACAGAATGAAAGCTTGCCGATATTCTGAATATTACAACTTCAAAACACACCTGTTACCTGCACTGAAGCTAAGTACTTGATACTGAGCTGAGCAAACCCTCGTAGTAATTTATCACTTGATATTGACTCTAAGCTGGTTTCATAACATGTCAGGTCAAATTTAGAATGTATTTTGAAATGCCTACAACGTGTTGAAATATTTGCCGGTTTCTATAGGCTTTGATTCACATTGGACATACATATATATCGCACATTATTTTACATATTATTAATACATATAAGGAACATAATGAAAGTATTATTGTATACATAAAATGTAAAAGTTTTATTATTAATTTTATTAGGAATATTAATTATATTCGCTTCTCACAACTAAATTATGAAAAACATGCTTAAGAAATAAGATTAAGCAACACCGAAAAAATATAAATAACTTTAAATTATGATTATTTTTAGAATATTTTCGTAAAGGTTTCCTTCACAAACCACCAGTTATTATTATTTTAAATAGCGACATGTTATATTATTTCCATTAATAACTTCTCAGTGTGATAGTCTATAAATATCTCAAAGTGTACATCGCTTGAATATGTATCGACATTAGTATTAACGAGAATAACACAGACATGGAAAACTTTATTTTTAATTTCAAAAGTAGGTTAGAGTTTTTTAAAAGTTATAGTTTATTTACTGTAGCTCATATATCACTGAGGATGGCTACTTTTGTCGTTGAAACGCGTTTGATTAATCAAACGTAAATATTGTGAGATCTTGTTTTCGAGTTTTATTCCATCTAAAGTAGGGAGCATCAGTGGATGCAACACCACTAGCAAGAATGTCAATCTAATTTTACACTTAAGTTGTATTATTACTCGAAAAATTGTCAAAAATAAAACGGAAAAAAAATCAATTCTTTACAAACACTTTTTAATGAAGACGACGCGGGAATGACTGTCTTCTTATTCAGTTGTTACTTGGAACACACTTTTTTGTTACTGGACTCAAAGATACGAGGCCTATCCTTCTCACTTCATGTATCATGAAAAATTGGCTCAGTGTATCGTAGTTTAGTATTAAAACCATGTGCATACTTGTAACAGCTGAATGTGATGGCAGTCATTGAAACATCATGATGCAAATTTGTTATATTCCGGGGAAAATTTAAAACCCATAAACATCAATGTAATTTTTAAATATTACAATATGACATTTCGCTTAGTTATAAAACCAATGGTTTGGTAAGATGGCTTATTTTAAGCAGCACACTCTAAATTATAAATTCAAGGGCGTAATTACCAAACGAGTTGAAAATTTCATATTAATGATCTTATATGAGTGTTTTTTAAAACAACTTTAACGTAATAGCAGATATTTCTTGTTGAAACTCCATATTCAATGATAAAATAAAGCAAAAGCTTAAAGTTTCAAATAATTTTTAATATATAAAAGAGCTACAATTGTTTCGCCTTGCGGCATCATCGGGTAACTCATTTTATCCTTTTATATGAGTGTAGCTGATTAGACCTATCAAAGTACATTGTATTTTTAATGACCTTGTAATGACTTTTTGTCAGTATACACTTTGAACCTTAGGTTATGTGTGTTTAATGAGGAATTAATTAATGTCATGTATCATAAAAATCCCGCAGGATGTCAAAACTTCAATACAACAGCCATTAGGTATTGTTTTGCCTCTCATTGAAAGCCAGCAATAAATGATTAGCCCTTAATGATCTTGTTTTGTTACAGCCATTTATCAAATCCAGACATTCTGTTCAAACACTAAAAGCTATTAACCGAAACGTTACCAAATCCGATTTCCAATTCAAAGCACGCACTATGAGAGTAATTCGACTGTAGCAATTGTTCAATTTGTTTAAAGGTAGGTATTTAAATTTTTGACATCATAGTTGTATATTAGTTTAAATAATTGGTTTTATCTTTTGTAGTTTAATGCAGTTAAAAGTGTTGACGATAATATAATCTAATTTTACAATGTATACAGTTAAAATAAATAACCTGTATACAAACCAATAACAGAATGACTCTTAATATATAGAACCAGCTGCAGTAATATGTCGTTACAACAAAAAAAAAGTATAATAAGACTTGCACAAAATAAAAATAACATTTTATGTTTTATAATTGTTATTATAAGGGTTGTGTAGTGTTTAGTGTTTTATACTAAGTGTTATCTTAAAGATTCCGCCAGTGAAACGGTGAAATATGTAGCTAAATAACACCTGATGATGACCATTGCCCATATTGTTGTGCTTAATGACATATAATTAAATAAATAATAACATAGGTTGCTAAGGCATATAAAAAGGTAATTATAAAAATTTAATCAAAATTATGTTAATGTTTTGTTTGGGGGGGGGGGAGGGGTGTACGTGTAGAATGTAAATTTTAGTTAATGTTAAATTTTATATTAGCGCTGAAACCTCATAAACGAAATTAAAATTTAATTAAATTGCTATTTAAATTCATACACATATTTATTTATTGTATAAATATTATGACTTTTCTAACTTGTAATGTTTAGATATTTGGCAATTTTATTAAAATGTCTTAATTTATTAGAATAACTACTACAATTCACGACTTTGTCAAATGTTGAATGGTTTGAACTAATAGTGCGGGAAGTAGTGCAAAGTAATCACTAGTAACAATCAAACACAGTTCATCTCAAAATTTCAAACGATTAGATCCAAAAAGGCATCAGTTTATGCGGTCCAACATCAAACTTTAAAATTTTGAAACAATCGCACCACTAACACGTAAATTGCGGGACGATACGTTTTTACTATTTACATTTCTCTTCCTTAAGCATTTTTGTAAACAATTATTTATTTAATCAGCCTAACCCCACATTTTAAGTGAATATTTTGTGTAAATCGAAACGCTAATGTTGTGTGGGTAAATAATAGACAGGCAGACAGGTGTATTTAAAAAATAAATGAAATTCTCGAAATAATTGTGAACCATAATTCGATTTAGTTCTCGAGGTATATTTTATTTTTCAGAAGAATTTTTCCTTCGTATTTAAAGGCGGAACAGATCTCTGTCATCATCGGCTACAAAAAGAAGAAGTAAAATAAAATAATGACATCTATCCCTCAAATAAAGTAATAGCGACAGGGCTATGAGGACAAGAGATACTCAAAAGAGAAAGAGTTAGTCCTAGTCAATACAAAAATGTGTGTGGATCCAGGTACGGTCCCTCGGGTACATCCTGCATGGGAGTCGCTAAGAGAAGAAGATATTATTGTGTTTTTGTAACCTAAAAATTCACAATCTATGGCCTCCATTTTGTAATTAGGGTGATTATATATCCAATTTATTGTAAAACTGCACAAAGCGAAACTTTATTTCAATAATTTTGTGTATCCGTTATTTTTTAACCAAAATCTTGGCAGAGTATTTTTGTAATATATTTCGATGACCCTCTTCAACTCTTCATGAGTGTTAAGGCTATGGAACTACGCGTAATCTTTTAAATAGTCACAGAAGGAAAAGTGAGAGTGTGGGTGCTGGTAATGTCGGTGGCCAGTTCATCTTCGTGTACATACTACTTATGTATTAATAATACTTTCATTTGTTTTTAAAACAAATAAGAACCATATAAATGGGAAAAGAGGATTTAAAAATACTTTTTTTAAAGAACGGTTTTGGATTATTTAAAGTTATGTCTAAAAGTCACGTTATATCGTCTATAATGCACAGTGTGCCAAGGTACTCAAATAAATATGATTGGTTTATATTAAATGGTTTTGAGCTTAGAAATTAATTATGGAAGAAACAGTATTTAGAAAGTTGGTATTAAATTTAATAACTTAATCAAATATATTGATAAATGTATATTTAAATAGTTATTTGAAAAAAATAATAAAAGAACAAATATTGTTTTACACCATCCTTCAGCCGCTCTAGTGATTACGGGCAATCCTCAGGATCATAGCTAGACCTAAACTTTCTTATCGTAGTCTTGGGTTAGATCCCTCTCTTTGTCAATTCTTGTTCTTTTCCGACACTGACGTGATTAGAACATTCAATGGCTTGGAGGGGGTGTCTTTATTTTATTTATTTCCCAATTCTTTCATCCCCTTTAAACAACGTGAGAATATAATTTACAATCTTAAAATACACACAAAACCTTATAATCATAATTATTGGTCTATGAATTCAATTTATTGCGCAAATATAATCTCCCAATTTTAATGTTTATTTTTTTGGAAAAATATGTGATAACTATTCAAAATCAAAAGAGAACTCCTATATTTATAATAAAGAACTAACGTATTTCAAGATTATAGTTAAAATATACCCATTAAAAGTAAAGATATTAAAATAATAAAAAAATACGGATATCCCCAGTTTAAAATGATTTTAGGTTAAGACTTTCGTTTTACTCTTTATTACACTATTTTAAAGATATTTACCATACAAAATAATTCCCAATTCGACTTACTAACCACGTCAAAATATACATATAAAAAAAATAATTAACTAGTACACCAAATATCGTAATATATCCAATATTATGATTTACGATCACCGGAAGAATAAATTTTTAATTATTATGGACTTTCCTAATGGCTAAAACATAATATCCTGCTCTCAGGTTTGTCTTCCGTCAGGGCATGTCCAGATATACGTCTCCAATAGCAATCCCTCTGATACTGTAGATCAATAACTCCATAACTCGTATGTTAGTATAATTTATAACAGCTTATATTTTTAATATTTGTTGCTACCTAATTACAGTCCAAAATTCCTTTCGGCTGATTGACATTTAAAGGAAATAGAAATTTGATTAATTTTAAGAACACTGTTCAACAAATTTCCATTCAGATATTTTAAATGCAAAGTGCCATTGAGATAATCTTCATCATAAAACTTGATTACGTTACATAAATGATTGATAAGAAGATAAGATATACGATAGCCACTGTAATAATCTTTAAGACTATCAGTGTCGAATAAATTAAAAATAATAAAATGTAATCCGTTGTATAAACAAAAAAATGGCTTTAAAAAGAAAAAGAATCATGAGTAATATTTGGCACCATGTTCGTTTCGTTCCCTTTTGTTTGTGCATTTATATTGTGGCAACAAAGGCATATCCAGGTAAGACAAAATCATGTTATATGATATGTTTAGCAGAGAAACGAACGTTACATAAATATTTATCTAAACTAGAACCGCAACTTATTTTGAAATTATCATTTGGCTTATGTAAGGAGTGATATAATTTTTTTAACGGTAATTAATGTAGACACTTATTATAAAATAGAATTAAAAATAAGTAATGGAGCTTGGAAATCAAGCATTGTAAAAAGAAGCATATTATAGCCTATACATAGCTAGCTATTCGTATTGTTCTTTGATTAATAGTAAAATATTTGAGAGACAATTTAAAAGGGGAGTTTCACTTTTTGATTTTTTTTAAAATTTTATATATTCAAGAAATTTTATATATCTTTATATATAAATTTTATATTTTATATATCTAAGAATGAAAAATGAATGGGTGAACGTTGTTAGTAACTTTATAATTCCATTTATTCATTTCTTTCCGCTCCTTTTTGTTTCAAGATACAAATTTTTCTTCGTAGACCTCAAGAAAAACGTCTTTTTTTTAATAACCAACCGTTTGAATAACAAAAAAATCGTGTGAATAAGTCAATTAATTAGTTTGAGTTAAATATTGAAAAAATAGTTGATAAAGTATTTCCTTAATTTCTATAAAGACACTCAGATCCATTTAGGAGTTGGTGACTTACTTCACCCATTCTCCATGTACAGAATTTCCTATGAACTGATGACTTGTTTTATCCACCGTATCTAGGACCTCATAACCTCGTCTGTAAAAAAAAAGATGCATCCCGACTTGGAGAGGTTAAGAACTTAGTGGGAGAAATTACAGGTTAAGTTAGGTTATGTTACGTTAGGTAATGTGCAAAACATCATTACGCCTTACATACCTTAATTACAAATACTTGGTATACAGAGACACAATGGTAATATATCTACACTGATATTTCCTAAAGAAAGCCTCAACAGTAGTTGTATATAGCACACCGTCCAGCTTTCGTAAATTCATTCGAAATGATTAGCCTAATATTGAAAAAATAAAATTTATCTGGAAGCTAGTCAGCTGTTAACATAATGTATGCAATCATATTTCAGTATATAGTTTTGACAGCGTAGTTGTTTGTGATTCCAAGACCGTAGTAGGTTTGTTGTTTCGAGTAAATACAAATAAAAAGAACTTCAGACATGCAAAAGTGCATTTTCATTATAACGAGTTTCAAAGCAATAAAATCATTCCTTTACAGTAGATCTTTGTAACTTAAGTGGTAATGAACGACCGGATCAGCTAACAAAAAAGCCACCATTGTGCAAAGTTTGTAGAATGTATGATAAACCAGCCATTCAGGACAAATACTCTGGAATCAGTTAAAAATAATGTTCTAAACAAAATCTTAGTTTCAATTAAATATTAACTAAACAACTCCAAATCTTTGATCATCCAAGGATGACAATTCAGAATGGTTCCTGGCTATGACTGACTGGGAGTGCAGCTTATAAAATAAAGTTAGCACAAAACCAAGAATGAAGACTGTGCAGAAATCCTGGAACAGTAAATGAAGCACACTTGGGAAAATGTGAATATTTCCATGATGTTATATGAAAAACTCTACTGGTGGGGTGAATGAAGAGGATCCAGGACCTTAGACATTTGACGACTACTACTGCATTTGAACGATTATTAAGCAATACACACATTACAATATTATTTTCTCTGTTTATTTCGTTCATTTATCATACAGAATGGTCAGGAAGGAGTTCAGCACTTTACTACTGCTAACATTAAATCAATATTATATTTCGTCAGCTAAGAGATTCCCTAGTATGAAATACCTAAATATCTCGAATAGCAAGAAGGTATATTTTATAGATTTCTAAAGCTTCTAAACATTTTTAGAGAATCTGAAAATTATTTTGACCTTATTTAATTAAAAACATCTTTCATATAACTAATTACATTTAAATGTACATAGCCTGACTCGTAGTAGTCAAATATTTGAAAAATATCTTACTTTTCCTAAAACTTAAAACTATTACAGTTATATCTCAGGCAATTCAATAGTTTAGTGTATAATTATTTTACAGATTATATAGCCTACCTGTATGCACAATGTAATGCCTAATTTAATTTACAACTTTATATTGACTGCTTATAGGTGGGTTCAGACCAGAACTTAATGACAAATTTCCAATATTTTACAGTTTGCAATCAATATTGGACCTGTTTGAAGAGGAAAAGGTGAGTTTTGTAACTCAATGTATCTATTTTAAAAAAAAAGACTCAAGTTGACAAAATTTCACATCTTAAAGGAAACTAAACGGTCGTAAAAATAAATACATAATTAACTAACTCCATAACTTAATATAATTTTCAATCTTGCTTGAAGTTTGATTTTGAATATCAATAGAACAAATTTTCAAAATTAGATAATAAATTGTAAATTTATGACAGACTGTGCGACGTTCAATTTTATAAAATGGCTCCCATGTATGTTTGACGATTTTATCCTAATCTGTATTTTTACTAATAACATGGTGGTAAATAGTTTTTGTTTACTTAAGTATTATTTAATTTTTTCAGTCGGCGTCGTTTGTTAATATCAGTTTACTTGTAAATGTTATTGTTAAAACTGGTACTCAGTAAACGACAATCAATAACCGAGAGTGATAAATGTATTGGAGAAACTTTGAAATGTAAACAATTACTTTGCATGTAAACCCAAAACAAATTTATAAATAAAATATATTTCTTTTTCGCTTCTAATCTCTATTATATTTTAATAATTTCTGTAAAAGTCATGAAGACTTCAAAATTGATTTAAAGAGTAATATCATGGTTGCTCACTAAAGATATTGAAATCCTGTTGAATGTTGGTGTTCGATTATTAAATATTCTCATTTTTATAATTGTTGTCCTCTTTCTTTTGCTTTACATTTACCCTTTAATTTCTTTAATATACTTATAATTATTTACATTTGTATTTGGAACCTATGTTGTTTTTTTTTTTAAATATTATATGATCGAAACAATTTTTTGTCTTTTGCTTTCTAACAGGTTTTAATCTTTTTATTAATCTTTTTAATTGTGTCCACTTGTTTTTTTGGAAAAAAAAACGAACTAAGCCCTAAATGAAGGCAACTACAAAAATACCTATAACTTTTTTGTTATTTCAGAAAAAGAAAATCTTTTTAAAGATCATTATGCTTAATTATTAATTACTAAATTCCTATACGATTTGTTCAATATTTTGAAGTTATATTTTATAATTTTAATTATTATATATTTGTGACGTTAACTGATATTTCTTTCTTTACATGTAGAAAAATTACCCTGAAGCAGTAGAAACACTGTTGAATGTGTACTACAACCAATGCCTTTTCGCTCCTGAACCGCAGTTGAACGTGGGAAAGAGAAAACCGTTTATTGTGATTGAAGGCAATTATCGACACAGTAAGTATAGAATTTCTTCTACCATTGTCGTTCTCATAAATCACCTATAATTACTTCCGTTACTTGATACAAACCTGATATCATGATATGTGAGACTTAATAACAAAACTCGAAATTCTCCTTCCAGTAAACTTTTGTTCTGAGACGCTTTCGTTACATCATATGGGGTACTCAGTGTTCAATTGGTACTGTTTTTAGTTAAATAACTAACAACGAGGTCATAGTATCACAATATAAATGGTTCAATAAAAAATCATAACCTATATCATTACCAAAAACAAATAAAAACGAACCAAAACGAATCTTCACCTACAATATTAGTTTATCAGATTACAATCTATAAGTAAAATTGAACCATGGATAAAGTTTTTTACTTATAAATACATCATAATTATTGGTTTCAACTTCCTTCACTTGTCCTCACGCAAAATTTTATTTAATTAAAATTTATATTTAAATGTAGGCAGTCAAGTTTTATTTGAATTGTTGGCCAATTATTACTTAACTGTTTATAGGTATTCCAACACACGGGTTTGAGTAACTAACCTTCTTATTTGACTAACTTCAATAGAGATATTATTTAGTAATGGACACTCTGAGTCATTATTTTACATCACTAAAATTTATTATGTTATGGTATCCAGATAATCGATTATAAATACATGTTGTTGGTTTATTAAAATAATTAGCAATTGCTGACAACGAAAATGTGTTCGCCAGTTTGTGTTGTAATATAATTTGGACATTTTAAATGTAACAACCTCTCTCGAGAGAATTGTCCACCTAAATAAAATTATACTCACTTGTCATTTGAAATCACACTAAAGTTCAAAACACTACAATTTTGTCACTTGAAAAACAATAAAAAGTATTTATTAAACTATTCATTAAAATACACAGATACGAATAGTAAATTAATCATTTAAAGTAAAAAGAAGGAAGTGGAAGTATAGGTATAATCAACTTTTATCCGATACCCCTTATCCCCTTTTGCATCGGATAACAGAGATATTTTATTTACTGAGTCATTACAGACATATCGGTGTGGAAGTTGTTTTGGGAATTTCGATTGTCTTTAAATTTGTTGTCTGCAGTTTTCTGCAATTCCAAAGTAGAAAAATTTTGACCAAATTTGTTATTGGTGGTATTTTACCAATATCTGAAACTATTTATATTATTATTGCGAATTTGAGGTTAGAAAACATATAATTCCAATATTCTCAAAATAAACTAGAAAGATTTGATCAAATCGTGTCATATTATACTCTGTAAACAACCAAAAATGTGCCACATGTAAGCTTACCAATATTGGCAGTTTATAAGTTATCGGTAATCAAAAAATGCATTTATATATCCTGCATTTCATATGTTAATAAAATTTTGACGAAATATAAGAAGTAGTATACCAAATCAATGTGTCAAATCGGTATTAATATAAATTGGATGTTCTGTATAACTAACTGTTAAAAAAGCAAAAGTAGAACTTGAGAACTGTTATTAATTTCTCGACTAATATATTATGTAGGAACCAACGTTATGCCAGAACAAACACTATCCAAAAGAATTCTTGGAGCTTCCTTGGTTACCTTTCAGTGAACTCATCTTACCGGCTGTTTGCTAAACGGGAGAAGAGAATTTCTTTAAAAATAATTTCACTTATTACTGTATATGGGCAATTCAAGAAGCACTTAGGCATTTTACTTCATAATGCACAATTTATGAATTAATGCACGTTATTATTTAAGCATTAAGACTATCCAATCTAACTAATGACACTGCCTAACACGAAATTCTAGAATGTGTTACGTTAGAAGCTAAGAATAAATTTCTCTTTTGAGCCTCTCAACCAATGGGAGGTTGTTTAACTTCTTATTGGACAAATAGCAGGTGAGCCTCGTTCAAGGCTCGGAGGCTGTTCTGTTCTGTTTGGTTTAGAGAAGAGCACACTGTCTTAGTTGTAATGAAGGGGTTTAGATCCAACTCCCCAATTTAATTTAACCTATCGCTTAAGTAAAGCTCACAGAGCAACATAAATAAATCTGGTTCTATTTAAGTGTATAAATATATATTAAAATATTTTGTTATACAATTTGTACGTTTCTATACGCAATCTATATCAATTTGTACGCCCTCTATATCAATTTATGTTTCATAAGTAATGTGAGGGATAGATGAGAGGAAGTATAACAGAAAAAGAACATTTACAAACATTTATGCATAAAAAAAATAGAAACATTTTCTGGGTTTGATGTCGGATGTTATTTTCATTTTGGAAATGGGAGTGTGTGTGTGTGTGAGAGAGAGAGAGAGAGAGAGAGAGAGAGAGAGAGAAAAGAGTAAATGCTGTAAATACCATTAGACAATATTATTGTAAATAAGAATACCTACATCCTTAAAATATAATCAAAGGTAATTATTTATTGATTCTTTTTACTTAAACAATGTATGAATTATAAGTTAAATTTGGTAATCGGTAAAAATTTATACTTCTGTTTTTTTTTCTTTATTAAGCTTCACGTTTCATGGCCTCAAGAAACCGAAAACGATCTTTTTGACTTATCGGTCAGCGTGTCGTTTTAGTCAATGCCTTATGTATGTTCGCACGATAGTGGACGCACAAATTTGAAATAGGGACATGATATTTTGATTTATGGGACTATATCTTTCTTTCATAGAAGTTAATTGAAATTCAAAATGTTTTTTGTTCATAGCTTGTGTGTGATTTATTCAAAAACATAACACACAAAACTGCATAAAAACTAGAGAGGAGATTTACATATATACACACCTACAAGTACCGTTATTACCTAGCTTATGACACAGAAAAACTTTGTAACTACTGCTTTAAACAATCTTACTTTACTGGAGAAGACTCCAACAGTCCAACAGAATTTACTATACAAGGCCTCAGAAGCTAAATTTAGGTCAATACATTTATAGGATTTGTATTACACTGTATATTGGGGTTAGATAAATGTCATGATGGCCACATCATCTGGTTTAAATTAATTTAGTATCTTAATTTGACTTTAGCTAATTTCAATATTAGTTTCACCTGTACCTTAAAGTATAAATTGATCACAAATTCTCAAGATATTTTCTTTTCTATGACAATACTTAACCATTTGACAATCACGATTGTGCACGATTAAATTTTATAAAGACAAAATAATCAAAGATATTTATTACTCAAATATATAGTACGTACAATCTTTTTTCAGCACTGATGAATTCACAATAATGGTTTGAATTTAGCTCAAATTCTTGTAATGTAATTTTATGTTTAGTTTTATTTCACAATAGAATAATTGTAAGTTTATATTTAGTTATAGTTTAGAAGCAAGACCCTCAGATGATGATAACCATGTTATCGAAATAACATTAGGACATTTAGAGGAATAAACTAAATAAAGTACAATTAGTGCAATAATTGCGTTTTATTTATTGTTCCTATTGATTGTCGTTAGGGGTATATTCAAACCATTATTACTCAAATATATACATAATTGAAATATAATTAACAGCTTAGCATTTCTTGTTATTTAGAATAATATCATGTTCCTAAAATAGCTTTGAATAAATTGTTAATATTTTCAAACTTTTTTTTATATACAAGTCAGAGAGTCTGTTGGAAAGCACTTGGAAGCTCGCATGGGTGGAAAGTTTCTTCTTGTACCACCGAAGTGCTTATCAAACTATACAAATTTATTCGATAAGAGAAGTACACTGAGGACAGCTTTCTTTGGTCTTTGTGCATACGTATCTGCCTACAATGCACGTCAGCTGATGGCTATGAATCAATCTGTCTTTCTTAACGGGTAATGGATGATTATTATTACCTTAGTTTGTTACTTTAGCTAATTTATAATATTGATGATTTAGTTATTAGAAGATCGTTCTAGTTTGACATCCACATGTAGCCTTTAAAAGGCCCAATGATTCTATCCGTCAATATAAATAGCATCATTGACTAGGAAAATTCAGCTATCATACCCTTTATTCTTGAGACCCTTATTGTATTCGAGATCAACTTCCTCATGTCCTCTTTGTTACTACCCACGATATCAATGTTGGTTTATGAAGTTTTATCAATAAAGGAGTACAACATTATATTAATCTGATTTATTAGGACTTTTTACATTATTTGTGTACATGAATTTTCGAGAGTAAATAAATTTTCGTTATCAAGTGTTAAACATACAAGTAAGAGTGAAATACACCTATATACCCTTGTAGCATGCGGCCAAATTTGAAACTGAAACTAAATCTATAAACTAAGAATGAATCTGGGTTTAAAACTAGACCTAAGAAGTCCAACCTAAGTATAAAACAAAAGTGAACTTCAAAAATCACCATACTCAGAACTGCACAATAGAATGAACGGTAATCACCTGACGTTAAAGATGTGGAGAATATCTCCTTTGTATCGTGGTAAACAACTTTTCCCCCTCTTTTACAGTTTAGTTCGAGATTTAATCTTTATTTAAAACATAGGATTTAAGCGGATAAATTTAAATTTTAACTATTTTATTTATGATTTTTAATTCAGTTTTCATCAACAGAAGCCACGCGTACATTGGCATACACTGTTTGTCAGAAAAGATTGCTGATAGATTTGTACATGAGTTTTCAATACATCAGTAGTTATCATTTATATAAGTAACCCCCCCCCCCCACGCAAACACAAATATAAATACTTATAAATACAAATTTTTCTACTTATAATTGAAATATTACCTTTTAATACCTTGTGGGTATATTGAATAGATTTCAGAAAAAACTTTTAAAAGAGAGAGCAGATGTTGATCACTCTGATAAACACTTAGGATACTAATTTTCAACACTACTCCTTTGTCATTTAATTGTTGATTTCTTTTTGTCTAGTCGTTGTTTTGTCTGATCACGTTGGTATTTTAATGCATTTTTATGTTTGGCGTTGCGACATAACTAACATAAATTCAACTATTACCAGATATTACTATTTTTTAGTTATTAAATTTTGTGATTATTTCACTATAATTGATTATTAATTGTGTCACTGTAAAGGTCTTAGAAATTTAAATCGTTTAAATTTATATGTATTCATTTATGAATTTTTGTTTTTGCTTCTGCTTCTGCTTGTGTTGGATTGTAAATTACTATGAATCGTGACCTTCAAACAAGCAACGCTTTAGTGATCACAAACTCTTTATCTCAATCTCAAAGTTACATTTAATACATTATTTCGTATCATTTAATTTGATTTAGTTCAAATGTTTCGAATAATAAAACAAATTAAAATTAATTTACACTGACTTATTGTGACAATAGTAAATAGTGATTTTTATACCAACTACGACTATTTCGGTTATTCAGCTTTATGTAACGCTAAAATTTATTTGTTATTATTATTAGAAATTAAAAAAAAAAAAAAACCACTTATAGAAGTAGTATATAGTACTAACACAAACGCTTAGAATTTAGATTCTTTTTATGTTATTCCACTGTTTACCACTGTCTTTGCGTTCACTTTTACTGGTGTTGGGAGGGAAAGGTTCTTATTTGTGTTCGCTATTATCGTATCATAAAATACGTTGGAACCAAAATGTAGCTTTTATTGTAATCGAATTATGTTATTTTTGAAATTTTTGTGTATTTCAGATTGTTCCAAGCCATTGATTAATTTTTCCTTTTGACATTGACATATCTTCCCTTTTCTGTATATTTTGAAACATTGTGGCATATATTTTAGAGATGGTATCGTGAAAATAATTAATACAAATATTTATTTCTATTTTAGTTGTGATTTTCAAATTTTGGTATATTTTTGTTGTTATTTAAATATTTAATCTCTCTTATTTTAGCTTGAAATATAATCAGTGTATCTGTGATAATATCCAATATTTTTGAGGAATTTGTTTCCTGCCGATGTTATGTTATTGTTTACACAAATGATTGTGGAATATTTCGGCCATGATGCTAGATAATGTTTATCCCATAACTAAACCGTTGTTCTGGCTGTAATATTCGTTGTTGTATTGGATATAATTTCGTGATATACAAATTAGTTATTTCGGTGATTTAATTCATCCAAAACTAATGGAGTGTTTAAAGCATTAAAAATTACTATCAAAAGGGACAATTAATGAATGCCTTGTAACAATACGACATTTATAAATGTTTCGAAAATAACTACAATTCATAATTTTATTAAAATATACATTTCAATTCCAACGTACTAAATTACATGATAATAAAGAATATAGATAAGAATGTGGATAACATAAAATTAAAGAAATTTTTAAGTGTTTGGGTCATAGTTATGTACTACTTGTTTGTAGTTTTATTATATATTTTTGTCAGCGAACAATTTCCAGCATAATTTGATAATGATTGAACAGCCGAAATGGCAATAGCGATTAGAAAAATCACTATTCACTATTATAACGGGAAGTAATTTTAATTTAATTATTATCAATAGTCAGATTGGCGATATCAAAAATGTACGAGTAAAACAAAGTTTTTACATTCTTATTTTAAGATACAATAAGTTGTATTTTGGTTTAAAAGTTCAGTCCTGGGATAGGAAATTTGTATGTAGCCCATGGTTATCTGAAGTCACTTAGATAGTTATTTATTTAATATTGTTAATTTTAATTACAATACGAATTTCTCATTTTTAAATTACAATATAAATAAAGTAAAAATTATAAAATACTAAGAAAGTAAAAAGACAACTTTTCATAATAAAAAAAAAAAGATGGCTTTTATGAATGTAAATTGTCAAATTAGGGAAAGCTATATACGTCTTGCTAACTTTTATTTCAAACGGCTTAAAGCTAAGTGGGAAGGACATTGTGGAGAATACAAAACTATATAAGTTTGTATCGAATAACAACTTTTAAACGATATTTTAATATTTTATTTTAAATATAGACATCGATTTGTTTGGTCATCTATTTAACGTAATTAAGGAATAATAAATAAAAATAACACCCCAAAAATGTTTACTTACAGATTTTCTTGAAAAATAATTTTATGTAATCATGTTTTGATTCTAAATAGGTAGTTTGACCTTAAAATGTATGCTTATGTAAGTAATAAGGAAGTGACGTACTTTAACTATATTTTAAATAACATGAAACTTAATTTTATAATTTATAACTATCTTTAGATTTGTTGCGAATTCAACCTTTTGAACATGATTATCACGTTGTTTAAACTATTCGTAATTGAATTATTAACTATACCATTTTTTTCAAAACTTAAGTATTATTAAAAATCTAAAGTGTACGTACTTGTAACAAACTTACAATTATGCCACAGTTACTGGACTGATCAAGCTTCATTCGTCATCAGTAAACGGTTCATGAGGCACACAGAACTTCCACCTCGAGGAGACAAGATATACAGGTTTCCATCAGATCTGACGCTTCCAGACTTGGTATTTTATATAAATTATCCGTTTGATCGTGACAATAACCCGTACACTTCACCTACGCCTTATTACAAACCTAAGTAAGTACAGGCTATACTGATAATTGTTAGGGATAGTTTATATTGATAAGTTTTGTAATTTAGTTTTTTAGGCTAAATAAATTAAATATAATAGTAAGGAGATTCAAATGATGTAATTATTCAGTTTGATATTTATTATTGTTGTTTTACCACAAAACGTACGGTTCATTCAGCGTGTCGAAACTAAGTATTTGTGTTTGCTGGTTTACTGTGAT
The DNA here is from genome assembly GCA_963513935.1 of Aphrophora alni. Classification (NCBI taxonomy): domain Eukaryota; kingdom Metazoa; phylum Arthropoda; class Insecta; order Hemiptera; family Aphrophoridae; genus Aphrophora; species Aphrophora alni. Next base: position 19,213,998 of record OY740770.1, read on the forward strand.
TACTTTTTTGCTAATGTTTCCACCACTTCATTTCCTAGCAAGCCTGCATAATGGCAACTACTAACTTATATACTTTTATTATTATCTGTAAGAGGCAAATGTGTAAGGAACACTGGAGCGATGTTCACAATTATTAAATGAATGATTCCCCAATCCACAAAAACACACAAAAAAAAAAAATTGTTATGTTTATTATAATACCCCATAAACGTGCCTCTTTGTGATTGGCTGGTAAGAGTGGGAGGGGCGCTACTTGGCACTTAGCGTAAAGTTTATATTTAGTTCAGCTGCAAACCTCTGACGATGATGACTTTATCATCGAAATGTGCATAAAGAAATAACACTCTAGAGTTCTTATATTCTTAGTTTTCTTCCTTGTAATTTGTGTTTTGGGGAATTATTGTTTATCATACCTATAATTAGTTAAAGAAGACATTTTGTATCTTGTATCCTTTTAGATATTAGTCACAAGTTCGTGGACACTGCATGTACTGCTGATATTGAATCAATGACTTTATTGTTCTAAATGCTTCCATGATTTGTACTTTAGTTGAGAGAAAACAATGGGTAAGTATAAATAATTTTATGATAAGCGAAAAATAATTTCGGGTGCTGATAAATTTTATTATAGATTTTAAATTCTGTAATAAATTAAACTTTTACAAATTCAATTGATTTTTGTAAAAGTCAAGTAATGTTTTATAAATAAAACAAGCTACTATCACTTGTTTATGAAGTTTTTTATTTTAGTGGTAGTTCGCTTATAAAATTGGTTTTTACGTCAATATTGTTACCACATTACATATTTTCAGGTGTTTTCTTCCATTTAGATTAGTCTATGTTTTTCACGCATCCATAGCCCTAAATTACCAAATAAATTTTTAAAAAACACAAATATAAAACGTGAAATTGTATAAAGAATCTCACCAGACAAGCTATATAAATTATACATTAATAATAATTATTATTGGTAAAGTAAATTAGTACCTAATTATGTTCAGTGTATATAATAATAATTTTTATTTCCTCCAGGAAAATTTTAATCTATCAGCGTTTCGAAACTCCACCAATAATTGAGATCGACATCAGACAAGGGTTCCACAATGCAGTGGATCAGATCCAAGAACAAATAAGCCTGCACCTATCGGATACATTTGATACTACATTCTCTACTTTTGTGAACACTCCTAATATTTGTTGAACAGTTATTATATTTTCTATGAACTGTATTTCATCATTAAAACATTTGTAAGAACTTTGTATAGTAACAGTTTTTATTTGTTCTTATGGAGTATTTTAATTTATTAAGTAGTGTGCTCTTTAGGTCGGGTTTGAGATATGAGAAAGTCTAAACACTAATTCTTAAATATGTTTTAACAAGTTTGGAAATTAAATTATTGATCAAATGTCATATAATTAGAATGCCATACCGATGAAACATTAATACCCAAGTTTGTGTAAATACAAAAAACCATTTTCGTAATACAGTGGTGTACCTACCAACATGTTTCCTTAATTCGAGTGTTTAGAGTAGGATGATAAACTGCTATTTATAACATATTATTGAATTGACATTAACTGGCTAATAATAGACGAATTGCTAAAGAACGGTGAATAAGTCATTTATCCAGAAGGGTTCAGTATCCAATAGAGTATAATAAATCTGGTCCTCGATATCCCGTGAAGAAAAACTACAAGAAGAAAAACGTTTTGAATGTTATCTGTATGTGTGAATCTTATACGTAATTGATTATCTTGAGATGTAGAGCTTCAGTTATACGAATAATTTTAATTCTGATAGTCGATGTGTGTGAAATAAAGAGATGAGTTTTGTAACTTTTTTTCTTTCTACGAGGGTAGGTGAAAACCTGAACAGGCACTAGGACTCCCGAAAGACCCAGTAGTGTGGGGGTTGACCCACTAAAAACACCTCCTTAATGTTGCAACTGAGCTTTTGACGCCCATCTATCAACTTTACTTTTATAAATAACGTCTTGGGTGTAGGGGTATAGCCCTGTGTCTAATACCTAAAACTAGTCATTCACTTTTAATCCCATCGACCATGCTGTCATCCCCACTACACTTGCGATAATAAGTCATGCGGTTTTACTCTCTTTAGTCTTCTTAACATAGTTGGTATTTCCTCCAATATGCTAATAATTGCCGGGTTTCGTGGAATTGAATTTATTTGGCATGACTATAAGCATACCTGGTCACAATCTCACTGACCAACTCCACCTTTAAGTCTCTGTGGAGGAAGTAATTTCTAATGTACCATGGGGCATCAACTATTTTAAAAGGCTGAATAATTTTCACGTTTGTTTTTTCGTACAACCCCCAGAATGCCATACAGAGTTGAATGCCATACGTCCACACTAGCCTGAGCACTTGCTTGGATTACTGCATCAGTAGTTTTGAAACCCTTCACCCGCAAATCCGATAAGATGTCCTCTTTTTCACAGTTCGAGTGCAATCCCCTAGCCATTACCTTCAAAGGTCGGCAGTTTTGTTTTCATATTGAAGTTTCTCTTTGGACAGTTTATTTAACATAGTTCTGTAGGAGTCCGAATCCAGCATCAGTAACCTCCATGCATTGTTGCTTAATGCCACAAATCCGTATTTACTACTTGCGACTTATGACATCAGGAGTTGAATGTCTGCAAAGGTAGGCACACCTACAATATTAATTGGTGGAGGAGGTACTTCCTTTATCCATCCACCCAGTTCTTTATTTGTTACATGATCTTGCACCATGTCCATCTTATTACTTGCGGACTGATTTACTACAAGAGCGGTCCCTTTAACGCCTTCGGAGAAAATTCTGCTTTCGTTTTTTTAGCCAAACTTTTGTTTCTTTTTAAAATCCAGTCAGTTTCTCATTCGAGTTCTCCTTCATTAGTTTCATAGGCAGTTATAGCCCCACTAATGCGCTCCGCCTCCTCCTTTGTTTAAATGGACTACTGCCTTTTACCAAGAGCTGTTTTCAACTCCACAATCTCTTGGGTTGGTCTCAAAACTTGTGTTTGGAGCTGAAGCAAGATTCCTTCCTTTTTATTAAGCTTTTTTAGCAGGTCTGCGTTTTCTTTTCCGTTGATTTTTGTACCATCCTTTACAATAACTACTTCGTTCCTTCTTACTATGTTTTTTTCAGTACCAGGCACTCTTAGTGGTGTTCTTTCCAGTGCTGTTCCTTTCTTGAATGAGTTGTGATTTAACTTATAGTTTGTCCTCCCCAGAATCCATAGGAGCGTCCTCCATGTTGGAGTGTGGATTTTCTAGAGTATCTGTCCTGCCACCTGGGGTAATATTTCCGTGTATTTTATCCATCGCATAGTCAAATTGATGAGTAGGCGGAATAGAGCTCCGAAAGAAAAAAGAAGAGTAGATTAGAGACTCCAAGCCTTAGGAAACCTAAAAGCGCCGGGGTCGGAAAAAACACCTAGTATACAATATGAAAGAAGAAAGAGAAGGGATCTCACTCAAGACAAGTTGAAGTGAGATGAGATCAAGCTCGGGAACCCCGGGTTCGCCAAACCCGAACTCACAAGGAGTGACCCCCTGAGGACGTTTTTTAACGTGATAAAATAATGGGGTGAATGTAAATAAATGTCAATAATATATGTGAAAGTGATGGTCATATTGTCTAGAAACTTTGAAGTATTATGTGTGAACATCTATATATGGATAGTACATATGGTATTGTGGTCAAGATCGCTTTAAGGACAACGGTTATAGTTTGGTTACATCATTTTGTTAGGAAAATGTTTATGTGCTTTTACTATTTTAAATTTATATATATATATATATATATATATAATATACTATATTTTATATCAATTATTTGAACATAGAATGTACTTGCTTTTGAATAATCAAACACAAAAATAAATCACATAAGGTAATGTTTACATAATGAATCATTTTAAGACAGAGTTGAATAATATGTATTTTTTTAATGTTATAGTGGGAAATGTTCAAATTGTGCAATATTTTCATTTCTATTAACTTTTGAAGTATGCAGTAGTTGCTGTAAAATGTGATTTGAAAATCTTACTAAATACAAATGGAAAAAAGTATCTATGCCCAAGAACTATAAATAAAACAAGAGAGTGTTTTATTTAAAACATGTCAAATGCAGTAAGTTATACGAGAAATAATTATATATGAATGAATTTATACGAGTATTTATAATTTATCATAATTTAAATTTAAAAAAGAAGATAATTTTCCTTTAACAAATGTAATTGAATAGGCGGATCCCTTCCGGTTTCATGCTACAACTATTAATAATTGGTCAAATATAACTTGCTTTTGTTATTTAATTTAAGTTCAGTTATTTTACAATAAATATAAACATACATACTTTACTTTTTAAAGAAATACATAGCTAATATAATTTATTCTCATATTCTACAACAACAAAAATAGTTCTATTAAAATCCTGACAATTTATTTATATATTTTCTCGTAATAAGTTTAATTTTCAGTATTAAGTATTTTCAACGGAACTTTTATCACAAAAATCTTAATGAAAATTGATTACGAATAAAAAAACCCTGAAACAGAGAAATATTAATGATTCATTTATAGGTAAAATTCATGGACACCAGTTCATGTCGTCAAAAACGTTTTTGTAAGAAGGAAAAAATAATTTTAATAATTATGACTGACATATTGTAATATTCTATTTCTTAGTTTTTTAACGTTTACATTTAAAAAGTATAAACTAGATCTATTTCTATTGCCTTTTAACCATTGTCGTTATTTGCCAAGAAAGTTTACAATTGGAAATAGTTTACGAAATAAACATCGGACTTTCAAGTGAGAAGGTGAAAGCCCTATATTTATATCCACGTGAAAAAAATCTCCACTAAACAAGACTGTTAAAAAGGATATTTGTAAATCAAATCTAATAATTGTATATTTCTAACATCAAAAGTTTAATCATAAACAAGTAATCAATATTGGGTAAACCACTCTTAGTTAACTACTCTTATAATGGGTAAGTATAATTTTGGCTCTGCCTAGCACCCCATAAATATTACTTCATTTTTTTTATATCTTAACTGTAATGTTAGTAGAAGATAAAGACTAAATATCCTTCCACGTTAATTTCATCTTTTTCGAATATTTCGTAATTTAAAACCTCTGGAACACTTTGAAATTTCGATCAATAAACAAAGAACTGATATTTTGGAAGAGGTGGCGACATGTTTCGTTAGTATTAGGTTTTACGGATACTTTGGTGATTATTGTTTAACAACATTTTAGTTATGTTTAATTATATGTGAAATAAATATGTAAATACAAATTTCAACTTTAGTTCATTGAGTAGGATTATACAATCAAAACCATTTATGGTGTAAACAAATATCGATAAATACATACTTGCTATATATATTATTTCACACAAACAATTTTTTTCAAAAATAAAACTAAATGTATGTTAAAACACTGATAAATCTTTTGACAAGAAATGGTGAAGAAGGAGCTTTGCTAGATGTCAAATAAATCCATAGAGCTTACACTGAGAGCTCGCCTATCTTAGTAACACAGGGTTATTGAAAACGATATATCCTCCTTCTTATAGTGGGAGGACACTTTATAATACATTACACCTCTGCGTCAGCTGTTATTTACAGGGTGGAACAAAAGTCTCCCACACTCAAATGCTTGAAAACATATTGTCATTTTGAATCATAATATCATCTAGGGTATATATTGCATGACAAATTTTGTTAGGTATGTATTTTTCATTGGAGCTTTTTTAAATCCTCGATAGAAACACCGACATCAGAGAGAATTTTATGTCCACCAACCCCACCCATTATAATGATTTAGCAACAATTTTGGTTTACTTTTTATAGTGGGTTTAATAATTACAAAACGATATACCAGTTAAAATTTTGATATAATTTTGAATAATTTTATATGTAGATTTGGTTTAACAGAATTTTGAACAAGTCAAGTTATAATATCCAAAAATTATAGTTTTACATTCTGTAAATAAAGGCAGGTTTTTAAATGTCACAAACCTGTTTCTAATGGGTAATTTTTCACTTATACATTGTGCAAGATCTAAAATAACTAATTTTGTGCAGCTTTAAAATCAACATCAGCAAAAATCTACAGGGTTGGTTAGCACAAACGTGTAACCTGCATGATATGAGATAGTTATAGAAAAATAAGTTTTTGAAAATATAACCTCAAAATATGAAGAATACATCTTTAAAATGAGTTCTAATAAATGAAGATTAACGTATTTTTTGTCAATTTTATTATGCAAACTATATTTTACTATACACATGATTGTAAAATATATTTATTATATCAATATGATTACAGATTGAGAAAAAATTTCAGTATTTTCAATATTTATGAAATATTAAAAGTCTTTTAGCTCAATTCAAAGATCGAGTTCGGTAAGTGATTGCCCAAAATAGTTACAGAATTCAGTTCTATAATCAAAGCGTATTAGCTGATTAAACAATATTAACCAAAGATAGTGCGAAAGATATTTTAAAGTTAAAATATTGTAACGAAACATCATTGGAAGCTCGAGCCATATTATATATTTGACATTTTTCAACCATTTATTATTTATTTAAACTACCTTTTCCTGTAATCAAGTGTTGGGGAAATTACTTCAAAACATTATGACACCTAAAAACTAAATTTAATTGTAATCCAATAAAGCACTGTTTTAGTAAACGTTTGTGATTACTGTCTAAAAAAATGTTCAAATACTAAATTTTAATAACTTTCCTGTATAGAGTAATGTTTTAGAATAAATACAAGTGATAATATTATTCAAAGGGAGACAGATTTCCAAGAACATATTTTGTGAAAATGAAGCTATAAATAATGTTGACGAATCCTTTACACATGTAAAACTTTGAAAGGTACTTATTAACTTTGGAATATGTCAAATCAATCTTCGATGTCGAAGCTGTTTTGACCACACTGCCAAGGAAACTGCAGGACCTTGAAAGACAAAGTATAGAGTAAAATTATTAACGAGAAAAAAGAATAGACTAATCTATCTACAACTGGTGAGATAAATTTGTCAGATAAGTGCGCTTAATGTAAAACGATTCAATATGAAGGATTTGGGTAGTGACCAGCATGACTTTGTTAACTTTATTACAGCCCTACGTCCATATAAAGAATTTCAGAAAGATAATAATGAACGAAAAATTAATATACTTAAAATCCCAGTCTTACTTTTTGAAAATATTTGCGTAATTGGATTCAAAATCACATGAGATTGAGTTAAAGTGTAGATAAAATGTTAATTGTCCTATTAAGGTGATGATGAATTTAAATAACAAAATTATTTCTGTTCAAATTTACCAAAATATTCAGATGCCTTAATAATTAACTTATGAACTGTCTCTACAAATTGATAATATACTTAGAATTACGACGTGATAAATTAGACGACAATCTGCTGCAAGTTATGTCCACTAATGATGTCATAGTTTTTGACGGATAAAGACGAAAGAAGCGTGATGAATTACTCTACTTTATTTCTAAGGACAGGTAAGTTACACTACATGAAATGACAGCACACTAATGTCCTCGACATAATTTAGTAGCTTCAAATCGAAAATATTAAATTCCATATCATATGTCAATTAAATAAATTATTAAACTTGTCTTCTCTAGCATATGCACTTATAAATGCACGACTGCATCAACAAACTTGTAATATAAACGCGAACAAACACAACACACATTTCCAAGAAGGAGATAAATAAATGATATGTTAATTCCTTTAAGAGGCACTTAGTATTAATATTCACCTCGTTAACATACTTACCATTTTATCTTAACCAAAAATTGCATATTTTGTCTTCTGTTCATTTACCTAAAAGATATACTTCAGTCAACGTAGGGTGGATTATTTTCAATTTTGAAAAAAGTAGCAATTTGCTCGTTCAGGTAAAGTAAACTTGTAGAAACATCAATCGCTAAATGAAGAAAAACACAAATCAAACTTTTTTATTTTTTTGTAACAAACCTTATTTTCAACGATGAGGTATTATCTATTGTTGTTGCATGTAGACAAAACTTACTAACAACGAACTGGAAAATACGACACCAATACTTCAAGATCACAGAAAGGAAGTAGTGAAAGTACCCTTCAAGTCCAATGCCATCAAGATAGTAATATATACAACGAAACAAAGCTTTAGATCAAACCATTACAGTTTCACTAATTCGGTAATCAGGTGTACGACCTTAACCATACAAATAAATTACCTACCTTATCGTTTAATTGAAGATTGATACAAAACCCAAATAACCCCTTCCACACAAAATACATAAACAAAAATAATAGAAAAGCAAGTAAAATAAGGGGGAAATATCTTACTACTGTATCTCAAGAAATATAAATATGTTACAAGCTACGTTAATCTGAGACCATACATTTTTTTATTTTATATTTTCCTTAGTTTATATATTGACACATTTTTGATAGACGTAAATTGGTGAAAATTTTATAAAGCTCACAAAAATTCATGGTAAAAACCTCACAAAAATGCATGGTAAAAAACCTCACAAAAATTCATGGTAAAAACCTCACGTTACATGTGTACTAAATTTATTAAATATTATAATATCAATTTCGGCTCTTCAAAATAATATACAAGTTAAACAAACTTGTATATTTTACACAAATATATGACTTATATTTGTCATATGTTCATAAAAATGTGTCATAAAAATGATCATATGACTTATAGATCATTTTGTGTAACATTGTGTACAAGCTATTTAAATTTTATTAATAAAAATAGGGTTAAAGAAAATGAATAGCCGATAAACGGAGCTGGTGATTGGATTCAAATTATCCTCTACTAGATAGACTATGAACAATTGTAGGATTTTTCAAAGTTGTGAGTTCCAAAAGAACTTTTTTAATGCCTATTAGGCCAAAGGAAAAATGTAATTCACTTTTTTTTGAGATATTGTATATCATTACAAAGTAATATTTATTAAAAATGATTGTAGTTTTGCAGTACTTACTTGTTCTGTGATAATGTATTGAAATTATAAGCTGTTTACACGAGAGTTTTTCTTATTTCAAAGAATCATCGTTAAAATGATCTGCCATATGTTTCATGTTTCTGACATTAAGTATCTATTTATCTCTGTAAAGTTAGGGACATTATTGAGAACAGTAACTAAAACTACTTAAATAAAAGAGGTTTTTCAAATTTTGTAGGTTTAAAAGAGATCTTTGAATTTTTATTTTGTTTATTTGAAGTTTAACGAATACTTCCAAAATGTTTTGTAGTAGTATGGCAATTTTGTTAAGATTTTTTTAAACTGCTGGACACATTGTAGAATGAACATTTTTTAAGGGTTCGAATTTACAAACTTTTCATTTAAAGCGCAACTAGATACATTATTTTATTATTTAAAATGAACGTAGGTTTATTAAAATTTACAAACTTTTAGGGGATAAAGCAGGGGTTCAACAATAGAAATAATAGCAAAGAGAAATTTGGAAAAAATGCTTCTATTAAAATACGTAAAATAGTATTTGACAAACAATATTTGTTTAAACTCTATTGAAACTTTCCGGGATTTTTTTACTAATGTTACGATATTATTTAAATATCTTGTATAATTTTCTTCTAGTTTATATAAACACAATCTTATGCTTAGTGTGGCTTCCTCCAACTGAAGAAACAGGTCAGTAATTCGTGGTATTTTTTGGATGGACTTTATCACGAAAAGCACTTATTCGCACACTCATTCCAGAAATCTGGAAACACCGCTCCTGTTAAATTTCCTTGGATGGAAACATGAGCAGTGTATATTATCCAGTATTCTGTAATGCTGTAATGACATTTTATTAGTGTGCGTTTCCTTTATTGCTTTAAAATGCCTCGTAAAAGATATATTCAAGAAAATAATAATAAAAAAACTTTATAGGTGCAGGCAATATAGGGTAAGAAACATAGGATAGTTAATGTTTAGTGAAGTAACCGAGAGAAATTTTGTAAAGAATTTTTTTAAATAATTATGAATGAATCAAGGCATGTTGATTAACGTAAAAATATCCAACTATATGTTACTGAAAAAAATATGTTATAATATTTATAATAACTTTTTTTTTAAATATAAAAGTACTCTCCAATTTATGTATTACTTTGTGGTTGACTGTGACAATGGCCGTGATGATCCAGATTATCAGTTACATTCTTTGATTTGTGGAGAAAGATAAACTTTCTGAAAGGAACATAATATTTGGTAGAAAATTTGTTGATATTAACCATGTCCTAATTCGCTAGTCACCTTATTATCTGCACGATGGGAAAGTTTATTTTATTAGGGAAATTGTAGATTAATTACCCACCTGCATGTATTGTTGTGGTAACTGCGAAAAAGAATTTGGGATCACATTTGAACCTTTGTGCCGAAAAGAAGAATGCAAAGATGAGGAGGCTATCACTCGGAATCGGATTTACACAAGTAGAAGAATTATGTGCAGTAAATATAACGATATTTACGACAAACGAAAGAAATAATTACAGAATAAGAAAATCGCATAGATACTAATAGCCTTTTATTAGTGTTGTTTTATGGTTGTTGGGTCATACACTGAACTTTCCAAGTGAAGTGGTGAGTGGTTATAAATTGATTTAACTACAATAATTATAGTATAAATTCGGTATGGCCCCCTCCCTTGTCGCTTAATTTTAATTGCGTGCATTTTCTTACTTTTTAAGGTAAAATTCAAGTTTAATTTTGAATCTTGTAAATACTAGAGATAAATATTTTTTTAACTGTGTTTTGGGTAGGTGCTTGCTGTTTGCTGAAAAGTGACTGCTAAATTAAATCAAGTTAACTCAACCTAACTTGCATTTATGTTTCTTCTTACTATGAGTAACAAGACTTTCCTTGTTGTGGCAACAATAATTACTCCCTTCTAACAAAACTAATAATTTGTTCTAAACCTATTTCTTTATAATAATTGTATGCTCTCAAAATTAAGTAACTGCATAATTTTTAAAACTTATTTGTAATTAATGTCTGTAAATACAAATTTGTGAATGTTTTGGACAGTTAAGCTGTTTGGATGTCAGTGTTGAATATATTTAAAACCAGTGTAAAATTCAAACCCATTCCTTCAACCTAAAAATATAAAATCATACTAATTATACAAATTTAAAATATAGTTGGCTCTGGAGGCAAAAATCGGAATATAACTTAATGTGTTTTTTATTCTTTTTTTTAAATAAGAATAACAAAAATTATAAATATATTTATAACAAACAAATACGTAACGTTTGGAGAGTGTAAATCAACTCTCGTTTTCAAGTAAAAAATCTATAAAATAAATAAAATCAAAAAAATATAATTATTGATTAATAGATTAGGGTTATGCTGAAAATCGGAAATAAAACTCTATCCTAAGAAATCAACCCTGAAGTTAAGATTGAACAGTCAAAACTAAGACTAAATACAAACGTGGTTATTAAAAAACACCACTACACTGAGAACGACAAACTACTATTTGTTAAAAGGGGTGGTATCAAAAGAGAGTGTCCTATCTGATTTAGATGTTTAGTGCGTGTTCTAGTAACAATAAATAAAAAATATTTTCAATATTAAATACAATTTTAGGTAACATCTCGTCACCACAAAACATAGAATGGCATTCAGAACACTCAAAATTGCATTTACAGTATTTAAAGTGAATGTGGGACTGTAAATATAGAATTTAAATCAAGCAGGCGTCTCACAATATCTCTAGTGAAATGTAAATTTGTGACTTACACTTTGATAAACGACGCCATGTGTCTGACAGACAAAACCAGATCATTAATAATGATTTCTTGACTTTAAGGTTGGGGTATATTAGGCAAAACACTGAACTTAATGACCCCTGTATAGCTTTAGGGTGGAAAGGATTCATCTAACTAAGAGTTACTTTATGTAAATGTATCTTCTAGTAGGTCATCTACAATCCCATCCTAAATTTCTCCTAATTTATCGTATTACATTTAATAGGACAATATTTGATACTGTTTTTATATCTCAGTCATTGGCCCCTAAATATTCAATTATAGTTTTACAACGTAATTCTTAAAATACTCTTAACTGTAAATGATCACTGTCAAGGATTTGAATAATTAGGGAAGAAACGGAGAAACTTTCAGGACATGTTTTGCTAGACAAAATAAAGAGAAACAAATCATATAACTAGGTCCGGAAATCCTTTGTTTTACTGTTTTCTGTCATTTCTTTTGTTTTGTTTTATTCAAAATACTTTATATATTTAATGTAGGAAATATAATGAACGGAAATATGTTTTAAATATTTGGTATAACATATCTTACCCATGTACAAATAATCAAAACATCCTTTCATCTATTATCAAAATGATGGTCATTTAAAATATTTAATGTGAAATATCTGGAAAACCGAAAACGCTACCAAATTTTTCAAGAAACAAAAACATTCTTCTTTATTGACAAAGAAATCCATTTTTTATTAACTTTAATGTAATAGCAGATATTTCTTGTTGAAACTCCATATTCAAGGATAAAATATAACTTAACGCCGAATTATGTAATTTAGAATGTTTAGAAATAAATAGATCTATTTCAATTAGGCCTATTCTCAACCTAAATGACCAAATTGTATTAAATTCGTCACCTCTTCTAAAACCCATTCGTAACATAGTTCATTAACGTTTATCTACCTGCTGGGTCATCCCCCTACCTTTCCCGATTACTCTATTGTATTTCAGTTTCCTGTACTTATGTTTAAATAGTTGTCTATACCTGTAAATTATCAGTTGCCCGACGATGCCGCAAGGCGAAACAATTGTAGCTCATTTATACTATTAAATATTTGAAACTTTAAGCTTTTGCTTTATTTTATCCTTGCATTTTTTTTTTTTTTTTTTTTTTTTTTTTATGTTTATTGGTAACTTAAAATATAAACGAGTTATTGCCTAAGAAGTAAAAAAATTAAAATAATCTTGGTATTTCTCCATAATATCCAAAAAATACTCCAAAACCAAATTATGAGATAAATCATATAAATTAACTCCATAATAAATTATTAAAAACTAGTTTTTATTACACTAAAACCATCCAGAACTGACAAAGAAATCCATTTTTTATTAACTTTAATGTAATAGCAGATATTTCTTGTTGAAACTCCATATTCAAGGATAAAATATAACTTAACGCCGAATTATGTAATTTAGAATGTTTAGAAATAAATAGATCTATTTCAATTAGGCCTATTCTCAACCTAAATGACCAAATTGTATTAAATTCGTCACCTCTTCTAAAACCCATTCGTAACATAGTTCATTAACCTTTATCTACCTGCTGGGTCATCCCCCTACCTTTCCCGATTTCTCTATTGTATTTCAGTTTCCTGTACTTATGTTTAAATAGTTGTCTATACCTGTAAATTATCAGTTGCCCGACGATGCCGCAAGGCGAAACAATTGTAGCTCATTTATACTATTAAATATTTGAAACTTTAAGCTTTTGCTTTATTTTATCCTTGCATTTTTTTTTTTTTTTTTTTTTTTTTTTTTTTTATGTTTATTGGTAACTTAAAATATAAACGAGTTATTGCCTAAGAAGTAAAAAAATTAAAATAATCTTGGTATTTCTCCATAATATCCAAAAAATACTCCAAAACCAAATTATGAGATAAATCATATAAATTAACTCCATAATAAATTATTAAAAACTAGTTTTTATTACACTAAAACCATCCAGAACTGACAAAGAAATCCATTTTTTATTAACTTTAATGTAATAGCAGATATTTCTTGTTGAAACTCCATATTCAAGGATAAAATATAACTTAACGCCGAATTATGTAATTTAGAATGTTTAGAAATAAATAGATCTATTTCAATTAGGCCTATTCTCAACCTAAATGACCAAATTGTATTAAATTCGTCACCTCTTCTAAAACCCATTCGTAACATAGTTCATTAACCTATATCTACCTGCTGGGTCATCCTCCTACCTTTCCCGATTTCTCTATTGTATTTCAGTTTCCTGTACTTATGTTTAGATAGATGTCTATACCTGTAAATTATCAGTTGCCCGACGATGCCGCAAGGCGAAACAATTGTAGCTCATTTATACTATTAAATATTTGAAACTTTAAGCTTTTGCTTTATTTTATCCTTGCATTTTTTTTATTTTTATTTTTTTTTTTTTTTATGTTTATTGGTAACTTAAAATATAAACGAGTTATTGCATAAGAAGTAAAAAAATTAAAATAATCTTGGTATTTCTCCATAATATCCAAAAAATACTCCAAAACCAAATTATGAGATAAATCATATAAATTAACTCCATAATAAATTATTAAAAACTAGTTTTTATTACACTAAAACCATCCAGAACTGACAAAGAAATCCATTTTTTATTAACTTTAATGTAATAGCAGATATTTCTTGTTGAAACTCCATATTCAAGGATAAAATATAACTTAACGCCGAATTATGTAATTTAGAATGTTTAGAAATAAATAGATCTATTTCAATTAGGCCTATTCTCAACCTAAATGACCAAATTGTATTAAATTCGTCACCTCTTCTAAAACCCATTCGTAACATAGTTCATTAACCTTTATCTACCTGCTGGGTCATCCCCCTACCTTTCCCGATTTCTCTATTGTATTTCAGTTTCCTGTACTTATGTTTAAATAGTTGTCTATACCTGTAAATTATCAGTTGCCCGACGATGCCGCAAGGCGAAACAATTGTAGCTCATTTATACTATTAAATATTTGAAACTTTAAGCTTTTGCTTTATTTTATCCTTGCATTTTTTTTTTTTTTATGTTTATTGGTAACTTAAAATATAAACGAGTTATTGCCTAAGAAGTAAAAAAATTAAAATAATCTTGGTATTTCTCCATAATATCCAAAAAATACTCCAAAACCAAATTATGAGATAAATCATATAAATTAACTCCATAATAAATTATTAAAAACTAGTTTTTATTACACTAAAACCATCCAGAACTGTAAAAAAATAATAATAAATAAAAATAAAATAAGTGACTAGGAAATTTTGTTTTGAAAATAAATGAAAAGGACTTTTTTTTTCAAGTATATGGCAAAAGAAAATGAAATAATATTGCATATATGTTAATAATGAAGAATATATCAAACAAAGTATATTAATAAAATGGTCATATTTCTTATATAATAATGGGATATATATATATATATATATATATATCACATTATATATTAGTTCTGTGATATATAAAGTATATAAATAAAGATATATAATTTTATTTTCAGTCTTTTTTTTGTGACAGATGGTAAAAATATTAGAATATGTTTTTGTGGATGAATTCGTGAGATGAGTATGTGGAATATTTTCACAAACTTTATATGTTGTATCAATTAATACATTATATTCTATAGTTATGTCATAAATAAATATTACTTTTTTACAACTAATTAGTGAATACCCTTTTCTATAGAACTTACCTAAAACGAGCCGCATAAGTTTAAAAAATGTAAATAGCTCGCAAATTATGTAATTAATTCACTGATCGATGTCACTGTGCTTTAATTGCCATTTAATTACAGACACATCTGATAAGAGGCGAAATGTTGATAGCAGACTGTTGAAATGCAGACTTTTATAGTTAAAATGAAAAAGTTAATGTGTCTTTGAAATTTGTTACTATTATATTCTTTTTTTAGATTAATTTTACAAGTTAACTTAACCTCTAATATGAAAGTGGTAAATTTTTGTTTGTGTCCAATGATTAGACATATACTAAGAACTTCATTTATAATAGTTATCGTGATGTGTATATCAGTAATTACTTCATCTGATGAAGGTAGTTTCAGTCATATCTAGTTTAGTTTAATTTGAACATATCAAAAGTGTTTCATTCATGAGCAATAGTTTATCATTTGTTGTTATGTATTTAATATTGGTTTTATTATTAAAAAAATTCAACAATACCTTAATTGTGTGGAAATGATATAATTTATACATCTATTTCTCACAGAAAATAACGTATTTATTCCATGTTTTGAGGTCGCCTAAACTTCTAAGAACGAAATGTGTGTCATTTGTGCAGTGTTCTATTAGCCCAATTTTGGCCAAATTTAATATGTCATATTTCGGTTATTTGTGTATAGGGTTTTTCCCGTACATTCTACGTGCGGGAATGCATTATAAAACTCGTCTACGTATATTCAACAAGCTGTTAAAGTTTTAGTTGTGTAGGTTATTTTAAGCTCATCTAAAAAAACAAATTAAATGTTCTTGAAAATTCAAGGTAAGAATTGAAATTTTAATCCATTACTTCTTGAATTAATCTAACTGTTTATTTTCGATCATCGTACACATTGAATATTCCTTTTAACAGTCTTGTAAAGTTAAAAAGAGTTTATGAGATTAAATTATTCAAACCCATCATACTTGTGTTAATATACTAGTCAGTTACTATTAATAATGTCATGTTAATGTTTTCTAGATTATCAAAACACAGATGAATACACCACCAATTACATGAATGATGATCTACCTCTATTCTACAGCTATGACAATGTAATGGAAAGGCTTCACAAAGAAGCGGTAAATGTTAACTTAATAAATATTTTAATGGTTATAAATATTGTTTACTTCATGGAGCCCAATCAAAATAGTTTGGTTAAGAAATATTAAAAGACCTAAAATTACTATTAGTTACGTCTTTTTGTTTTTTTAAATATTTTGAGAAATACTCTGTATGTAGATAATAAAGTATTTATTTTAAATTAGTACCAGTAAATAAACCCAGTAAATTGGGTATTAGTAAACCCAGACAATTTTCACGATTTATATTACGATTATTTAAATATTTTACAGAAAAAGGATTTACAAAAAGTAAGCGACATAAACAACACGTATCATACAACCTGTCGATATGGTCCTGAAATAGATCCACCTGAGGGGAAGCGCAGACCATTTATCGTGATTGAGGGGAACCACAGACACAGTAAGTTGTATTAATTTTTTTAAAGAATAGCTTACAGCATCTAAACGATGTTTATAATCAATTTCTATCATTTCAGATTGTTACACGGTAAATTGTTTTAATTTGGTATTTTTCTTCGCCCTCAAAAACGTATATTTATAACATGATTTATTTTAGTGTTAAAAAACCCCCATTAATTAAATATCTGAAATATATTTTTTCAATCTTTACACACACAAACACACACACACACACACACACACACACGCACACACACACTTACGCATATATTCATATACATATATTCCTAAACTACGTCTCCTGAGGAAAGCAAATAATTGTATTATTAATTATTAATTACATTGATGTACAAGCAAACAAGAATTTTGCCTTAAGTTAATTGTATTAGAAAGGTTTATTTGTACTCATGTTTATGGTTGTGGATATGACATATTAGTAATTATTGGTGTAATTTATTCCACAAGTGTCCTTATTAGTTATCTGTAATCTTGTTTACGTTTCAATACTTGATTAATAAGATAATTATAAAATAGGATGTACACATGTGAAGTTTTATGCTATGAAAACCTTTATGATCGCAAATTATGGATCTGCGTGATTATGATCGCAAATTATATTTACTTATCATCATCAATTGATGGAAATATATACTTTTTTTTTTTTCAAAACGTCTTGAAATCCATGGTTAAATTTGTATTTATAAGTAATCCCAAACCTTCATTAAAATACAGTATGCGAGCAACTCGTTCTCATGGGCTTAATTTTAGGAAAATATAATCAATATTGTTAACTTCAACTGAGAGAAGGTTTAGAATTCGAGTTTAAATTCACTCTAACCCACAATGTTGACCTTCCTTGATATGTATTAGTGTAAGAAAGAGAACATTTAACAAATTTATTT
The DNA here is from genome assembly GCA_963513935.1 of Aphrophora alni. NCBI lineage: Eukaryota > Metazoa > Arthropoda > Insecta > Hemiptera > Aphrophoridae > Aphrophora > Aphrophora alni. The sequence goes on from OY740770.1 coordinate 19,231,914, forward strand.
ATTAACCATAGCTAAAGACATCAATGAGTAAAGTATCCGTGATATGGAATGTTATAGTTAATCTACTCGGTTTCAGGTAGAGATGTAATTGGTATTAAACTGGCAAGACGATTGGGCGGACGTTTACTTAAAGTACCGCCAAAATGTATGGGTTTGCTTTCAACAACATTACCTCCTGCGAGTGAATTAAGAAGAGTATTCTTCGGGTTATGTCTGTACACTACATCTTACAATGTAAAACAGCTTCTTACCATTGGAGTGCCAGTCGTTCTGAACGGGTAAGGAAAATGTTGTTCTATTTATAAAAATGACAAAATGTTGATTTATTGTTTCCGAGTTTTCATGGAATTTTATTTAAAAAGTTAAATTCAATATGCAGGTGTTATTATCTTGACCAGGGTGAATATCAGGACTTTAAAAATATTAGAGGTAAAGTATTTTAAACACAGAACTTCTCTTGTATGTTGAAGATTCTTGTGAAGGTTAAAACTAACCGCAAAATATTATATGCATTATAAAGTGATAAACATTATACAGCGTTTTCACTGAAGAAATAGGGAATGTCTCGGGATGTATTAAGTAGGAAAATTTATAAAAGAAGCTGATTAAAACATAGGTCAAAAATGATAGTATCCCGTCTATCCTTTGGTTTGTTTTTTACGAGAATAAATTTAGAAAAAATTAGATTTTAGGTTCAAATTTAGTACACAAATTTATCAATTTACATTTTACAACTGAAACAAAAACTACAAGTTGTCTAGGGCTACAAGAACGAAGGCCAACCTGTGCTTAACAACGCCCACTTGTGTTTACATAATGTACTAAATTATCATATACGTGTTACACCTAAAACGTGCGACCGTAGTCTAATCCCAGTGACTATGTGACTTAATATAAAATAACCTAAAGGAGCCATGTGACATAACCTAACGTAATCTAACTGAGGAGGACTATGTGATATAATCTAACTGACATTACCTTTTATTCCGTTTTTAATTTTTAAAAGTTCAGTTTCAGTTTTCTGTTTGAGTGTCTCCTCAATCGTATGTACAGGCAATTATCTTTTATCCTTTTTTGGGTGTATCATATTTTAACTGTGTTGAATAAAAATTAGGAAGAAGATAAGAGTGATTACGTTTTTGTCCTTTAATCTATAAATATGACATATATATATATATGTGTGTGTGTGTGTGTGTGTGTGTGTGTGTGTCTGTGTGTGTTACTTTCAAAAATTCAGAAACAAATAATGTATGCATAATTTAAAAAATAAAGTGCAAAACCAAGAGTGGGTGTGCAAAAACTTGACAAAAAATACCAATGCAATATCAAGCCCAAGACTGACCATGCAAGACCTAGAACACCAATACAAGACCAAATACCTAAAGCAATACGTATTGCACCAATGCAATACGAATACGAAGACTCAGATTGGTAGTACAAAACCCAAACCAAGACTCTCAAATCCTTTATTTTGGTCTTGTTTTGGCTCTTTGCTAGGTCTCGTCTGTAAGTGAGCACAATCAAATTTAAATATAATAAAAATAATAAAAGTAAAAATGGTGCTATTAAACTTATATCACATTAAATTAGATACGCATAGTAGTTTTAAATTCTATACTTAATAGTATAAACTCCATCTCTATGTCACTACAATTAGCGAAGTTATTGTTAAAAATTCAGTTTAAAAGACTAACATTACAAGATGTAGTTATATCGTTAAGGTATAAGATACGCAGGAACACGTCACCGATAAGTTAGTAGCGAGAGGAGGCTACTTCACTTATGTACAGCTTTGAAGCTCGTCAGGTTCGATTTGCGAATTGTTAACAACATAAGTGCAAAAGTTGGGAGAAAAAATACTGTAAAACAAATCTCGAAACTAGAAATTAGTTAAAATCGTGCGTGTAAAATTATCACTATACAAATCAATACAATTGCAACAAATTAAATATAAATTTTTGACAAAACTTCACTATTCATTTGAAGCGAAGTGAAGTGTTTCAGATCTTCAAGGGAGAAAAAAACTGTAAAACAGATCTAGAAGTCGAAATTAGTTAAAATCGTACATGTAAAATTATTCATTATACAAATCAATACAATTGCAACAAATTTAACATAAATTTTTAACAAATCTTCACTATTCATGACCTCACTAAACTGAAAGAATTATTTTCGACAAACCATTCATGTGTTGTCTTTGTCGTTTGGTCGTCGTTGTAGTTGTTGATATTTATAACGTCTGTAAGTAAGCACGATAGCGGCAATTAAAAATAAGATAGTGCGTGAAATTTGATAAAGAGGGGGCTATAGTGTTTAGATATAGAACATTATTAAAATTCGTAAAATCTAATTAAAAATGTCTAATTACTGGTAAATTTTTGTTAGCGTAAATATATCCGTATTTTGTTTATTGTCGATTATTCCAGTACTGTAACATTTGTTTGAGTCTTACAAATTTACAATTTTTAATTAACATATTTCACTGAAATTTGAATGAAATCGGATAGTTGAGATTTATAAATCCCCTTTTAAATAGTCACATGACTTTTATTAGGGGGTACCAATAACTCAAGAACCAAAAATTGTTATAGGCGACACAACAGAAAAATTTTATCAAAATCTTAGTAGTAGATTTTGAGAAATTTTTTTTTCATGAGATCTCAAAATTTTAAATTTTACAAAAAATTAAGAATAAGCACTTTTTAGATATGGTCAAATATGTCCGTACACTACAACTTATCACACGTTTGGTTGGGCTGTCAAGACGTACATACGACGGACAGACATCAGTACAAAAACAAATAGTTTTACGTGACCTCAAACGTGATACATATCCGCAAAACTTGTCGATTTACGACCATAACTTTCTCCGTACTACTTGTATCTGAGACAGTAAGTTAGATCGTTCAACTTTTGAAAATACATCATTTGTTCTGCCTTAAAATCTACATAAATTGACACGTTTGGTTTTTTATTGATCAAAAGTAATAAGATATTACTGAGGAAAAAAGCATAAATTGTTAAAACACAGTAAAAAATCAGAAAAAAAAAATAGTGACAGTAACTCTGGTAATTTGAGTTTTAATTCAATTTACTTTGTGAACTAGGTCAAATTATTTTATAATTTTATTTATAAAAAAAATCAAAACAACTTATTTTTGAATTTTTTTTTCTTTATATTTCCTTATAATATGGAACCAATATGATTATTTTACAGCTATTTTCTCAACTTGTTAATCAGAGATTGAAGTTAGCAATCAAAATTCACTTCCTATCAGCTGAATATATCAGCTTACAGGTTTGAATCATTGTGTTAATACGCTTTGAATGTTCTCAGATATTGGACTGACCAGGCCGCCTTCGTTATTGAGAAGAGGTTTAACAATCCACCACCGAAAGACCACGTTTTGTACCAATCTCCTAAAGACTTATTTCCTCCAGACATGATATTTTACCTCAACAAGGATGAAAATACAAATGACGATACTTTTCAGAGACGCCCTCCAGCTTGGAAACAAAGGTGAGTTATGGTTTCTTAACTTATAATTATAAGTTAGTTATAAGTAATTAACTTATAATAAGCTAATAAGCAATTACTTGTATCTTAATCTTAATTAAGTGTCATTTATTAAGAAATTTATATTTTATATTTTAAACAGGTTATATTTTGGGCGTCAATAAAAATTATATCACCTTCGTTCATTGTAAAAAGAACAGAATAATTTATCACTTCTATGCTTTTTGTAATATAAGAGTTTTTTGGGATATTCAGCACGAAATGACGGCCTCTAATGATATGTTATGGGGCAAAAAATCGATTTTGTGTTAGTTTGTTTTTCAGAAATAACTGTTTTAAGGCGACTAAAAGTAAATTTTTTTAAGGAATAATCTTTTTTCTGTTCTTTATTTATACTGGTCTGTCGTCTATTAATAGTGCTGAAATCCCAAACAATAGACTGATTTATATGTAATTTGGTTTGTGAGAACTTTATGTGGTTGTTTTATGAACACAAATTTAATTTGGTGTAATATATACCTCAGTACATTTCTTCCCAATTTGTTCAAACGTGCTTCTATGGCTAAAAAAGGGTTATTCATTTTCAAAACCCTAATTATACAGTTTCCAGAGGTGAATATATCGGTAAACATATTTAATAACTACTCCCCTAATATCAGACTGTTCAAATTAACTAAATGTGAATATTAATTACCCAAAACAGTTTCCCAAATGTAATGAATTTTATCACAATTTCAGAAACAAAATTTTCTTTAATTGAAAGTACTTACATAACAATTTAAAAAAAAAATATTGATCAAATCAACCGAAATAACATGACTGAAAGTCAATAATTTTGTGACCTCAATATCAACAGGGCGTGGTAGGTAGCTTACATATATATATATATCGATCAGCTTTACTTTGAAAAACCCAAAAAGTTCTACTTTAAAGCAACAAATTAAAAAATAGAGGAGGATCTAGGAAGTACGATAGATAATTTTATTTATTACAAATATTTTATTATTTGATTTATTTATTTATTAGGATGAATTAAAATCTATTTTCTTTATAATTTTGTATATAAAATGTAAATAAGTAACATAAAATTAATAATTAATAATAATAATAATATAAATAAGGCAATTTAAGATAATCCTTTTAAAATTTTGTTTTCAGAACTATGGATATCTACAAAAATTTCCAAAACCCAAGTGTGCACGTAATAGAAATGGATGCAGGATTTTTTCAAGTAGTTGACACCATATCTTCGAAAATGGAAGAACATCTGGGTACTACTAAGGAATTGAGCTACAATCCACCAAGATATCTAGACCCGAGATATTTCTAGTTTCAGTTTAGGTAGAAATAAAATGGTACAAATTAAGATGTATAATATATTGTTCACATAAATTCTTCTTTTTTTGTTAATAATAAGAAATGCAAATTAATTATAGTAACTTAGGTATAAATCAAGAGTGACGTTCAATGTAAATTTAAAAAAAGTATGTAGTGAAAAATTAAATTTTGCTAAATTAAATGTACACATAATGTGTTTTGTTTTAGTTATAAATAATTAAGTACAACTGCTGACAATTCGAAATGACGATTGCTACTATACATTCCAATGTATTCTCCTTTTTTTACTTACCTTAAATAAGAAGTATACGGTAAGATTGGTAATAGTCAAAATATCTATCTGTGTTTAAGACGGATCTTTACGTTTCATAGCCACAGGGAACCGACAATATAATTTTCGAATAGCCGACAGTCTCTCGACCTCGACGTCATCGTCGTCGTTGTAGCTGTCGTAAGAACAGAAAATAAAATAAATAGGAACAGAAAATTGAATAAACAATGGATGAGCTAAAATTAGAGCTTCTATTTCCTCACAAAATTGAAGACGACGGTCTGGATCATCTTCATTCAACTCATGGAAAAGCTGAATTTTATAAGGATGAAATTTTGTGTAGACTTCAATAACTTTGACGGGCTATCATTTTTGATAGAGAAGAGATAGCGAACTCTGGTTTTCACCATTCTTTAAGTTTTTGTAAACACTTCAAAATGAGGTGTCACTTGAAGGGGGTTTACATTTAAAATTTTTGAGTTGCCCCTAAAATCCCCCATTTTTGGGGGACACAAAAAATTTTCAAAATCATAAAATGAAACTTCCTGCTAAGATTGCACGACCACCAAAAGGATATCTCTGTATATTTACTTAGAAAAATATTAGACGGGGGGGGGTCTTGACTTTTTATTCACTCGGTATATATATATATATATATATATATATATATATATATATATAGGCTATATATATATATATATATATATATATATATATATATATGACAAAATCAACAATTGTCAAACGTTGATTTCAAAAGAATCATTGAACACACATCAAACAAACATATTGTATGTTGCAAATAAATGGAGATTTTGTGGTTTCACGTTTCAAATATACTCCGTACTACTACGTGTACAAACTAATTTTGTTAGAGCAATGGGTATTCTAATATAGAAAAATTGGTTTTTTATCACTCGTCAAGCAAATAGTAAACCAAAATTTCTTGAATATTTTGGGAGTTCACTCAAATGCTGCCTCGTAAAATGTGATTTTTTTTCTCTGTGGAACAGTACCTTGATGAATGCAAGAAAACCCTAACACAGTCTATTGATGTGGTGGCATTCATATGATAAGTTGATTTGTATTTATATATTTGTGTTAAAAGTTATTTTAATACGTTCTGTAAAATGTCCATATTTTATGGCAATGTATATATTTGAATTTTTAACTAAATTTTGACTTGTCATATGTTTCTTGTAAACATATATAAAAATAAATTAAATGTAATAAAAAATTGTATGACATATTAGTGAAGAAGAACATTAGTTAAAAACTGTTTTCTAATTTAAGACGGTTTATACTAATATGTTTAAGATATTGAAAAATTAATACAATAAAGAGAAAATATATTAAAGCGATTGACGAATTGACGAATATTGTAACGTCCATGCAACCTCAAAAACGGATACTTTAATAAAACTAATATACTGCATGTTAGGTAGGGTGCTCCGGCTTGTTACACGTTTTATGGCAATAGTTATCTAAAAAAAGAAATTATCCGAAATAAAGTATGACACTACTATTTAAAATTCCTCCTATTAGAGATGACACAGGCTATACATTATGAAGCTTATCTTCAGATTAGATTAGATAAATAGTGTAACTAACATCAGACCATGCATCTTCACCAAGCAGTTTCTATCTTCATCATGTAACAATTTTACTTAACTTGTTTGTTTATTAAAATGGAAGACACTAAATATAATGGTTTATTATTTTACTTTTACAAATATTCAGTTTGTGTATTACTATTTTTAATTATAGTCATGTGTGACTCGTCTACTGGAGGTAAGATAATATTTGATGACATGTTAAATCAATTTTCGTTTCACCAAATAATTGTCCTGGTAAAAAGACTGTGATTGACAAACATTATAATCCAGACTGACTTACTATACGTAATTAAAAATAATTAGGCCCAGTCCTGAACTAGCAGTTTACCGATTTGCCACCACAATAATGTAAACTCGGTGTGATATTTTACGAACTAACAGTAAATAGTTAAATAGTATTTCTTAGGTAACATATGGTTTTTACAATACTGAGGATTTTCTCCTACCATAAAACAGTACTCGTAAACAAATCTTTTACAAATGTTAGGTATTTACACAAAGTATGTACACATATTTGGTTTTGAAATTCACTTTTCATTATAGTCTGCAGTACTATCTATGTAAGTTCACATTTGTTCCCAACTTTGATTTCTTAATTTTCCTCTTCTCAGCCTTTGTTCTAGATTCCATTCTATGTCTCCTTTTAAAATTATACCTTCTTTAATTCTTCTGAAATATCCAAACCATATTCATAATTCCCCTTTTATCGTTTTTATATCTATATCTTCAAAGGCTGTAAATTCTTATTCTTAAAACCTTAAAGTTTTGTACACGAAAATAGCCCATTTCTGCTGATACGATCTTCTGTTGAAGTTTTATTTTTATTATATTGTTTCATATTATTTATTATTATTTGCAAGGAAGGCTAGGATTTCAGTCCTGGTTTTACCTCTCAGACTGAGTGTGAAATATTGCATGTGCAATTTCTGCGTCGATGAAAGGGCATTCAGTTCCTGCTTTAGACCAACTTCTCATGCTCAGTAATCGCTTTAAGATCCGAGCCCCACCACAGGTTTACCCTGTTGATTTTCACAAGGGTTTTAAGGGCGATATAACATTTCTATACGATCTATAAGGTACAGTTGTTGTGGGTTATCAATGACATAAGTTCTGTAATAATGTCAGAGTTTATGTAGAAGGTTTTACCTCTATAAACCCTATTCTTTCTCACACAGGGCTTGAAATATATTTGTAAGCATTTAGCTTAATCCATTCCCAGAATCTGACACCGTAAAAAATTGATCCGGTAACATTGAAGGTTTTAAATCCGTCAGTGCATCTAATCAGAACATTCCTCATATAGCTAACTTCACCATTAGAATTGTTTCAAAAGTGTTCTCTAACGAGATGTTATATCAAAATCTCCTACCTTAGACATCCTCTAATATGTTTTATTTTTATCGTCTATGTTTCGCTATATATAGAACTATGCACTCAAAATATGCGTCAATAAACTATAACTTTGTTGTTTTTTTACATTCATTCTACACTATATCAAATGTAAGATATGGTTTCACCCACATAGATTACTTTACTTACACCCTTATTAGAATTTAATACTATTGCTGATCTTCAATAACAAAATATTGTGTTTTTATATTTAAGTTCCCTTCTATATAGTGTACAGAGTGATTCTAAATGCTACGAGGTTAATATTTGGGAAGTTGATTTGAGAATTTAAAAAAAAAAAAATAGAAGAAAATGTACACAGAGAACTGAAATAAATAAATATAAAATCACTATAATGTTACTCTCTTAAAAAATGAACTGTCAAAATTAGGGAAGAGATAACTTTCCCCTGTGAGAGACAAAAGTATACCATGAGGGTATATAAAACCAACTTATTGATTGTATTGTGCATACTCTCATAATAGTGTCATAGTGCCAACCAGGACTATAAAAAATGTGAAATTAATAGTGCGTGGTTCTGACAATTGAGATAATACTGCATCTATGGATTTAATTGGTATTGAATAATGTCGAAGCAATAATTGAACCATCAGTAGTATAATCTGAAGGAAACGCATCTGCCTTTGTTAAAACATAAGCACTTTTAAGCTAAAATTGCTAATACTTATACTTTTGATATTACTTTACATAAAGGACAAAAAGTGGCTGGTTTAGAACCTATTTTCGAAGAGACAATAGCCGTATTTGCAAATTTTTACGAACACGTTATTAACATAAAAAAAAAATCTTTGAATATCGTGATTTAATGTGAATTTAACGAAATTATCACGTGATAAAAAATGTAATACTATACATTACTTTCATAAATACGTTTCACTATGAAGACAAAAAAAAATGTTGAAACATCAGTTTCTCAGCATTAATAGTTTAAATAATCTTATTAATACTGAAAATGATCCTACTGTTTTATAAACTATCATACCGAATACGTCTGGTATTTTTCATTCAACAGTTATTTGACCATACCTGGAACTTTTGGACGCTTAGTATTTGTAATGTTAATAAGAGATCAATCAAAATTAACTTGAGATATGATATATTATATTTCCTTTTATACATTTCTGTAAACAATTACATAGAACTAAATCTTTAATATTTAATTTGAATTGTGATACCTGTAAAACTAAAATTAAACTCGAACACATTTTATTAAAATAGATTCAAATCAAACTTGTTTCAATAACAATGTCGATATTTTTAGTGGTGCAAGAGTTAGTTCTAGTTTGATTATTTTACCTCATCTGTCATAGAAGATATCAATATTGTCGTTAAAATGAGTAAGATTTAATAACGGTCTGTTTTAGCAATTTATTATTATATGTTTTTGATTTACAATTTTATTTTGTTGTTATAATAAATAAAGCTACTTATGTATAGCTCTTATGGTTTGCTTGATAGTCTGTATTAGAATAGAATTTCGTACGTTTACTACAAAATTTATATATATATATATATATATATATATATATATATCATTTATGGTTCAACAAAATACTAGCATTTTAGGGAAATTATTATTTGACCATAATGAATATTTTTGTACTTAAAATAAACAATATTATAATAAATTTTAGGATAGAGATCCCGTTCTAAATTTTTTTAAATTGTTATTTATTAGAAAACGAATATTTTTCTGGATGGTCTTGTTGTTAGTTTTTGATAAAATTTAAAAATTTCTAATTAATGAACACTTAAATATGATAATTACATATTCTCATTTCAATAATCTTCACAAATAACTTTTACAACACATTTCCTTTCTAGAACGGGATGAAAGCGACCAATTCAATTCTTTTCTAGATTGGCATGAAAACATCCAATATAAAACTACGAGACGATACAAAAGAAGAGATCATTATCAGCGAGGTGCAGAAATGCTAAAAGTTTATAGTTCAATTCCAGGTACATTAATATAATAATCATTGCCAAACGTATGTCATGTATGACATATATAGTGTAACTATGTTATATTTTATTATTATGTTTCGTCAATAGTATTCACGAGATCACTGTTATTAATTTTTATAACTTGTAAACCTACAAAAGTTAGATAAATGCTATAATTCCTGCGACTAACGCAGGATTATCTCTTTAAATTTGAATATTAAATAATAATTTTATGACCATAATTAATTGCAGGTACAAAAATACAATTGGTGAAATAAAAGGGTGTTACTGCTATTAATACTAAGATACTTATATATAATATAACAATACCCTACCCCCAATTCTACTCTATCCACTTATCAGTATTACACCACGTCATCATAGACTTATTATATAAATTTTAAAATTGACATGTGAGATGATTAAAAATAAAATTAACTTAAACACAATTCCTTAAAATACATTCCAACAAAACTCGTTTCAATAACAATATAGCCATTTTTAGTGATGCAAGAGCTAGTTAAATTTATAGTTTCATTATTGTTGAGCATATATCTTTTAAGATGGCAATATAGTCGTTGAAAAGAGTTTTATTAAATGAAAGTATGTGTGAGCAATTGTGTTTATATTTATATTATTATTAATATATATTTTTTGATTGAAACTGTAGTTTGTTGTTGTCATAAATAAAGTATTTTAATCTAGAGCTCGTAAGTGGTAATCGATATTCTTTACTGAAATAATATAAGGTACGTTTACTACATAATTAACAGAGCTAGATACCATTTATGGTTCGAAGAAATACGTATATTATTTTTTGTACATAATTAAAAATTTATTTGTGTTAAAAAAATCGTTTCAACTAATAATGATATTGAGAGGCAATCATGTAACCATGTAATGATGTACATGTTTTATAAATATTATTATTTACAAAAAATAAAACAAAATCCGGGCGTGGGTGGTCTAGTAATTACTTTTTATACAATTTTATACATTTATTTTTTTAATTAGTTTAATTATGATAATAATTTAATAACCTATACAACACAATTCCTTTCTAGAAAGGGATGAAAACGAACGATTTAATTCGTTTCTTGAATGGCATGAAAACATCATTTTTCAAACTACGAAAAGGAATAGTAATCAGCAAGGAGCAGAATCGCTCCCAGTTTATACTTCAACTCCAGGTACATTAATATATTAATCATTGCCATGTAATATATAACATATATAGTCAATCTATTTTATATTTTATTATTATTTATCGATTGAATGAGCAATAGTTTTCTATTATTCAGGAGATCAGTTATATCAATTTTTATAATTTGTAACGACACAAGTGCGATATTTTCAAAAACCCACAAAAGTTAGATAAAAGTTAAAATCTTGCGACTTTTGCAGAATTATTTCCTTAATTTTGAATATTAATTGATAATTCTTCCTAATATAATTACAGGATAAAAAATATATTTAGTGAAATAATTAGGTGTTAACGCTAATAGAACTAACGTAATTATAAAATAATACCCCACCACCACTCCCATTCTACAGATGTTTCAACTTATCAGGTTTACACCATGTTGGACCATATAATTGACCTAGGAGTTTAAGTGAGAGATAACCTTAAAGTTAAAACATAATATTTGCCATTTTTTGAACTGTTACACAAACAATATAAAATTTACAACACGTAAAATGTAAAATAAAAGTACAGAGTATGTTAAAACTATAAAATACCTTTTTAAATGTCTTTATTTGAACTTAACTTGATGTATAAAATGCACTAACTATTTTAATGGTAATTTCCTGGCTCTACTAAGGAATAAAATCGAATTTTTTTCACGGATCCTTAAACCACATTTAATAACTTTTTTACTTTCAATAAGGTTTCATAACTACTCATTACTTTGTATAAGTCATTTTAAAATATTTGAATGTGATATAATTTTAAATTTTAATTGGTTTTTAGTATCACCTACACTGTATATTCTGATCTGTCGTATTTAATATGTGCTAAATGTTTTTAAATCTAGTTATTATTTTTATAGGGTGATATTTCACATGCAATGTTGAACAAATTGCTGATTTCTTGAAATTGTATTAATGTAATTGCGGTTGGGTATTCAAAAATGTATATTCTGAAATTCACGATAGTGTTGATTGAAGGATGTATTTTACCTTTTACCTGAGTTACACTCGAACGATTATCATCAAATTTATTTCAAGTTATAAAACAGAGTTACTTTCTATTGCCTCTAAAGTGTAAATAACCTTGAAAAAACATTTATTATAAGCTGTTATATTTGTAGTTTTAAATCATTTCAAAATAATTTGTAGTAGGTTATAGGCCAGACATTGCCACATACGGTAATAAAACAAATGGCTACGAAACAGCCTAAGATGGAGAAATATATTCCTTTCAATATTATACAACCAATATCCCATTTGATTGTACAATCCAAATAAGTTTTACTGTTAAATACAAGTTTTACGCTGACTGTTAGGCAAATTTCACACTGAAGTAACAAGTCAATTTTAGGTTTGAAGTGGAGGTTTATGGAATAATTTCAGAACCCATAATGAATTTCAAGGTTATAAACAATAATATATTAGATACCCTCAACAGAACAATTGCAACATAAAAACAAAAAAATGTCTCTGAATATAGGGAACGCTACTTGGAACCTTCGGTAACGGAACAATTCATCGAAAACATGAAATCAGCACTCAATAAAAGTTCTGCTTATTTAAAAAAACACTTATGGAGTTCAGAAAAAAATTTACCAGATATGTACCAAATTTTAAAATTAGGAAATATTTAAGGGCGTTTAAGTGTATTCCTTACTCTTTGTTGTGAAATGAGTATATTTAAATTGGATTACACTAAATGAAGGAAACAGTCCGAATGGTTAGAGTAAAATGAACAATGTTGTGAAGAGGTTGTATTTATTTAAAAAGAACATTCACTAATGCCTTCAATATTGTCATATTAATTATTCCTCAACCAAAATAGCGACAACTAATTATTCGTAATTTATTTTAAAATCTTCCAGAACCATAGAAAAGCGTCTAATATCAAGGCAAGAGTAGATCTTGAAGGAGTTGTTACGAGCAAGGAAATAGTTGGAGCAGAGCGTAGAGGTTTTACTTCGGCCTCAGATTCGATAAGCAATTTACTCTAAAGTAGATTTATAAATACTTATATAGTGTTATTCAAAACAGCACAGGAATATTTCGTGATTTGATTTTAGGAGTTAAAAGAATTTCAATAATCTGTATATAATTATGGAGAAACTACAAGAGTCCGTTAGTAAAATATCGAGGTTTTGTAAATCTGCTAGGTCTGGGTCGTGCTTGTTCCCTCATCTAGAATTTATTATTAGAAATAGACAACAAAATAATACTTTAATAATTAAATTTAAGGCAAATATCGACATGGAAGACTTCAAATTACTGGTTTGCCATCAAGGACTAATCATATACACTCCAAAGTTGATAGTGGTGGTTATGTGAATAGTATCGAAGCTAAATGGACCACCGGACCAAGTTGGAGGATCTACGGCGGTGAGAGCCATAGAAGAGAACCAGAAGTAGATCTTACAACAGGTAAATGGAATCATTTTTTTTAAAGTCCTTTATCTTATTTATTAATTTATACAATGAAGAATGTGTTAACATATTTGTTGAAAATAATCCATAATATTCTTTTAAAAAACTCAATTATTAATTATAGTAAACTTACGACGTAATTAAACATACTGGCAGATGATTTCAGTTGAGTAATGTCAAGATCTCGTATTTTGACCGTAATTCTAGCCTCCATACCAATAATTCGTACCCTCAATAGCTCATTACATTCTCTACCATGATGTTCAACGAACAAAGTAACTTTATGTTCGTACGCGGTGATTTAACCCCAAACCGTATAGGAACGAGAGCTCTAGACCGTAGAACAACTAAAACTCTATTTAAGTTGAGTAAATACGTGATAAACGTATGAAAATGAAACAAATATCTTTCCATATCTCTTGGATACAATTAATAAGAGGTTGATTCTGACATTTTAAAGTTCAAATTTGAATATGTTATATAAAACCAAAGAAGACACACTTCTACAATAATATATAAAAAGTTATTCTCTTACAAATTTGAACGTTATAGACTAAATTATTACTTATAAAGGAATGCATATTTATAATTGTTTAGTTTCATTAAACCTTAGAAATTAAAAATTGTTTAACAATGAAAGACCGTAACCTATAAACTTTACATTCAATTGTTATTTTGTTTAACCTTGTCCTACGTAATGTTAACATTTTACAAAACAAATTCTAAATTCAATAAGTTCACAAAGGTTACAATAATCTTTCATTTTATTTATACTGTAGAGACTACTGGAGATTTGTACATAAACAAGAATTCCCAAACTTTATCTCTTCACTCTAAGTTTCTAAAACATGATTACAATACGAACATTTCTTAAACTTTCTGGGAAGTGACAGAATTACTTTTGGTAATAAATAGGGATTTTACTTACTTCTAAGGTTGGAGTTTTATAGGAGTGGGGAGGACAACATACAAATATTAAATGATAATCCTTATCGTATGAATCATCAATCATGAACGGTAGAGTTTTTCAACGCTATCAATAATTATAACAGTTTTAAATATATTTTTGTAATAGTTATAACAATTGTATTTTAATTATTGTATACACCAAAATAAATTCGGGATTTAAACGATCTAGGTATGGTTATTTATTTTGTACCTTCAACTGATAGTTTAACTATTTTTCGTGTTGATGAATATTATGTTATTTTTTAATTTACAACTATTAAAAATAGCACTTCATAGACTATCTTATGTCCTTATCAGAGATAAAACTGATAACTACCCAATCAGTTGCCATATATCCGTCATGTAGCATGTAGAGTTTAGTAATATGTGAAACTTTGTTTGAATTCAAAATGGATTGGAGATTACATTATACAATATTATACTTTTATATTCTTACGGCTTATTTATTATTTTGTTTCGTAGGTAGTAAGAGCGAATCTTCAATTGATATGTCACTTGATATAGGCACTGGTAAGTATTTAGTATATTTTAAATACACTATCCTAATTACATTAGGTTATTTTATCAATACTTTATAGTAAAAGTTTATTATTAGAACTTTAGTAGCGTAAGTAAATGAAGAGCCCTGTATAAACTGTAACTATTATGCAGTTTTCACAGTATACAGCTAAATTCACATTGTCTGAATGTTTGATCCTTTTTAAAACTCGTATGTCGTTCATGTTGTTCACCAGTTACCGTACTGTCAAGCTCACATACTCTTGTAGTTTTAGCTCATCCTTCACAATCGGAGATGAGATTCTTTGACTGTAATCAATTTGATATCTATAAATGAAGTATTTGCGAATATACCACGTGACTTATCCTTTAGAATACTTTTTTTTCGGAATTTCTGAGTTATTTGACCTTATTTATGTTAGTGCAGCCACAAAGCGACAGCCTGGTACGTCCATAGAGGCTTTAGCATTTGTCTTTAAATGAGCTATTTTGTTATCAAGGCTCAGCTGAGAATGTCGAACAAAGAAAAAGTACAAATTTCTATATTTGATGGTAATCTTTCGCTTTTTCTTCAACAGATGTGACTTTCAACTTAGTTCCTCATTATGAACCATTCCCAGGTACTTCACCTTCTTTATATATGATACCGGTTCTATTTTGGTGGATACAAAAACGCCAATCTTCCTATTTGTAAGATTAATATGGACTGATTAAAACTTATTCAGTTTTATTCACCAATTTTTCGACCATACGGTTATTATTATTATTTGCTCGAACATTTGCCAACATTTGTGTATAAAAAACAATACACGACGTTTAAAGACTATAAATCAACTCCCATTATCAAGTGCCTAACATGTAAAGTGCCATGCAGACAGAACTCACGCCTAGATGTGTAGACCTATGTTCAGAAATTAACCTAATTAAAAAACACCCAGGACAACCCTGAGCAAACAGTTTTGCTGTAATACAGTTATACTGTAATACAGTTATATTTTTTAAGGTTCTTTGAAACGTCCCTCCTGCATTTTCCTGTAGCGTCTTAAAAAGCCATAATCTCAATATCCTCAGTATTGGCAGCAATTGTTACTCCTTGGAACGACGATATGTCTCTAGAGTATTGCTAAAACATGATCGTCCCTAGAACACTACCTAGAGGTATCCCTCCTGAAATGTTCTTGAACTTAGAAAAATCGTTTCAGTGTTTCTCTCTAAAAATTCTGTCTGACAGGTAAGATAGACCACTATAAGTGAGTATTTACTACCAGGGTGGTCCTAATATACTAGTCCATATAATTCAAACGTGCATTAGTATTACTTTAACAATTTTACACATTAAGCTCATTCTAAATTATTAAAATTGATGCTCCATTATATATGCACAATCGCTAAATGAATTTTCACTGTTATTTCGTAACTAAGCGTCAAAATTATAATGTATTTAATATCATCTATATTCCTCAATGTTATATGAGATATGATTTATTCATTATCCAAATTGGATTGTCAAAAGTAACTAAACCTACACTTCTAAGTTTCCTATATTTCACAGCTGCTACCAATTATTAAAAAGTCACTTACCAACAACGAATATTGAATTAATGAAACATCAAAAAGTTCAATGACAGTTTATTACATGCCAATACTTGTGATAAAAGGAATGATACAATTTTAAAGAAATTTCATATATAATATTACTTAACATTATCGACCACGAACTTACGGCTACTACTTTCTTTATGTATCCATACACATCATACGATTAGTCAGATGCTGTTATATTACCTTATATAAATATTGATTATCTTTACTCCAAAAAAAGCTTTCTCTTATTATCCAGAATGAAAAAGCTTTCAGTGTCTAAATAATGGGAAATATCTAATTAGACATTTAAGATATGTTTCAATGAAAAAGTTTATTGACAAGAGCCAGTCTAAAAATAATAACACAACATTTTTTTTCTTCTATTTTCTGAACGTTTTAATGTATAATGAAAGTCGTTTCTTGGTTTAATAGAAATTAGATTAAAAGAGGATTTATTCGGCAATATCACGAAAATAATCGGCACTAAGGATAGTTCCAAAACAAGGAACCTGATAACTACAAAATAATTTTGGAGTGTTGTCAGTCATGGAGTTCACTTAATAAAACGTTGTATGTATTCACACAGATCATCAAATGTCTATAATAGACACTTTAATTTCAACAAGGCGACTTTTCAACTATTAGTACATGTATTTCAGTTGTGACATGTACAGAAATTATCTTAACAGTTGTACGTGTATTTATTCATTTAAAAAAAAAAATACTTCATGAATTAAAAAACAATGTATAAAGTTATCATTTATGTTTGCCATTTTAACTAAAAGCAACACAAACATTGACCATCTCAGCGATAGTAGGAACAAAATCATCTGATTGATATATTAACTTTATAATTAGATCTCAGTTATACCAACAGTCTTACATCAAGGAAAAGGAAACTCAATATATGGCAATTTTGTATCTTATATATCATATTCTGTGGTCGACGATTTACAGACGTTTATGAATGTTCATTACCTCAGGTATAAAACAACTTAATTTTTTTGTGATTCTTCAAAACGAGTGAAAGTTCTAATCTCTTCTGATTTTAAAGTTATTCGATAATGATGGATTTTTCATATTATTAGTAAAGTTTGATCTATATTTTCCATAATGTTCGTAGATAATACAGGATGTTATAAATCAACTCCCGTAATCAAGTGATAAAACGAGAGAATAAGAGTAGAAAAGGGGTTAAAATGCCAACATAGCTTAGTAGCTTAGAGCCATGATAAAAAAAAAAAAAAAAAAAAAAAAAACGATATAAAATCTAAACCCAAGAAAGGAAATCAGGTATGAATCTATGCATGAGCAGTAAATATAAGAATAAATACGATTTTTTTTAATACCATATAGAAGACTGCACTACGCACAGAAGAGAAAATAACTGTATATTCTACAGAGGTTATTTTTCACGTGTGTATTAAGTTTTCCATTTATTGTTCAAGCTTTGCTTCAGTACTAGGTTATTTTTTTATATTATAGACTTAGTTTTATTTTCCAACATAGCTCTAGGTTTTGTTGGTGTTTTTCGCAGTTATAGTTTAGGTTTATCACTTGATAATAGGGGTTAATTTATACTGTCAAAACGTTGTATTAGATTTGACCCATGATGAAAAATGTACGATTAGGCAACATTAATAACTTATGATCTTACTTTTAAGTGTTAGATACATTTATATAACAGCATATTTTGAAGAAAAATAAAATGTGTATTATGTATAAAGCAGAAAATGTGTATTATTCAGCTAGGACACAATTTTATTAAACTTATTCCATTGTTTTCATCCCCTCTCTTTAATAATTCGTCATTCTATCTTTAACCATTTTGATAAACAAGTGGTTAGATTAAATACATAAAAATAAATAAACAACCAAACGAAATTTTATAGATCAGTATTCTCTAGTACAGAGGATTCCATAATATTTATCAATACTTTCATTCCTCGTTAATACAATAGTTTCTTTAACAGTAAGGTTTGTGTAATATTCCTAAACAGGTTTAATTTTTGGTCGAGGTCACAAATCGTTTTTAGTAAATATTTTTTTTTTTTGACAAAGTTCTAATTAGTGCCGAATATAAGAAATAAGATTTAATATTGGTGAGTTTAGTAGATACAATCAGTTATGTGTCACATTTTTAGATGTAGGACATTAGGGATGAACGTGAAACATACAATGCCCCTCACATACACAAAACGTAAATCAAAAAGTAATTCTTTCACCTAAATTTTGAAAGAGGTATGACAAAATATGCTGATATATATATATATATATATATATATATATATATATATATATATATATATATTCACAGAGTTTGTTTTTTATGTAGAAGTGAACCGTGCACATCTTTATGTATATAAAAGAAGAGAAATTAAATTTTAGATTTTTTTTTCGCAGAGAACACATCAGACACATCAGAAGAAGTCGCAGAGATTCCAGATACTGTAAAAGCGTTCAACAAGGTTCCAATTTTTTATGACAGAGACACAATAATGGATGTATTTGACATTGAGAGAGTGAGTTTTACTTGCAATAAATTACATAATTTAATTGCCACTTTATTTTGAGAGACTTTGTCAAAATAGTATTCAATCGGAATATTTATGAGAGTAAAAATGTATCGATTGCTTTTTTATAATAAAAATAGAAAACAAGGTTTGGGGAAAACACATTAAATACAAAAAACACTTGGCATCTTCTCATAATCTGTTTCACGTAATGCGGTGAAGTTACTAGTTAACCTCAGCTGTAATATAACCCTACACTGATATTTCAAGAGTCGCCCACATTAAGGCATTTAAAATCTGAACTGCCGTTATTACTTTTTGCTTTGAACAGAAAAAAATTTATCAATAAATACCACAAGTTGTAGTTTGTAAGTCAATATTTGTATGAATGAACAACTTAATCAACATTTAAAATTTAAAATGTAAATCTTTCGATAGATTTGATTCAACTAATTATGATGCTTAAAACCACCAAATAAATTTTACGTGTGATCTAATTTGTTAATTTTTTTCTCTTAATTGGACTATTTGCAAATAACGAACGATCTTATTCTGTGTGCCAGATTTGGTGACCACGGCATGTTTGGGCTCTGTGTCGAACTAGTCGGGAATAATCCATAACAAAATATTTAATATTTATTTTGTTATTATTTTATATTCATATATTATATAATAACGAAAAATAAATTAATAATATTCTGTTATTATATATAAGGGGGGATAGCAATAATTCAAACATTAAAATATTTTTTTAGAGATGTTTATTCATTCAAATATGTCATCTAAATCTGCTAACAAAACCAGTTATACCGAAAAAAATTCACTTAATTGACAGTTGTAATAAACAAAATGTAACCTACTGTTCTTTGTTCAGAAAGGTCACCAAGTACTGGTAACGGAAATGATGGCCAACTACGAGCACATATGTCTAGCAAAACCGGATGTACCTACACCACCTCCTGGGAAAAGGAAACCGTTTATAGTAATCGAAGGGAACCACAGACCAAGTAAATACACAATATTATATAGCATAAGTCCGACAACATAGAAATTTTATTAATATATTATCATTACATATTAAAGAAGATAAAAATCATAAATAGTTATAAAAGTGTTTAATATAAAAGCACACCGTTATGGGCTTCGTTAGACCCCAGTTTTAATACACATATTTCATGTATATAGAATTGAATTTATACATAGAAGGACAATAGCTGGCTTTATTATTGGTTTTTTTTTCTCGTGTTGTTTAAAGGTCACAAACTTCTCGGTCATAATAGCTTTGAAGTTCTTCAATACGCAACGTCATGGTCGCAAGAGAAGAAGTCTTGGTTGAGAGAAATCTGTTAGGAGAGATGAACGCTCAGGATATAAAGTGTAGAACCAGTTTGACTCCCTCGAAATTGCCACGCCCGTACTCACTATAGGTGAGGCAAATCTCTAAGGAAAATTGTGAGGTTTTCCTCATGTGAGGCGAACAGTTGTAGATTCATGAGATTAGCTCACAATACGTTAGTGTGAGAGGCAGATTCAGATTGGAAATGAACAATGCGGTAGACTTTCTATCCTTGAAGCGAGATGTTCTGTACTTAATCTTTAAACGGGAAAAAACGTTTGGTCATTATTGTCTTCTAAAAAAAAAAAAATCCTTAGACTATGATTGATTTTAAATAACGACCTCTGTTCCTACAAAACTCTAATAGCAACAGGGTTGGGAAAAGGGAAGATTTATTTAAACCTGATAGGAAAGATGTAAGGGAGGGGTCTAACCCAAAACCCCGAGAAAAGAGACGGAGATCCAGCTATGTTTCATCTATATTTTCAAGACCCACAGTAATATCCTTACCCAGTAAGGAGCCCCTGAACGTTCAAGTTATTTTTACATGTTAAAATCTGTGGATATTCCAAGGAAGCTATACTTTGATCGTTTATGTACAAAAATGTAAGGTTACTTATTTTTTAAATATTTTTTTTTTTTGCTAATAAAAAAAACATGTGTCAATACTGGGATCAATAGTCCCAAATTGTGTAAGATACCGGTAATTAATTTTAGCAAAATATATAAACAAAGAAACTATTATAACGTCCAATAACAACAAAAAGTAAACAGACGAATCTTGTTTTTTCAATTTTATTTTTATTAACTTTTTTTTAACGTATCCAGTTTTTAACATAATGATATACGTTATGTTACATGTCTCTAAGTATTACAACCAAGCTTGTTAATAAATCAAATCTTTAGTATATATTGTAGTCAGTTTTTTTTAATGAAATTTTAAAGAACTTAATCGTTAATTAACATACTATGTTTTAATTAATTTGTAATAAATGAAGGTAACAATGCATTAGAATATTTAGTCTAACCTGTCAACAGTCAATAGTGGTTTTCTCCGATTATTAACAAATATTATATTTGTTTTAATTAGTTTATCGTTATCTTCAGGTAGGAAGATCGTGGCGCAAAGACTTGCGGAACGACTAGGAGGAAGGAGTTTGGACACTCCGCGGAAATGTTTGGCTCAATTCGTTGAAAAATTTCCAAGAGGAACTAAATTGCGAAGGGCATTTTTTGGTTTAGCACTATATGCTTCAGAATACAAGGTTCGTCAACTTTGGGATAGAAGTATAGCAACTGTAATGGACGGGTAAATAAAAAATAATAATTATATTTATTTCAGTCATATTTACAATTTTATATGGATTTCAAACACAAATTTCACAGGTAAGAAATGTGTACTTCCCAGAAAGCCCATGCTTCTTGTATTTTAATAATACAGTAGTTTTATATTTATCACTTACTTGATATTTGAATTTATTATAGATTTTAGTTGACTTATTTCAATAATTATGTATGTTTGTTTCTACTTAAATTACAATATATATATTTTTTTCAATTAGAATTTCCAAAATTTATATATAAATAAGCGTATAAGTTTTCATAATAAAGTTCATGCAGGGTCTAGACCTCATATAAGGCTTTTATTTGGTTAATGTATGGTAAGAACAAAGAGTTCCCGTACCAGTAGTCTTCGTAATTATAATGTAATTTTCGTTATTCTTCACAATGTAGGTTTAAAAAAGTAACGTTTTTTTAATTACACTTAGACTGAACTGGGAACTATGACATATCAGACGAGAACACTAGCTTCTAGAACAATATAGTGCACTGTAGATGTATAAATATTTTTTTAAATATTTTCAAAATTATTTTATTAGCTATGTGTTTGGACAAACATCATAATAAACTTATCTGAATTAAGTCATTCATATAGTTTAAACGTATTAAATTCGTTAAAATATTTTTCTCTTATTGTCTAAAGATAACTTGAATCAACTTCCAAAAAACTTACCATAGTAGGACAAACTAAGTTGTAATCGTGTAATAGCACCTGATATTTGAAATAAACTCTACAGTTAAGACATATTAAGTACACATATTCGAAACAAACAAATAGATATAGGTTTATATATATATATATATATATATATATATATATATATAATGTGTATATATATATGACGTATTCATGTTTCTTTTCAACTATGCTAAACCAGTATTCAGGGAAGCTGGGGAGCATTTAAAACTTTTCCCCCCTTTTATTGATTTATCTCATTCAAATAAAAACAACACAATTAAAATAGTACTAATTGATCCAACATCGACATCCCAGGAACACTAGCCCTCTGTTCTTTCTAAAACGTTAAATACTTTTTTATTTATAAATATTCTGAAGATTCTACGCAATTAATTGTACTTAGTGTTTAGTTACTTGTTCACGAGCTTTAATCTCTGCCTTTGATAAGGCCTGTGTTGGTTTTATAAAAATTTAAGCAAACGTTAAAACTAAAGTATATAAGTAGACTGTAACTACTATATTTTAATTAAATATATTATTTTCCCACAGTAGTATGTAAAGTACAGATTTGGTAGTAAAAAAATTATACCTCCGTTTTTGACTGAACTTTTTATGGCTTCGGGAAAGGGAAAAGTTATTTTCGATGTATTCTTAGGGATTAGCTACAATAGTCTGGTACCCTTGGTAGTTGCTTATATTCAGAAATAGATACGCATTAGTAGATTTTAAAATTAGTTAAAATCGTGCGTGTAAAATTATCATTATACAAATCACAACAATTACAAAACATGTTGTCAATAAAAGGCTAAAGTTTTAAATTGTTTTCGATATTAATTAGTCTTTTTTTGAGCCTATAATAGCCTAATGTGTACTAATATTGAATTGAATAATATAGTATCAAAGACGATGTCGGCACAGGTCAGGTAATACAAAACATAGGAACATGAAACCTGTCTTATCATGGTAGAATATCAGCAACATTTTTAAAACAGTTAAACAAACTTGCACAAATAATTTAACATTCAACTCAGAGGCAAATTTTATTTGTAACTTTTTTTTACTAATAAAATATAAAATCCGTGATTTATATTTTTTTAGTTACTGGCTGGATCAGACGTCTCTGATAATTGCCTGGATGTTTAGAATGAACAGTACCCTTCCCCGCGCTGGAAATCAAATTTATAGCTGGCCTGTAGACTTGATGGAACCAGATATAATATTTTATATCAATGTACCAAACATAGCTACACCAAAGTCTACAAATACGTGGATGTCTTTGTAAGTAATACAAAAAATGTTTTATATATTACATGTTTTAATTTTGTAAACAGATATTATTGTTTTCAGTCTATATTGATTCATATTCATACAAAGTATTCAACTATAATTCAACATAAAGTATACATTAACTCATATTGAATTTTTTCATAGTAATGTACTCTAAGTAACGAACAACAATGTCTAAATTAATTAATATTAAATTCATACAACGTATTCGACTATAATTAAAAAAAAAATCAAGTTTAATTAAATGAATTCCTTGGGAAGTCATAAACCCTTATTAACGAACCATGAAGTCTAAATTAATTCCTATTGAAGTTATACAATGTAATGGATTCAAGAATGACCTGTAATGTCTACATAATTCATATTGGAGTTTATACAAAGTGATGAACTCTAACAAACCATAAAGTGTAAATTAATTAATTCATATTGAACTCGTACAAATTAATTGATTGTAGTTAATAAACATTAAATTATAAATTAACTCGTGCAAATTAAATGATTGTAGTTAATGAACATTAAATCACAAAATAATTCATATTGGAGTCATTTAACACACTCTATTGGAGTAATGGACTCTAGTTAATGAGCTATAAAGTCTAAAGAATTAGTATTAAAGACATACAAAGTAATGAAAACTAATTACCAAACCACAATGTCAAAATAATTCATACTATTTATTACAAAGTAACTGATTCTAGTGTTAATGACACATAAAATCTAATTTTTTTTAAACCCATATAAAGTAAAGAAATAAAGTTAAAGTTTAAAAATTGTTTTAATAATATAAATGATATATAATTGTTTCGCCTTGCTGCAACATCTGGCATCATCAGTTCCCCGATGATGTCGCAGGCGAAACAGTTTGTTGTAGCTCACTTATATTATTAAAATAATTTTGAAACTTTAGCTTGTTGGAGTTTCAACAAGAAATACATGCTGTTACATTAAATACCATACAATGTAATTTACTCTCATTAATGACCAATAAACCATAAACAATTCATACAAAGTAAAATTGACTGTAGTTATTGTACAATAAATTCTAAATTAATTCATATTGAACTCATACAACTTAATGGGCACTAAATATTGGACAATAAAGTTTAAATAATTCATATTGAGGTCATACAAAGTAATGGACCTCTAATCATTTAATTAATGCGCTATAATAAACTGTAGTAGTCTAATATTAAGATATTAACACTCTAAGAACAACGTAAAGCCGAGTATTTTATTTCAAGTAAAATCAAATTTAGATTATATAGGATATGAGAGGAAACAATAAAAAAAAATCGCCATAAAAATTGTGCCAATGAAACAAAACTCCGGATAGTTTGTCCACAGTGTATTTTGATATTTGCCTGTTTAACCAAGTCATAAATTATATACTATGATTGAACTAAAACTTCTTTTTTACAATTTTTATAGATCTATAATAATTTAGTCCCCAAAAATTGAATTTAGGTAGTTTTCAGAGTGACTGTTTGTCTTCTTGCCTGTTCGCCAATACCAGTGGGTTTTCAGACAAGCATTATCTTAACAAAATATGATACAATTAAAAATCACATTTTCGTTTTAGGTAAATACCCAATACGTTATTCGATTATAGATCTAATATCGTAAGGATTATGGATGAAAAAAGAGAATATGAGGTAACAGTGATTAACCTACAACAACTCATAATGGGAAGTTTGAATACCTTACATTGTTGTAATTTGGTGTAGAGTAGGTGACAAAGAAATTGAATGAATTTTGGTTAAAAGATTTTTTAGTTACATGTGAAAATATGGCATGATTATAAATATAAAGAAATATCAAACGTTTATAGAATTCATATTATTTTTTGATTTTTAGAAAGCTGCAAAAATACGAAATTCGTATCACTGATTCAAAGTTCGTAATAATTTGAACCTCTCATATACCGTAGACCACAAAATAAAAATAAATAAGTTCATCAATAAAATTTTTAAAATATATATGTTTCTAAAACTCTTTGTGAATTTTATGTTTTTTTACATACTCAATTTCGATTTATCTTAAGATGTTTGTTATAAGTTGGATTATTTTATTTATTTTTTAGTTATTAATTTAGGTAATTATCCATTATTGCAAACATTTCAGCTCTTATTCATAAACATTGAATTGTACTTTGTAATAGATTAATAACAGATATGAAGATTTTCCCTTCTAATGTGATTTGTATATTAAACAGAGTACCTCACGTGTACAAAAGAATCAAATATCCAAAAGTAGTGATTCTAATTCCTAAAGGAGGAGTAAATAAAACCGCCGAAGCTATGCATGATTACATAAAGAAAACTCTGTGGAAAGAGTGCGACTTGTCCAATACAACACCTGTACCTGACAGTGTACATAATGAATACGACGTGCTATATTAGACAAATATTTTTAAAAAAATCTTTGTACATATTAGAGTTTAGAATAGTGTGTTTTGTGCGTGATTGTAACAATTTATTTTATTTCTTTGCCTGATTTTCTCTCTCTCTCTCTCTCTCTCTCTCTCTCTCTCTCTCTCTCTCTCTCTCTCTCTCTCTCTCTCTCTCTCTCTCTCTCTCTCTCTCTCTCTCTCTCTCTCTCTCTCTCTCTCTCTCTCTCTCTCTCTCTCTCTCTCTCTCTCTCTCTCTCTCTCTCTCTCTCTCTCTCTCTCTCTCTCTCTCTTTCTCAAACTATGTTTTCCAAAACAAAAGGAGAATTTTAATATGTTAATTGACCATGTAAGACGTTTCGCATTTTCCATTAGTATTATTATTTCGTTCATAATATGCAATGTACCTATACCAACTAAAAGAATAAACTTAATATTATACAAAAACACTTTGTTTTACAATGCACCAACTGAAGATGGTGACATAATAGCTATACCGTCATCTTTCTATAAATAAAGTAAGTGTTGTTATATTATTGCTATATTTCATTTGGCGTTTGAAGTTTCTACAAATCTTGCTAATTTCAAGAGAGTATGTGGTATACATTTTATTATTACACTTTAAGAGCCTTATATTATAAAAAAACAAGATTTTTAATATCAATACTTCCCTAACAAGACATGATTTCAGCTGTACAAACTATATTGAATAAATAGAATTTTTTTTTCTCATTCTGTATAGACAAAAATTTAGTGGGAAAAAATATATTTTGACATTTTCTTGTGAAATAACTGTTTTGGTCCAAATAGTTTATTTTTTTCAAAACTTTTGTTAAGTGTTTATGAACGTTTAATGCGATTTTTTCTCATTAGTAGCTAGGGTTTTAAGGCAGCTAATAATTATAGTACATTATAATTGTTGCTCAATATTTATAGCTATCTAAAATAATAAAATAGAAAGCCTTATTTTTTTTTCAAAATCAACTTCAACTAAACGGTTATTAAAATTACCTCCTAATGTTGAAATAAAACTAATTATTCCACACATTTTCAAGTAGGGTAATAGATTGTTATTACATTGCAAGCAAACCAAACATCATTTTATTGGTATTGTTATAAAAGCAATAATTTATAAAAATCAGGTCAACCAATTTTAAATAAATTAACTTGAAACACATATTATTAACCTAAAATTGCGGCCTATAACTAATGATAAAAACTAAAATTAACTTCTTTATATTTCCACCCTATCAATTATTCAAAAGTTACAATGTACTAAACGAAATAAACGCGCTCTAATTCAAGACTCCCATTGTTTTCCATTTTATTAACACTTAAGGAAGGACACTAAACTGCTATGTGTAAATATTGCTTTTCATAATTCGGAGTGTTAGTGAATCATTTTTTAAATTTTTATATAAATATTATGAATCTAAAAAAAATTATCCTTATAAGATAGTGGTTGAATCCAAAAAGTGATTCTAATTGGTAAAGTTAAATAGAGGCAGAACGAAAGACAGAGAGAAAATTGAGTAATGTAAGAACAATTCCTTTTAATTTTATTATTGAATTATTTATGAAATTTATTTTTAAGCTTATCTATAAATATAATTTAATAACAAATCAACGATCATTGTTCATGTTTATACTTCAAATCCATAATGAACTTTCTGTTATGCTTTGCCATTAAGTTACGTGAAGGTTCATAAAGTTATTCTTCTAAATGTTTAATTGTAGAGCCTTTAGAGAGTTCTTATAGTTATATACAGAAATAAAATATACTCTTTTTGACCCTTTTTGTAAGTTGAACTAAAAATAATGTAAATAAATTATAATGTTATAAAAGTATTTTCCTAGGATTCTATAAGAGTTCATTGTTTGAAGTTTCAAGTTTGTAACAAGTTTTGATATATTAAATTTACGGTTTTATTAATTACAAGAAACTTTTCTAAAATTGGAATTTGCAATTAATTACATTTTAAAATATGAAGGGCAGCCAAACTGAAAGTTGATTTTGTTTACAATCATTCTTGCAGTGGGCTAGGGTAATAAAATGTTATGCTATTGAAAAAAATTATTATTAATTTAAAATATTTTTCTTGTTATTCTTCAAAACATTCGTGTGTATGTGTGTGTGTGTTGTTAGTATAAAATTTTGTAAACATTTAAAAATAAAATTTTACTATAAGATACATCCAAATGTTGTTTTACAAACAAAGTTTATTTTATTTCATTATACATTCTTCACTTTATTTAATCCATTTCTTTCATGTATACTAGTTGTATGCTAGTAATAAAACGGAACAGTTAAATAAAATGATATTGATTTATGTTATTTAGTGGTATTTATATTGTTGTTGTTTTTTTTTTATGCAAACTTTTTATAATAAGAATTATTTATTTGAAGTGAAATGTGTTTTCAAGAATAGAAGATCCGGTAATATAATTTAATTTCTAAAATTTTGATTTAATGTAAGCCTAATCTATTTGGTCACATAATAAGGTAAACATGTGGTATATGTCACAATGATGGATCCATCGCTAATCCACATTGGCTTAACTTTTATTTGTAAGATTTTGTGCACAGAAATTAATAAAATACTTTATGGTTTAGGCTATTGCAGTTTTAATTATGTATCAAAGATATAAACAAATTAAGAAACTAGTGTGCTAGAATTTCGAAAGTAACAAAACGGAAGGATGGACTATTAAATATCATTATAACTAAAAATTTATACTCCATTTAAAACAACTGAATATTTGGTATTTTTGTCCTGCTGTGGATTAATTGAATAATAATGAAAGCTTAAAATTAAATAAAACCATTAGATTATTCATTTGTATAACAATAAAAATGTTGAAAAAATAATAATGATTGTTTAATTTCCTATCAAATACAAAAATTTAGGAGGAACTAAACCAAATATCTTTAAATAATTTTGTT
Source organism: Aphrophora alni (assembly GCA_963513935.1). NCBI lineage: Eukaryota > Metazoa > Arthropoda > Insecta > Hemiptera > Aphrophoridae > Aphrophora > Aphrophora alni. Next base: position 19,261,162 of record OY740770.1, read on the forward strand.
CAGAGCCATAAATAGACAATTATTACATGAAATATGTATCTCTTCATTTGGGAGAGTATCACTCGACAAGTATAAAAAGTCTCTGTTCGGTATTAGAAATAGTACAGGTTTACATGTTCATATAGATAACTAGTGACGATTTTCTGAGCCGAATTGTCAACGAGTCTACCAGCTAGTGAACAAATTAAATAGTCGTTCCTTGTTTTATTATTTAAAAAAACAATATTATTATTATTTAAAGACTTGTTAATAGTTGAAACACGTTAGACGAACGTTCCTAACTCAAATCTGGCATTAATTGAAGAATCGCATAATTAACTTTCAATCGGGATTAAGAATCCTAGAGTTTCACATCCCATGACGTATAATTTGACCTCAATTTCTTCACGTTAATTAGTTTAATAAATCGCTAGTTTGAGTCTAATAAAAGCTGGCTTAGTGTCCAGACTTGTGTCTGTTGTAAGATGTTCCTGATCGGTCTCAAGTGGTAAGTTGATTAGTTTGGATCTGGGTTGTACTTATACAACAGGAAAGCCTGTGAATTAAAAATCAACAATAATTTATGAATAATGAACTTGTTGAATTAATTATTGTTCAACTTAAACGTAGTGTAAACCGAACCGGGTTGTTGCAGGGAGGAAATGTAGTGGTAATTGTTATCACTACAAAGGTTCTTGTAGACAATAGCGAGGATCTAGTTCAGGTCATTCAACAGAACATTACTTAAGTGTAATGTCTGTACTATCCTACAACCTGTCTCAGAGGAGATTAGGTTGAAACGTCGACGAATAAATACTACAGTAGGAATTAACTGAAGATATACTAGCTTTGATGGTTTTGCCATTTTATTAAATGAGTTTACACATCAGTAGTTTTTTATTGTGACACAGGTCAACGTGATAGTGAAAAATATATGTTCAATATAAAAAAAGAAATGTCCGTTTTTAAGCTCTTTCAGTTCAAAGCACCCGGTTTTTATTGGCCATTTAAAAGCACTTGATACCAACGATCTATAAATACCAGGACATCGTAAACTAGATAACATAAAAGTGTTTAATAAATAAAGAATGAAGAATTATTTGTTCAGGGAATATTATGGATTCACATATTAATCGCATACATACAAGTTTATAAAAAAATTGTAACAATTTAAATTTAGTAATTATAGAAAATATAATGACAACGCTTTTCGATTGAGTATTTCTCAAATATTGATAAGAAATCAAACATTCATTGAAGTCGGTATGTTTATACTTGTTTTTACAAAATAGAAAGTAGATTCTTTTAAAACATTTGAAAAGTTCGAAATAAGTAGGCCTTATTTACAATTACTTTATTTTATAAAATAATCATACAAATGATATTGGTGTATCAAGAGTCTCTACTTGATTAACTTGTTTATATTCACCCCATGCGTTAGGCTACAGATCACTCCATATGTATCAGACGACAGGGCCCAAATAGAGAGAACAAGTAGACACACACACTTTCCCCAAACCACTTTTTTTAACTCGGAGACCTTAAAACGTTATCCTCTGCTTTTTGATCCATACTTCTCCATACCTTCTCCATACTAGGAATTCGCGAGAAAGTACACGAGTTGATGAGTGTCATAATATTACTTGCCCACCTCCATCAATCAATGTAATACGAACATCTTTTAAATGTAATGCTTAAAAGTTAGTGTATAGATTCTTATAGGATATGTTACATTGTATTGGTAATCAAGTATCGTAAGTTTGTTTAAAACAGAACATCAAGTACGTGGTTTAATGTGTACGTGCTTTGCAAACCAGATTGATCCAGATGGATCTACACCTTTCTTCATGTAAATCCATTTCTCTCATTTTTCCTATCAGGTCTCTCTAGACCTAATGTTGTTCTTTTCCGACCTTGACTTTTTAGAGTATTCGAGAGATAGTGATCTTTATTTTATATTCGTTTATGCTTTTTATTTAATATAATATGATGATTTCCGAGAGTTTTCTCACATTTATACAACATTAGGAAAACAATGTTAAATAGAGATGTTACACTGCTTTTCTTAACCAATTAACTGTTTATTTTACTTCATTCTTCAAGTTAGATATGGTATAAAGAGTCTTGTTGATCAGTAGGGCCTCGATTGTCAGAGCTAATGTGGACCAGAGGACACTCGGATAACCAGAAATTCGTATAACACGGGCAGACAAACCGGCTAATTAGAGCGTTCCCCGCAGCCATTAAAATCAATGGTAGCGTGTGCATTTTCAGCCGCCAGTCTATGTTACGGGTGTTACAAAGACGTTTTGGGGTTGATGCAGTAATAAATAAAGACGTAAAATTGAATAAATAAATATTTTAAATTGAATTAAAATATTGAGTTCACTTTATTACGAAACCCACAGTACTGCACTGTACTAAATATTACGTTCATAATATAAAAAATACATAAATATACTATACTGAACAGAAAATAAAAATACAGTTTTTGTAAATCAAAATTCTAGCCTACAAATAATCTAAATCATGGTCAGTAGTGAATATGAAAATACACTTAAGAAGAGCTACAGTATTGAAAACTATTTTGTACTTGTACTTTAAAAATGAAAATTAAATTTTAAATCTACTTCTTGAAAATGTTCACCAGAGTTTTCTGCTTTACTGAACTGGCCCGCTTTTTTGCAGCGCAGTAAAATAGCGAGTAGAATAACTCAGCGGTCACCCTACTCCGCTCGCTCACTACGGTACTGTATAGTGTACAAACACTCGGTTAAACCAGAACTTGGTTAGTCAGGGCTTGTATAATCGGGGCCCTACTGTATGTATATATTCCTCGTGGAGGGCATTAAAGCTGTACATGTGGACGGAGCCTACACTCGCTGCAATCTTGTCAGCAACTCAGGCCTTCCCTATCTAGTAACTAAAGGTATGTCAATATTCCGGCAATGTCAAGTTTCGAAATTACATTGTTGTCAATATCTTGGCTATTTTACATTGTAGAGGATTGAGGTTGTTACACATTTTTGCAGAATTGAAATCTTTAAATTGTTTCTGGTGTGTTATCAGTTGAAGACCAATGGGTAAATCATGTAATAGATAGCTGGATGACCTTAAGAAGTACCTAAGAGGAGTGGATGTCGGAATATGGTTGTTAGTGACATAAGATATAAGAGAGTGTTGGCGTTTGCTGGAAGAGGCCAGAATTCTAGAAGGAATGTATCCCCAAGGAAGTATCTAGGTGTTGAATAATACTTGAGATGTGAAAAAAGGCCTGTTTAAAATGGCCGTCATTTTAACCTTATTAATTACATTTTTATAAATTTCATGTAAGCGCACTAATTTATTGTCTGCAATCTTGCTTACGTATATACAACGCCGACAGACAGACGACCAGTTGAAATTACTTTTTTGGTTTCCTGATGACCTTAAAATTAGGCAAAAAACCAAGGTATAATGATTTATTAATTCCAAACTGACCCTACATTTCTAATACGGAAAGAGTAAAATGACATGTGTATGGTACAACTAATATTGTTTTTCACATTATATGGAACGACATTATTAACAGTAAAATAATCTCTTTAAATAGAACAAATTGGCTTAGATATTGTAAATAATGAAGTCGTATTTCACGAAGTCAAGTTATTTGACTGTGTTTATATTTTATTCATATACAGTTTATTGTAGTTCTTTAAAAGAGAATTATTTTAATCTTCCATCAATTCAGTTTACCCTCTGCACCACAATATTTAACCATTTACATTTATTAATACCCATATCTATATTATTATAAATTAAAAATTACTAAAATAAGTATATTGAAAAAGCGTGTTATATTTTTAAATAATTAAAATATTCCTCCTTCTTAACATTATATTCGTTTTTCCTTAGCATGTTTATCTGTTGTTGATAGCATCATCAGGTCTTCAACTTTATACGTAACAATGATTTTGTTGTGTAACAATTTGAATATGGCACTCGTGTGATGGCGAAACATATGTGTATAGACCGTAGAGTCTAGGGAGTTCAAGAGTTATAACTGGTGTGAATTTATTTCAAAACATTTAAAAATTTACAAATGGCTATTTTAAATTTGTATTGTGTGCCAATATTTGTGTACGTACGATATCTGTTTACGATATTAAAGAACTTATGATGCTGAATATGATAACAAAACTTTGTATATTAAGAAGAAAACTAATTAAGTATTATTTATCTAGACACTTTTGTAGTTTCATACATATTTATAAAATTATTGTATTATTTATTGTACAAAGTGGGTTTGTGGCTGTGTTGGCATACAGTGTTTAATTCTGATGAAATGGAGCTTCCACTCGTGTAACACAATTTCAGTTATTTTCACAACTCCAGCTTAGTACATTAGTCGTAGGTTCCTTAATTTAGTTTACTACTTTTACTTTCTATCAAATGCTCAGATTTCTAACACCTTAGTTTTATATTTCTCATGTTTTATGTTTTACTACTTGATTTCGGAAGTTATTTTTTACTTTGCTATTATTTTTTACACAAATGATATCAAAAGTCCGAATATTCAATAAAATATAATATATAATACTGTAATTTATATATTAATGAATGTCTGCTATTGCAGAAATTAATTTATTTTTATTTTCCTTAATTTAAAGGATAAACGTTAATATCAGCTTGAAACGGTTAGTTTTGGCCTAGGTTATATAAAATTTGAAACAAAATTTGTTTTCATTGTGAAAAAAAAACAAATGCCAAAAAATAGCTATATATCAATTCAGCAAGAAATATTACGTGTTAACTTTAAATACAAAATAAGATTACACCTTTAAATAGTTCTTACTAAAAAATTACGTTTAAAATACACCAAGAGAACGGAACAGCTGTTCTTTATTTAATACTATCTTAATTATTTTAACGTTATATTTATATAAATCCTAAAACCGCAATTATTTTTTTTAACAAAGTTGGGCCAACACCATAACTTGTCGAGCCACAAAAGATTGTATTCTTACAAACACTGTAAGACTTCATTATGGTTTTTTCATAATTTTTCATACCCAGTATACGTGTGTAGAGTAAGTTTGGGTATAGTAAACAAAATTAACCTCCGTTTTGACTGATCTTTAAGTTTAATGGCGTCAGAAACCTTACAAATTGATTTTTGACTTGTTGTCCATCTGTCATCGTGGCCTGTTAATAAGCACGCCCCAAATACTAAGATACGAAAAAGAAGTTTGTTATACGAAAATAAAAATGTAAAAATGGCGGCCATTTTGAACAGGTTATTTTTGTTTCATATCACTTTTTTCTCAATTATTGACATACAAATTTTCATATTTCAATTTTTTATGTAATGATTCCAATCTCATCTCTCTAAGATGACAAATAGCTAAGTTTTCCCCTTAAATATATGTTAATTGAATCCTTGACTTACACCAACACGAGCGTAGCGAATATAGAATTCTTAACATATTTACAGCTTCATATGAAATCGAAAAATTGAATTTAAGTCAAAATAATTTGAATTGTCACCATGTTACATAGCTATATTTCAATAATTTCTTTGGAGACACAATTTATTGTATTTTGCCTTAAGGATTTGCTGTAATACACATTTGAATGTATATTAATTTTATGTGAATTTTTAAAAAAAATACACCATTATATTTTAATATAAGACAACAAATGCAATTTAATATTCATTACAAAAACCAAGAAACTAACCTTTGGGCATTACATAATATAGAGGATTTTGTACTACATTGCATGATGGGGCTAAGTAAGAAACACGATGACTCCCAAGAACTTTTGTTTATGCTAAGTTTAAGTAAATAAATAGGGTAATATTGAAATGACCTAACATGCTTATTATTTTCTGCAATCAGTCCTGCCTATTAAATAATTTTTTTCTGATATCACAATTGAAATATTCAATGAAATATTTATAATCATTAAAATTTATGGTATTCAGAAATTACAACATGAAAACATAATTTGTTTTAATATATCAGTTCACAATGCTTTTAAATGCTTTTAACCTCTAAACCACAATAGTGTTCTCTTCTAATGTGTTTTCAAAATATATTGCTCTCACGTAAAAAAAACCTACTGTAATTACAGTTGAATTCATTTAGTTTATACAGTCACAAGTAAACATTGTTTTGAATTACGATCGGAATAATCAAACAGTCGAATTAATACAAATATTTACAGTAAATATCACGTAATAAATCAATTCGCATTTATTAACTAACTACGTATTAAATAATATTTCGTTGAATTCCATGATTGAATTTCATAAATATAGAAGAATCTAAAAATAACTCAATAATGTAGTTAGTACATACAAATATTTGTAGAAATATTGTTACATACTTTCGTTAACAATTATTGGAAAATAGTAGTACTATTTTAAAATTTAAATTCAACTAGAATATAGGTTAGCTACAAGGCCTTTCATGGGCTGTTTAACACTACCACGTTTAGTGTAGTTTGTTTTACTTTTAAAAATTCAGCAGCCAAAAACATAGAAAAAATGCTTGAACATAAATTGTCGTCTAATGAAACCAACATGGATAATATGAATTAAATACTTGTTAAACGTAAAATAAAACTATTATCTATAGCACTTCACTATTCTATAAGATTTCATGCCTCCTGTTTCGCTGATCTTGGGGTAAAATATTTAACAAAATGACTTACCCGTCACTAATATGAATGTTTATAACTCTAAACTGTAGTAAATATTTCTGTTATATCAATAATAAAAAACAGTTCAACCCATTATTTAAAAGAAATATTAATTAAATGACTAGTTATTGCTTGTAGCCATGCCTAATATTTACAAAACCATTAGAAAAAGGTAAGTTCTTTTTAAGAAAATCTAAGTTATTATCACGTTTATAAGATAATAAAACGAATACGTTTATTAAAATTAGCCCTTTTCCAATTACATCATACACTTGTTTATCTTGTCATATCTCCTCCTCCTTCGCCCAAAAAAAACTATACATAATTTATTTTATTTAAATAAGAGATTATAATACAATAAAATAAAACTTGTTGTTATACACTACAGGTCTGAGCTACGACAATTAGGAGATGTCATGAAAATAAAGCCAAAATAACGTAGAATCAAAGTCACAAAAAATAAGAATTAACCTTTTTAATGTTTTCTATAATTAAATTTAAAATGCATTCTAAAGGTTGGTCCAAGCGATTAACAGAATCTAGGAGTAACGAGTGTAAGTTAACGAAATTAACAGTAAGGTAAATTTATTTAACAATGTAAAATAATTAGACAAATAAATATGGTTATATAATACACGTCATATTTCCAAACACAATTTTAGCCGAAAGATATGTAATATTGGAAAATCAATAATGTAATGAATTTACGTTATGGAAACCAAAGCTTGATATTAGTTTGATATCCTTTGATAATATTGAATCTCTTACAACCATGAAATAACCTCCGACATGATATATAATCGTATGAAGGGTTATACTTATTAACTCTATAAATCCTTTGTTATAATAGTTGGTTCAATTTGGTTTACATTCAAATCATTTAATTTAATTTTGTATTACAAGAGATTTTATAAAGAAATAAATGTTAAGAAGGGACATTAAAGATTCAACACTTGAAACACCTATTATTATCTATTATAAACTTTTATTTACACTCTAAATATACGAATTATTTTAATATAAATAAAAATTATTGATCGTCATTTTCGTATGTGTTGTAACTACCTGAATCCCAAAAGCATTTTTCTCTATACGAAAGTCTGCCTCACCGTAAGAATATATCTTAGTTCAAATATAACTGAATTTGTTCAAAAAATTCAACACAGGGGTTTTCGGAGACTTAAATATTCACTAAATATAATCGTAGGTGTAGTATTAGAAATAAAAATGATGGGTGTTTATGAGTTTCGAAAAATTAAAAATATTACATATTCTAAAAATGTTAGTAGTCGGCAATGTTCACAAACAATTGTGAAAGATTTATATCACAAGGAAGTTCCCAAACAAAACTACTAGGTCTCCAAACAAAAGTGAGTTTCGGGAGATATTGAATAAAAACATAAACAATAGTTAATGACGGAGTAATAAAAAGTATATTTTTGTTTAAAATCTCTTCAATTCTTTGCATTATTAACATCAGAGTAACTTTGATTTGCTGGACAATAACAGATCTATAAACTTTTTTTGATTCTTACTTTGATTATATATTAGTATTTGCACATTTATGAATATCTACAATTATTCTTAATTGATATTTACTCACAGATGCAGAACAGAATGTAAATACTTGTAATTTATGCACATTCACAAATATAATTCAATATAAAGTAATTATAAAATAAGTAGTTTACAAAAATATTTAAAAAAATACTTTGTAGGTTATAAAAGTGCTCACACTATATGAATACAAAGGCTGATATTGAGTACTTAGTATTCGCTCTTTTTAATGTAACAATAACATTCTTGTGATTCTTCAAGACGGCTTTGCAGCCGTATGGCATGTGGTGAAAACATTGAGCTCCCTTTTTCGTAAATTCACATTCACAAGTAAAATTTACCAGAAATCGCTTCAATTTAACACAAAATGTTGGGATAAAAAACAAGTATTTTTTTCTCTAAGGAATTGAAACCGAAAACTCTATAACACAAAATGAAGAAGAGCACTCATAATAGACTAACAGTTTTTGTATACAGTCTGATATAAAAATCTGAACAAATTCAAAACAATGCTCTTTATTATCGAATTTCAAAATTGAATTTGAGATTATGTCATATGAAATGGGTGAAAAATTATTGATTTTTAAGTGGAAGTCATATTTTTAAGCATGTGTCAATATTGAGTACATCCCAGTTATTACAAATATTTAGCTGTATAATAAAAACTATAAAAATAATATGGTAAAGACAACCTATATAGGATACTTAACAATAAACTGATGTTTGCTTTCTTACATATACGAGAAAGATATGTGAACGTTTAAAAACGTAATTTCGTGTTTAATGCGATGAGCTCACTGAGAAAATTTTTATTTTTTGAAATGATGTCCGTCTGTCGTCTGTGTACGCGCTCAAACATAAAACCTGGTGAGCCGGCGTATAGTGGATATATTTCGGGACTTTTATAGTTTTTCAAAAATCAAAACTTTGGAGTGGCTACCAAAAATAACTTCAAACGAGCGCGTGAGTTGCAATTTCCGTTTCATTGGTTATAATTAAATAATTAGCTAGGGTTTGTAATACAAGTTAATTCTTAATATTAGCTCCACCGATCTCGTTGAAATTTCATTGAACTATGTAGGTTCTTACCTAAACCTGTATCGGGAATAGCGAGTAAATAAATGTTACCTTCATCGTCAAAAAAGGGAAAATTAATGATCCTTTAACATTCGATTTTAATGAAATATAATTTAAGACGAAGACCATTTTACGCACTATAGAAACAAGCCTAAGCCGAATTTTTTCAAGAAAAACTTCTTTTTTTTTAATGTGGCGTCCATGTGTATTAAAAAATTTTTGAAAACTTTTTGTGATGAATAATTCTATTTGGTTTTTATATGGTTTTAGATATGATTGAGTGGGAAAGTTTCTGCGCTATTTATTTTAATAACTATTGAAATGTTTCAGTTATTTTGATAACCTATTGTAATTTTTTAAATAAAAAAATTTTAAGTTTGAATATAAAAAATAAACGTAAATCTTTTAATAAAATATCATTTTAATTATTAAAACGTGTTCCGTAAAGCTCTATCTAAAATAAATATAAATACATAGCCTACAGTAATCACAAATCTAGTTTTCTATGCAAGGATTACATACAAACAACGGCACTGCGCTAATCCCAGTTCACCGCACATTGCCTTATTTATAATTACAAATTGGATTAAATATTTAAAATACAGCTTTTCCAGATCCCTTGCGGTGAACATTTTTAAATTTTAGTTTTACGAAATAGAACTGAATGTTATAAATAACTCAAACTTTTATCACTTCATAATTTATTATCTTTGAGAATATCACCGTGAAATAAACAGGAATAAACCTCTTTCAGTATTCGATCAAAATTGTTTGGAGTTCACATTTAAATTCACATTAAATTCACATTCACATTAAATTTGCAAACGAAATAAATTATAATATTTTATAAGGGATTCAGAATTATTAATATTTGAAAATTTGTATTTTTGAATTATTACGAGTACATATTTAATAATTTTGTTTTCAATTTGTATATAATACTAGCACAATATCCGTCCTTCGTACGGGGTTAACGTATAGATAATCGAGTGTTAAGGGAGTTTTCAAGGCCAGTGGGGCGTTGCCCTGATGGAATTTCTAAATAAAAATAGGCATATGTGTTAACCAGGGACGCTAAGAATGTCCATGTACAATTTCAGCTCAATGGATCCAGTGGTTTTTACGTGATTGAGTAACACACACACACACACACACACACACACACACACACACACACACACACGCACGCACGCACGCAAACACACAACATTCGATTTTTATGGTTGGTATTTTCGGTCTTTTTAACGTAATTGTATTATTTTTAGGTGTTCGTTGAATACCCGTGCTTATCCTACTGTGGTCATGGAAAAAAAAAAAGAAAAAGACTACGATATTATTTAGGGAAGCAATGAAAATTTTATTCCTGTAAACTACCATCAACACGAAAATGCCTTAAATATATCGTTTTAATTTAAAGTTTTACTAAGTTTGACTTTCACTTAATTACATTGGCAATGTTACGAGATTAAAATTATGAATGTTGGAAGTATATGGTTTCTAATCAGTTGAAAGAAGCAACTCCAACGGTCAAAGAGAAATGCCAGCCGCCATTTTGATTTTTAGTAATTTTTAAATCTTGTATTTAGAGCCGATTTTTAGCTAAAAACATTAACCTTTTGGGTATTTTGTATACCATAAGCATCAAACATTTGAAAAGAAGGAATGTAAAAAGCTTCAGCTCGTTTCACCTTTGTATTTTAGAGAAAAATTTAATTTCGGTTGTTGTTTTTTTAATATGCTTAAAAGCAAAAGTGTTTCAAAAGATTTCTTAGAGAGCACCTATTACCTATGAGGAAGCTATATTTCAATTTGCATTGCAATCCGTTCAATAGTTTTTGAGAAATCGTGATGAGTGAGTCAGTCAGTGAGTGGTATTTGGCTTATATATATATATATATATATATATATATATATATATATATATATATATATATATATATATATAGATTAACAAATTCCGCAAGCAAAGATTATCCGAAATATTCTATGTTATTCAAAACATATCACTCAAGGCTCTCTTTCATACATTTCCGTTCAACAAAAAAAAAAAAAAATGGTTTAGACATATTCTAAAACTATATTTGACAATTTTCCACATGTTTTATAAAACTGCCCCACATCAAAATTGCCTTTTTTTAGATTAACTTATATGTTTGTAAGGTAAATTCATACCTACAAATAAACAGTAGATAATATTAATTTTTATAAACGCTGCAAAAACATTGCACAAACTTTTTACATATTTTTTCTCATAGATTTACTAAAGACCAAATAATGTCTGCTCGGTACTTGTCAGCAAAAGTGAAAGTCAACCACGGACCCCATCTTATATTTTAAAATTATTTTTAAACATATTTATATATTTAAATTATGTCTAAAGTTGCTTCACTTGTGTTATAAATTTGAATAAGCATAAATATTAATAGAAGAAATAATGAAAACCCTGCGATTTTAAACTTTATTTTAATTTTTTAGACATTATCCGTGAAGGATAATTCTAGATTATTGAAATTTCTCATAGACTTGGCCATTTATTTACCCATTTCACCAAAATTTTATTGAAGCACCGATTTTTAAAATTAAATGTTTTGAAATAATCCTCAAACAATTTTTTTAACGTTTATTCGCATAGCAATTTAAAAAAATAATAAATCTTGGTAATTATTGCAGGCAACCAATACTTTTTATTTGGGTATTTGAGAACTACATTTAAGTAAAATTTTAACAACTTTGTTAAAGGGGATTTTGAATTATTAGGAATTTTGGGTTTTTGCCTTATTTAATTTACCATGAATTTATTGTTGTCGTAAAAATCAATAGATATGCTCAGAATATGGTCATGTACAAAATTATATTATAATCAAGCCGCTCGTTTCGACTTGTAAAACATTCCACAGATGATAGACTTAAGACAGACACCAATACCAAAATTACTAGATCAAATATACAAAAAATATCCTATGAACTACGAAACAAAATAAAACATCAACAAATCCATTTATTTTAATTTAAAAAAGTATATATTTTTTTGTTTCCTGTAAATATTGTGTAATCCTAATGCATTCGACAGTAAATATTTTAAACGCCCTTTTCTCTGAATGCATCAAGGAGAATCTAAGAATGGAATACAAAGGTAAGAACATTCTGATCTTCACAGACAGTCAAGCTGCAATTAAAGCACTAAACACGACTAGAGTAAAGTCGAAGTTGGTATGGGACTGCATCTCATCATTGGTAAAGCTTAGTCAGGTGAACACGGTTAGTGTTAGCTAGGCTCCTGGCCATTCGGGTATCGATGGAAATGAGAGAGCCACCGATGGAGATGTATTAGCCAGGGTAGGTTCAGAATCCCCTTTCGTGGGCCCGGAGCCGGTGTTGATACTGCTCTGGGATCTCCTATGGACATACCAGAGCAGCGGTTGATACATGGATACGGGAGGGGATGAATAAAGCCTGGACAAATTCAAAAACAAGTAGACTTGCAAGGAGATTACTTAGACCAAGCAATAAACATGCTGAAAAACTTATTTCTCTTAGAAGGGATAATATGAGTTGGATGGTTGGACTATTAACGAGCCACTGACACCTCAGAAAACACCTACATAGCATAGGGATTGCTGCAGAAAATATATGCAGGAAATGTGGTTTGGCTGTAGAGTCCGCAGAACACATTCTCTTAGAGTGTGAAGCGTTAGGACGAGCTATACTCTCTAGGCCCTCCGGGGAAGGAGATGGAAACCATCCTAGAGAACCCGATAGGTAGCATCTGTTCCTTCATAAGGATGACAGGTATTACTGAGTGGGTGTAGGATGGAACTTGTTGCGGCAAAAGACCTTCAGGTCCACTTGGGTGGGGCCTATGACGGAGGTTATCACAGCCCAAAAATTAAAAAAAGTCCCTAATTATTAATAAAGTGTTATTTTTTCTGGTATACTGGTGAAAGTTATATAATTAATGCGTATAACAAATCTTCTCTCAATATCACATCCAGATATTGTACTTTTTTTGTTATTTGTTGGTCTACATTATTAACACAATATTGACGACAGGTTGAAAACGGAGTGCTTCCGGATATATATAAACGTTATTTCTGAATTGTAAAGCTAATTTCAGTTTCCGAAATTTATTTTTGCAGTTACCTGTAAAAAATATATTGCTCTGTAGATATTATTAATTTTGTAATTCAGATTCACAAATAACTCCCTTCCGTTATATTGTATTTTCAAAGGACATCGATTCAACGAAACCCATTCAATATCACCTACTTGAAATATTACAAGACATATCCCTTTCTTTAACTGCTATCAAGGACACGATATACAGTCTACGCTTTGTACCAGATGTTCAGAATGGTTTCATAAAAAACTTATGTAAAATTTGCTTACAATTTTATTTCGGTACATAAATTGGCAAAACATATTAAATCATGTTAAAATATTGCATTTCATTGCATTTCTTCACTAATAATTTATATTATTTAGAGAAAATAAATATCATTATTGATAAATAAACATTTTTGTACAAAATATATATTTCTATTTCTATAGGGTTCTTCATAGAGAAGGAGGATTATTTTAACTTAATAGTAAGTGTTTTAATCTGTTCGAGTTGCGTTTTTTCAAGTAAATATTTGAACGTAGTGCCATTAAAAAAATAATAATAATCGCAGCTTACAATTTACAAACTAATTCATAATTTCGCCCAAATAAAACTGTATAACATCTGATCAAAAATCTACGAAAAGTAATACCTTTTGGGTATTAACAAATTAATAAATCACATAACTTTGTAAAACCAATTTATATAACACAGTACTGTTGTTCAAAATCTGAGTAATCTGTACAGAAATGCAAATTTGTAACAATGCGTAATCCAAGTTGATTTGTGACATCATGGTACTTATCCACGTTCATCGTTCAATGTAACACAACGAGATCGTCTAAATATAACAACCGATAGTTAGATTATTGAGCATTGTATGTAATATTTAATTGTAGACTATTGGTAGATGAAGAAGTACTATATTATGAGGTTATACAGTTTACATATCTTCGTAATTGTGTACTTCTACTTTCTTGACATCGCCTAGACCCTAACAGCCCATGTAGATGTTTCATATTAAAAAGTCTTCGTTTCCTTGTGTTGGCCCTGTAGGGCTTTAAACTGCACATTTATAAAGGAGCGTCCGCTCACCATGCTCGTGTCGGTGACGCAGAGCTTCCGGATCTCAACAATACGAAAATCATTTTTCCTTAGTCTGAGTTCGCAACTTCATTTTGATAATAACAGAGCTATTTGTCATATTAAAGTGGTGAGGTTGTAGCCATTACATGGAGAATTGAAATCAGAAAAATGTTATCTAATTTGGTGTGTTTTACCACTAACTTAAGTGAATAACACACAATATATGAACAAAAAAAGCTTAAGATGGCTTGTCGTATGCCACTTTCATTTTACTTTTTCTACATTTTGATAGGGTTCTATACGAGCACACACTACTCTCCCTATACTAAATTTTATGTTACTTTCCTAATGCTTGAGGTCGCTATGGTTCTTGTGCGCAGACGTCAACGACATCAAGTATAGGGACTGTGGACGGACAGCAAGTCGAAAATTACTTTTTCTTTTTCTGAGGAAGATCAGTTAGAAAATAGAGGTCAACATTTTCGACGATTACCAAACTTACCCTATACTTCATATACCCTATCATATAGATCACTGACATTTTGAATTCTTTCTGTGTATAAAAACTTGATTCAGAAAACCTTCAATTAAATTTGCAAATTTTTAAAAATTTTATTCCAGCATTATTCACAATATTGATTTCCTTGAACATTCACATGCAAAACTACAATTTACGGTTATACACCGATGTTAGTGTTTCCCTAGACAGATTTATTGCGGTAGAGCATGGTAGAAGATAAAAACACATAAATACTGCAGCCAATTTTATACGGCCGTTCCATGGTATGATGTTCTTGGAAGCACGTTCTGGTCTAACTATAAAGTAATTGCAAATAAGACAGTAAATTTATATAAGGATTATATAAGCAATTTTACATTACGATTACATTGATTCAAAATGATTAGTGTTTGAAATAAGTTTGGCAGTTAAGATATGTATTTTTGAAGGAATAGCGTATCTAACTAATTATATGATATGTTCTAAAACAGCCAAGAGTGAGCAGCAGAGGAGAGATACATAAAACATTTTATAGGCTTACTTCGAATTGCACGACTATATATATTACTGAAGTAGTATAACATTAAATTACTTTGTATTTATATTTTCTTCGGTAATTTTAGCAAAAACATAACTTGTTTATTTCGACCAGTTAAAAATTGCAATTTAAATTTAATTTGTAACTACTATTTAAAATACACAAATTTTATATAATTGTATAGAACAATTTCGATATCTCAAAAGTTACAATGTTGACGCAACAAAACAGGATCACCAGTTCTAATATTATATCCTCACAGACAGAGAGGTAAAAGTTGAATTTTATATAGAGAGAGTTCTTTCAAAGTACAAAAAAATATAAATACTTGGGATAACTTATCTATATTATTGTATTTATATCCTATACGAAAGAAAATAGGAAAACTGAGTAATGGTACTAGTAGTGATGTGGTGGTGAAAAGCACTGTAACCTGTAGAGATCTATTGTTCTACTACTTATAAGACTGGAAACTAACGTATTCAGAATAACCTCTAGCCCCAACCCTTTGGGAAGTGCAACATATGAAGTATCTTCACACTTCAACTGGCACGCTTCCAGATTACTAGGCTTTTTGTTCAAAATTGAACCGCATTCGACTATAGTGTGGGGAATCTCGTCGATAATACCAAAATCTTCCTATCCAATTATTTTCAATTTCCGATCTTTCTAACTTTTTCCTTGGGACTACAATACCCTGATAGAAGCTTTATGAGAGTTTACAATAACATTTGTCCTCATGTTCATTTCCGTCTGTCCTATCCGCATTTTCACTATATGTCCTGGCATCCAGGAGAGTTACTTTCATTCTGTACTAGGTTTATAATCTCCAAGTCGTCGAGGAAGTTTAGTACAAGCAAAGGACTCATTTTTGTGATAGTATTCACGGAATGCATGGACCTCTTTATCAGCACGTTGGTTTATTCCAATGACATCTCACACAAACTTGTTATATTTCAATTTCTATTTACACGTTTACCACGACAACCTAGGAAAAGGATAGTCCACTCTGCGAGACCAACTTGTTAGGGTAAGACTAAATTATGTCATAGGTCACCAAGAACACCAATCCCCCCCCCATCACCGCGGGTTGCTCTTTACTTTACGGTTGGGTTGAAGACAGAAGAAACTAATAAAAAATGGGAGATGAAGGGGAATTTGGGCGTTATCATTTCAATGATTATTTGGAATATCATGATTTTATTTAATCAAAGTTTCCTTTACTTACAGATTTTGTATATAGTTATAAGATACAGGGTGTACACTCTTTTTGGCCTTAATACCAACTTAAAATAGGTAAACTGGTATAACATCTTCAAAATGATTTGTGTAAATTTCAACTGGTGTTTTTTGTGCCTTGGCAACTGTAAAAATGAGACTATAACCAAACGGAATTAATATGTTATCTTCAATTATGTAAAACAAAATCCCAAAATGATATTTACCAGGGAAGTGAGCAGTAATAATTGGATGGGGAGTTTGTTGCAATAACCATTTGTTGTGATCGCCTATTAATAAGGTATCAAAACTTAAGAGTTGCTATTCATTATTTCAAAACTTATAAGCCTTTAATGACATGGGTTGATGCTTTCGAAGACATTTCAAAATAGTTCCACTTATGGAATATAAACTTTCTCTAGAATAAAAATTTTCTATATAATAGTAGTATATTAATAAATGTGGATATTTTTTTCATTTTAAGAATAAGTATGTACGCACACAAAATTAATCCACGGAAAAAACAGCAACAAACTCAAGCAGCGAAAGACAAACAAAACTGCTAAAAGTAATTAGCTGAAGTGTATGATTAAAAATACAGGAATGCAATTATCACCATATCTCTAGGACATGTGTGTGCCAATAAATATGCAGACCATTCATTATAGATACAGACACAAAAGGGTTAATAATACCTAAAATAAAGTTGGACCGATTGAAAAAGATTGCTTGATTGAGGACTGGTAATGAAAAATCGGAGATCTTTGCTAATAATTTAAAAAAAAAAAAAAAAAAAAAAAAAAAAAAAAAAAAAACACATGTACTTGAAACATCAATTAAAACGCCGCTTAATTGTAAAACTACAAACGGATATGACTTATTTACTGCTCAAATTCTTAACGAGTCTCCACATCCAGTTGTATTTAAATCGT
Organism: Aphrophora alni; assembly: GCA_963513935.1. Taxonomy (NCBI): domain Eukaryota; kingdom Metazoa; phylum Arthropoda; class Insecta; order Hemiptera; family Aphrophoridae; genus Aphrophora; species Aphrophora alni. Next base: position 19,278,831 of record OY740770.1, read on the forward strand.
TAAACATTAAGAATAATTCTGCAAGACTGAAATATCCCACTAGGCGGTGTAAACTAGCTGAATATGGAATACACTGATATATTTTATAAAACTAAATTGTAAATAATGTAATAATTTAAGAGGTTTACTATAAGAACAAAACTTAAATTTATAACTTTTTTTAAATCAATTTTGGAAACAGTATATTCTAGATTATCTAAGAACTGATAATTTTATTTGTGGTTTAAAATATTAGTTACTCCAATAAATAATTAGTGTTAGCATAAAATAATATTAAGTACGTTTTATTTACATTCATAAAGGCAATAATATGTCATTGCAATCTTTAGAGACGATTTTGAAAAACTCGGAATATTGTGTTTCGCTATTTTTAAATATATATTGTCCGAAACCATCTATATTTTTTCACCCAACTAATGAGAAATTTTATTGTATATATATATATATATATATATATATATATATATATATATATATATATATATAATTCTTATTTTCTCTTTTAGTAGTGTACTTTTTTGAAACTAAAGTTACTAAAAAAAACACTAAACATTTTGAATCAATTTAATCGTATTCTAAAATTTCTTAGATAATCCTATTGTAAATTTACTGTTTCTTATTTTGCAATCACTTAGGAGTTAGACCAGAACGTGCTATCAACAACATCATTCCATGGAAAGGCCGTATAAAATTGGCTCCAGTATTTATGTGTTTTTATCTTCTACCATGCTCTACCGTAATAAATCTGTCTAGGGTAACACTAACAGCGGCGTATAATCGTAAATTGTAGTTTTGCATGTGAATGTTCAAGGAAATCAATATTGTGAATAATACAGATATAATTTTTTTAAATCATTGCAATTTCAAATTGAAGTTTTCGGAATCAAATTTCAATTTAAACAGAATGTACTCAAAGTGTCAGTGCCTTATATATTATGATATATGAAGTATAGAGTTAGTTTGTCAAAATTGTGACCTCTATTTTCTGACTGAAGTAATTTTCGACTTGCTGTACGTCCACAGTCCCTATACTTGATGTCGTTGACGTCTGCGCACAAGAACCATAGCGACCTCAACCATTAGGATAGGAACATAAAATTTAGTATAGGAGGAGTAGTATGTGCTTTTATAGAACCATATCGAAATGTAGAAAAATCAAAATGAAAGTGGCATACGACAAGCCATTTTAAGCTTTTTGTTGTTGACTTAAAAATAAACACTAAGAAAGACACCAAAACACTATAACAAATTACATTAATACGTTTTTAAAGATTTCAGAGTCTAACTCTACGCTTCAAATCACCATCTGTAGACTCGCGGAAATATAAGTCGTAATAAAATTACTATGATAAAACAAAAAAATAAATTATTTCAATATATTATTTAAGATTGATTTCTTCAGGATGAATTATTTACGAAATAAAATTGAATATTCAAATTTTATCTAAACATAGTTTAACAACTGCATTTATAATATATTCAGTACAACATAAAAGAGAAATAAAATATGTCAAACCTCTTTAGTTCAGTTAGAAATTATTTTGATGAGAGATTAAAGCTTTAATCAATCAATATATATATATATATATATATATATATATATATATATATATATATAATAATAATAATAATAAATTTATATATTTTTAAATTTCAAAAATAATTTTTTGCATTGATATATGAAACCAAATAGTTTGTTAGTAGGGAGACATTCAAACATAGTACAATCTATGAATTTAACTAGAAATATTCAGCGTAAAGTTGCTGAAAGTTCGTTGCTGTCAAGACAAGACGCACATTTATAAATAATAGGCAGTCTCATATAGAGCGCCTATACATTACATAATGATTGTAAAAAATATTTATAACACGCTGCCACCATTTTAAAATTGAAAAAACGGGAGTTTAAAAACAAAATGATCATATCTTATCAGATTTGAACTGTGGAAATCAAAGGTTTATATGTTGTACATATTTACGTCTACATATCTACAAGTCTGGCAGAACCAATCTACTGACAAGGAAAAGTAAAGGGAGGCGTTATTAATTAATTTATAACATCTGATAAACTTGTTTAACAACAAGAAACAACAAATATTGTTAACAATTTAATATATGAAAACGTAAAGCTGGATATTAGTTTAACATCCTTTGATATAGTGTATCTCTTACAACCACGCAATAACCTCTGAAATGCTGTATTTGATGGTTTAAATTGATTTGCTTTGTAAAGCTGTTATAATAACAGATTGTTCAATTTAGTCTATGCAACCCGAAGTTTACACTACAAGTAACTTGTATCCGATATTTTTATTTTGAGTTTTTTTCTTTCTATGCTGTAAAATGGTCTGCATGTCAATTACACAATTGTTAACTTTTACACTAATTGTTTTCATTTTATTTATTGCTTCCATTTAAGATGCAATATCTCTGTATATATTTACTAGGTACAGACAAATAAATCTTACAAATAACTGGCAAAATTACTTCTTAATTGGATTTCTGGATTTTTTTTATATTTGAATCTTTAGGAAAACATTAATAATAATTATAGGAGAGAAATTCTAAAGGTAAAAACCTCCAATTGTTGCAAAGCACTATAACTAACAAAGAAGTTAAACGAACAAAAACAATTCAAAATAGCTGTATTGTTTTTCTTTGAAACCATTGGACAATAATTGATGCTTCACATTATTGATTCAGTGGATTTCGAAATATACAATCTTTTGTGGGGGCTTTTATTAAAAACTAACGCAAGACGTTTCTATAATATGAATCAACTATAGTTATTACGTGATAAACCTAAACCATTAGATGTAAGAAACACGCCAACATAACAAGGAGCCGTGTTGGGAAATAAAAATAAAACAACGTTATTAGGAAAATCATTGTTATCATTATAACCTTTCTTGTATGCATCATATAATTTCGGCTATAACTCATTTTACACATCTTTAAAACCAGCATCAATTGTAGTTTGACCTTTGTACAATATAATTATAAGAAATTTATAGGTAAAAAGCAAAAATAAAATAAATAAATATACCATAATTTTTTTTGTAGTTAGATTGGTGTGCATTTCGTAACATACAAATTATTTCAAAAACGGAGACGGAAAAATTTTCATCTAAAAAAAACTAAAATGTTTATGCATCAATAAAATTGTTATTATTGACGATTGTGTCTACTGTTTCAGAAAAAAAAAAAAGTGTATTTATTAATTATTGTCTCATATTACAGGAGTATTTGATACATTTATATTACGACACAAACTTCGTTATAAAAACTGTTGATATCTGCCTACCTGTATACTCTGTAGTTTTCTGGAGCCCAACGAGTGTATCGATTCCTATACACTCGTGAGGAATTTTTTTTGTGAGATTATTTTTCACGTGTATTGCAAATAATGTTTTTAATTTTTTCGAAGATTTAAAATTTGGTGGTAACAGCTACATGACTAAAAATTACGATTTTTTTCTAACTCGATTGAAATGATTTAAAAAATATTTCGTTAGAATATATTCTCTAAGTATCTAAATACGTCAACATTCCTCAAAAATTCCAGTTCGGGATTTAACTATAAAATAAAAAAACTTCATTGAGATGTTTATAACCCGCAATATATTTCATCTGTTCTACTGATTTATAAAACTTTTATTGTATTTGTGAAATTTATTCATTCAAACTAAAGTGAAAAATTACAATAAATGGAATACGACTCTTTATAAATAATAGGAACAAAATTTATATGAACGTTTACATCCTTAAAGCTTAAAGAATCATTTAAATCCAACAGTTAGTTTAGAAGCAAATCAAGCTAACAGTTCATTATGTGTACCAGTAATTTTTAGGCCCCCCACCCCCCAACTACTTGTTTCCACATTTTATATCAAATTATTTTTTACCCAATACCACCCATTATAAATCAACTTTGCAACGCTAGGTGAAATATGTAGGAGTCATCTTCAAAAATCTTCATGCGAAAATGGTCATGCGACACTGCTATAACACCAGCTTGTTTAAAACAATAGGTAAATCAAAACTGAAAAAAAGTTTTACCGTTATTGAAATAAGTAAGTTTTATGATTTAGGAGTTGACTTCAATGATGTTGGAAGGAGGTTAAGCAACATATTGCTTTCACCGGGTTTTATTTCTAAAAACAGTGGTGGAATCAACTGAAAACTTGTATTATCTATTTCGAGCTATCCAAACCAAACCTGACCTAATCCTACAGCAGCCCAGCCAATATGCAAGCTTGTGACGTCACGATCTCACTACGATAGGTGATAGAGAGCTCTCTTTTCAATAGCATTTTACTTCTTTGTTCACTGTTCAGTGACAATGTGTTTATCGTACGTAGGTTTTGACTAGCTTAGACAACAAGAACCATATTAGTTATCTTTATAAACAACAAAAATTCTTAAACCAATCACTAATATGTTTATTTGTAGATTATTCCCATAGATTATTGGTATAAAATTGTTAATTTTGTATAATAAGGCCCTCAGGATTAACAGTAATCTCTCGTGTTACTGAGTCCTTTATTGCCTGATTTCCCCTCTTTTTGGGTTCGTTTTTGATTTTTCTGTTTCATCTATCTCTACTAGTTTGATTATCTCCGAATTATCAAGAAACTCCTCATGCTGATAGGTATCAAGGCAGGCATGCTACATTTTATTAGCGGCATGCCGCCCACCCTTGTGATTTTCATTTATATCTTCACATTTTTTTATAAGCAAGTATGTAAGATTTGGTCCTCCCAGTTAATACCCCATTTTGGAAAGATGGGAAAAAATTCCATATATTTAAAACAATACATTTTTATTACCTAAAAAGGTGTCATTAGGTGTTTCCTAGTTTTAGATGTTGAAAATGTAATATGGTGTGTCCACACTTTTTCCAATCCAGGATATTAGTAGATTCTCTTACAATCTATATAGTGAGTTTTTCAACAAATTGAAAATAACTGATTTAAAATTAATTTATCATTCAGTTAATTAAGTTCATTATTTACTGTATGTAGATAATAATAGTAATTATTATTTTTTTAATAATTAAGCAGCATTCATAAAAAACAAGTTATATCTTTAAAATAAATAAGGTAATATCATAAAGGTCTATTTACACATAATAATATCCTTTTGTAATCACACATATACTCTTGATTAAAACAAACGGCGTACTGCATTAATCTCGGTTCACTACAAATACATTGGTTTTATTTATTATTAAAAATCGGTTTAAACATTTATATTACAACTTCCACAACATCCCTTATGCAAACTATTTCATTTCTACGAAATAGGTTAAGGTAGGAATAAAACTTTTATTCTTTCATAATGTATCAACTGTATTAATATAATATCTTGCAAAATAAAGTGAGAAAAATGTATTTTCTCTAGACGAAAGCTTATAGAATAAAAAGTTAAAAAAAATTAAGATCTTTAATAAGATTTTTATTTATTATCTCCTTCGAATTAATATTGTCGAAAGCTCTTCATTTTACGATTTATTACGTAGTGTTAATAAAAGTAGAATCCTGTGTTTGATTTCTTCTTATTAGTACAAAAACTAATAGCATTTCGGTCACCATGGCCTTGAAGGAAATAAAGAAGAAATTTTCACAAACAAGAATCCCAAAGTCCTCGAGGAATCTGATAGCGTTTTGGTTGGAAAAGCACAAGAGTTGGTCAAAAGAGACCGCATAGGAACGATGAAAGAGAAGGATCTAAACCAAAATTAGAAGAAAACTATAGATCCAGCTCGTATACATCGGGCTTGCCACGTCCGTACTCAATGTGATGAGCCCCTGAGGCGAAATAAAAAAATATATTATATAATCAAAAATATTTCGGAAAACATTGTTATAAGTATAGGGTACAATATAGCCTACCCCCTAAATTGTCACGCCTTAAATACAACACAAAACAGTAACGTAGTTTATATCAAACTGTAAATGAAACCCATTTCGTTTTTTTTTTCTTTTTCAAAGGACGTCTATTCCTCATAATCTGTACTACATCGCCGACTTGACATATTACAAGATATTTTTATCTCTTTTGCTCCTAACAAGAGCTATATTATTCTACTTTTTGGAGCAGATGCATCAAACGGCTTACTACAAAATTTACTGAACTGAGGTTGTATAAAATAAATGTGATAAGTAATTTTTATAAGCCATAAAATATGCTATTTGTATTGTCACGCATTCCTCCGTGTTTATGTTTATAGGTAAAAAGGGACTTGATTTAGGAAATTAAAATCAAGATTATCTAAACTTCCGTTGGACGTATTTACGTATTTCCGGAAGAAAAACACTGACATATTGATTGTAATAATTAACACTAACCTATAATAAAAATAAAATTTTTTAATAAAACACCCATTTATTGTTATACAAATATAAAATTTTGTATAACCAATTTGACTGAGAAATATATATTAAAAGAATATATAAATTGATTGGATTCGATTATGTTTTCGTTGTTTAAGAGTAAAACACCTCTCGGTCTTCAATACCTTACGAAAATAAAGAAAAGAGTTTAAAAATACTCCTAGCCCTCTAATATTATAATAATATGAGTATCGGTAAAGAACCACAGTTAGCAAAAATAGAAAATTTCTTATCTGATGTAGTAAAATTATTATAAATATTTTTGTGTGTTTTTTTACAATAAATCAAATTTTAAAACGTGAGACAAGTTGACTACATTCTTTACATATTGGTTGAGTCATTTATGTAAATTAACCCCAATTTAAAATCTTTAATACGACTATTTACATAGTTTTATTTCAGAGTACAGTCACATGCAAAGCTACAATTTACTGTTGTTAGCGGGCGCCGTTGTTCCCTAGACCTAGACAGATTTATTGGTAGTAAAGGAAGAGCGAGGACATAATCACAATAAACATATTAGAGCTAATATTATACTGGCCTGCTAAGCATGGATGTTGTAACACACGTTCTACTTTAATTATAAAATATTCCAATTTAACGACTTACAAGAAACAGATATTTCAGAGAATTAGATGATTCCTGTTAATAATTACAGTTTTGAATAACTAGATATCTGTGGTTGTTTCATTGAATATGTAGTCATATTTTATTAACACAATGAAACATCTAAGCAACGCAAAATTAACATTCATCAGAAAGATCACCTACATCAAAATATTGATTGATAGAATCAAACTTGAAGAAATATTTTCATAAATACGTGTTTATTTATTCAGACGCTTTTCAACGACAAAGTCGCGATCTTCAGTGGTCTGAAGTTTTATTGAATGAAATACACAAATCAATATCAACATTCATTTACAAAATATCGATTGTTAATTTCAAATGAATTTATTTAGAATAATGAAGAGGTCTGAGGTGCATGAGTTTCACCTGTTGGATTACTCCATGATTCAGCGCCCTTCAATTTCTGTCATCGGAATTTTCTAGTAGACCAGTTAGTAAGTGTTCCTTCTACCTCCTTTTAGAATATCTAAACTCCCAAGTAGGTAATTGTCGCACAATAACAACAAACCGTTAAAATTTCGAGATAGAAATTAAAACCCAATATTCATACATTAAAAAATAGCCTCTTAGTTTATAAACTCTTTAGTTTTTCTAAATGTAAACAATTAATCACAACAAAACGTGAATCGTACAAGTAAAGTAAGCACTATATAGGTTAAGCTAAACATATTTTGAAACAGCTGTTATAAATTCTTAAACAAAAGAATAAAATGAAATATTTGAGAACTTAAATAGTTTCATTTTGTGAGGTGGAAGCTATCAATTACAAAACATCGTAAATCCGTACAAATAAATAAACACTATGTAAGTACCCAAAATATAATTTAAAACTACTACTATTATATATTTTCAAAACAATCAATAATATATAAAGTATTTGCGTAATTATAACTGTTCTCTCCAAATGTTTTTTTCTTTGAAATATTTTATTTACCTATAACAAGCATCTTATTTAAACTATTTATTTATTACGAAATAATTCTTTCAAGGAAAATTAAAGATATTTACCAATTTTGTGCTTAATTAATACTATTAAAATTTTCACGCCTAATTTAATAAAAACCCTACCTATAATAAAGATATACATGACTGGCTCAGAATATCTTTACCGAATGAAATATATATTTACAAAACGCATTTAAAATATTGCTATATTTGCTAAATTGCTAAAGATATAAATTATATTTGATTGAACGTACTAAATATTCTTCTTCTAATAAATAGACAGACATTTATAAAAATATATAGATAGTATAACATAGTGAATTTTAATTCATCAAGATACAGCATAAGAAGTTAGTAGAAATATATTAAAATTAATCTAAGTATATCGAAGTGTAACATATATACATATATAATTATATTTATATATATATATATATATATATGCTTTATTTTTTTATTTTATCCTTGAATATGGAGTTTCAACAAAACATGTCTGCTATTACATTAAAATTATAGATATGTATTAATTTTTTTCTATCCTCTCTAAAAATGTAAAAATTTCAACATTTAACAATACCTATGATATGGACATCAAAAGATGCAGAATTGACAGGAGAGTAAACCCTGAAAAAGACACTTTGAAATCTCATATGGTTTACGATAAATTGCATTTTTTTATGTGCCAGATTTTAAATTTCCCGTTTCACCACTTGCAATACCTTTTTTAAAACGCCTGTAGCTCCTTTACTCTTCATCGTAATGATATGAACTTTTACATGATGAAGAAAGAAAATCAAATTTTACTGTGGTTTTTTAGAAATCGAAAATATCTCATATGGTTTCTGAGTCATTAAACCGAGAAAACTGTCATTTTTCCAACTTTCCAAAATCGTAATGTTCCTATAGCCAAATAGAAGCTGAATTAAATTTGGAGTAGAGACGTGCTATTAGAATTTCAAAATTAAATTTTTTTTTTAAATTTTATCTAATATTTTAAAAATTTCAACGTTTAAGCAATATTCATCTAATAACCTAACATTGTTAATTTTCTGTATGTTCGTGATGTACACATTTTGATGAAATGATCATCAACGATGTTGACACAAAAATAACGAATGAAATAATTTTTCTAAGTATTGACCATTATTTATAAATAAGTGCATTAACACAAACCTTTTAAAAATCGGATATATTAATTGTTTTTAACTGAAAATACGCCTACATTATATAATGACGCAATGCGCATTACAGACCATATTGGAAGGCAGATAATATCTACTAGATAAGCAGGCGCTTGTAGATTCTAAGTCTGAAAATAACATGTAATAATTTCACTAACTTTCTTTAAGGTTGTTTTAATAAAAAATATTTCGACATGATAAGTTTAAATATATTTAAATATGGTTGTTAAGTAAAATAAAATCATTACAAGATTAATCAACAAATTCAATATGAAATTATTTTTGAATTATTTTTGCAATTTTACTTGTGTAAAACATTATTTTTTTACAAAAATACATTTTAAAAACGCCTCTTCAGCTAAAAGTAAACTCTAATAACATAAACCAAACATATATGTGTTAATCCCCTAAAATGGCCTAAAACATAGTGGTTCCAGTGTTAATGGTTAGGTGGGATATGAATCGTTGTTCGATTATCAAATCGGCACGAACTATATATATATATAGTTCCAATACACACTTTAATTGGAATTTGGTTTCGTTTAGAGTTCAGTAAAAGTATTAAAGAGTATTATGTAAATGTGTGATAACAAAGAAATTTTTTAAATCCTAATTAAACTCGTCTACTCTTCACAAATTATTGTTAAATAAAAAAAAAATAATAATAATAATAATTAATTATATTGTACACGTCAGGCATATCAAAACGTACATTTTTATTATTATTATTATTTTTTAAAAACTTTTTTATGTACAACTTTTTACTCAGGTGATTTATTAAATTAAACAATTTCCATTTATACAAAACACATTTAAATTAAAACTGTTTTTTGATAAAGATTTGTTTTCGTTTATCTGACAATCATTCTTGAACTATAAATATTACTTCCCGTTTTGCTTCATATGTTTCAGTTATTATTTACTACATGTTATAATAACGAGCCAATTTCAGAAATTCGTAACGTCATTGTTACTATTTCTATTTATTAAAACATTTAGATAGATAGGGTCTATCTCTCTCTCTCTCTCTCTCTCTCTCGCTCTCTCTCTCTCTCTCTCTCTCTCTCTCTCTCTCTCTCTCTCTCTCTCTCTCTCTCTCTCTCTCTCTCTCTCTCTCTCTCTCTCTCTCTCTCTCTCTCTCTCTCTCTCTCTCTCTCTCTCTCTCTCTCTCTCTCTCTCTCTCTCTCTCTCTCTCTCTCTCTCTCTCTCTCTCTCTCTCTCTCTCTCTCTCTCTCTCTCTCTCTCTCTCTCTCTCTCTCTCTCTCTCTCTATATATATATATATATATATATATATATATATATATATATATATATATATATATATATATATATATATATAAAATATATATATATATATATATATATATATATATATATATATATATATATTTATATATAAACCAGTGGAATGAGTAAAAAAAGATAAACATATCGTCGTCTTGGATAAGAAGAAGGAAAAGTTACCAACAAGTAGCCTATATATATGTAAATTTGAATAACTGTAAGACCGTAGAGTCAATATACTGATGATAAAATAGCGTTAATGATGAATTTATAACATCAAATAAATTTATTTACCAACTTAGAATTATTATAAAGATTTCTCTACAACAAAAAGTAATATGTGCAAACACAATTTTAAATCAAACCTTTGTAATAATAGCAAGTCAATAATGTAAGCAATTTACATTATGAAAGCGTAATGTTGGATAATAGTTTCATATCCTTTGATGTAGTGTATCTCTTACAATCACGCAATAACCTCTAAAGTCTTCTGGTGGGTTGTACTGATTTCTATGTAAAGCCGTAGCAATAAAAGGTAATTCAATTCAGTGTATATGAACTTAATTTTGCATTGCGAGATGACTTATAAATACATCTATGTTCAGATAATAAACCAATATGAAATAAAAATTGCAAGATATATATTATTGCAATACATAATGCAAGACAGTTTTCTGAAGATACCTTAAGGCGAAACAATTGTAGCTCATTTATAGTATTAAAATATTTTGAAACTTTAAACTTTATTTCTTTATTTTATCCTTGAATATGGAGTTTCAACAAGACATATCTGCTATTACATTAAAATTATAGATATGTATTAATTTTTTTCTTTCCTCTCTAAAAAAAAAAATCTATGCATGTTAATCAGAATTTTGTTTTATATTACTTTATTTTAGGTTTTATTCCCGTAAAATGTTTGTTATTACAAATTCAAATTTTAACCAATGAAATTAATAATAATTTTTATTACATTATATTTGTAACAATTTTTTAAAATTAGATTTCAAATTCAGTTTTGATTCCAAATTTTAGATACAATCAATAGCATCAAAACGAAAAAATACCCTAATTTAAAGTAGTTCTATTCATAAACCAACTATTGGAATTTAATTTAATGTACAGACAGAAGCAGGACTAATATTCACAGTTATAAGAATACGATTTCCAAACCAATTGTGGTTATGCATGTTATAAATTGATATAAAATATATATTGAAGACATGTTATACGACTAAAAAAATGTTTTGTGAAAAAACGATCTCACTGATTAAGGTGTACACGCAGACGTAAATAAATCAATTAATTCTGTTTTACTGAAAAACAAAACAATGGCTTACCTCAAAATTCCATAAAACTTAACTGATACTTAAGAATTTTAACAAGTCTTAATAAGAGTTGAGAAATGGGGAAAATATGTCCAAATAAACTATTTCTAAAGCAATATACCGACTAAAACAATAGACGACAGTCATCGTTTATTACAAATCAATAAATGACAGACAGACTTTATTACAAAAACATTAGACTGTCGACAGATTTAATTCTAAACAAGAGACGAGGGACTGACTTCATTACAAAAACAATAGATGAATGAGCTCATTACAAAAACAAAAGTCGACAGCTACACCTCATTACAAAAACAATAAGCCGACGCACATACCTCAATACAAAAACAATAGACGTCAGACAAACCTCATTAAAAAAAAATAGGCGACGAACGGACTTAATTTCAAAAAACAATACAAAACGGACAGATTTCAATATATGTTAATTGAAATTACATAACGCAATATTATCTACGTATGAATTATATATTTATTAAGTGAGTTGAAATAACTCCGAAGATTCATTACTAATCATAGATTCACCCAACACAGATTATAACATTTCGTCTTCCATTCTTCACATGAGGAATTCAGTTTAATATAGTTTTATGATGTACAAAACCACCCCTTTAACTTAAATTGAGACGGAAATCAATAAAATAAAGCCTTCATCTAAATGTCACAATGCCTTCATTCTATTTAAAAAAATTATTACATAACAATGGAACATTTGTATTAATATTATTGTTTGTTCGGTCAATTGCCACCCATTGTGTATTAGAAACAATACACGACGTTTCGAGAGTATAAATCAACTCCCGTTATCAAGTTCCTAACTTACAAACTAAAACATGCAGACAGAACATACGCCTAGATATCTAGGTTTTTCTCTAGAAACTAAATCTAATTAAAAAAAAAACCCAGGACTAACCCTGAGCGGTCAAAAACTAAAAAGAAACTCACATGTGATCAAGAAACAACAAGTCAAAAGAGATCATGAATGTAGTACACAGCAGCTGACAAATACCAACCAAAATAAGTCTGTTCACAACACGGTCACAGAACAACTAACGGTCGTGAAACAATCTGCCAACTGGGAGGGGGAGGAGTTAAGAAACCGGTAGTTAACGCCTACAGCGTCCTCTCTTTTATTTCCTAGCCTTTGAATGCGTTATAATTCCTTCGCTTTCAACGGTTAAAACTTCAGCCATTTTTTTAAGATTTCGTTTATTGTAAATTTTATCCTCATTTTCAATAAGAAGTAACGATAAGGACCTTATTTCTACACTAGTTTGGATGATTGAGTTGACCGTTATATTTATATATAAGGCTTCAATTATTTTTTGTTTATATAAATTACTTTCACCGTGTATTATTTTTTGGCTTTTCCCAATTAGACTTATGATTTTCGGACCATACATGTTCGGCTATTTTTGATTCATCTATTAGGCCTAATCGGGTGTTTTTTTGTGTGTTATTTTATTTAGAGGTCTTTGTGTCTTGCTTATATATATATATATATATATATATATATATATATATATATATATATATATATATATATATATATATATATATATATTGCCTATCGCATTCACATTTTATAGTGTAAATACAGTTTTTAGTATCCGGAGTGTCATTTAGAGGTTTTGTTTTTACGAGATGTTGCTTAATAGTGTTTTTTGTATTAAATTCTGATCGGATTTTATATTTTATATTAACGCGCCTAATCTTTTCCGATAATCCCGGCGCTTAAGAGATTGTCATATACGAAGAAGGTTTTTCGTTATCTTTGGACTCTTTCTTAGTATTATCCCTAACTTTATTGCATTTTTTATTTATGGACTGAGGATGTCCATTAGTAACCAAATCTTTTTTTTTTTTATGCGATTTAGTTCTCGGTTGAGATCAACTTTATTGGAACAAATATTATTGGCTTTGTCGAGTAAGGAATGAAACTGAGTTAGGGTGATTAGAAAAGTAGTTAGATACCGATCGGTGTGTGTTTTTTCTGTATACCGAGGTCTTAAGGACATTACTGTTTCTTTCAACACTCACATCTAAAAAATGTAATTTCGTTTTCAATGGTTAAGGAAATGGAATCAAAAGTGTTGTTAAGCAATTTAAAAAATAATAATAATCTTCTAATTTACTATCCTAATACTACCATACAACGAATTGGTCATCCACGTATCTAAGCCATACCTTCGGTTTGAATTCAGAAGAGTCCATGCCTGTCCTCTCGAATTCACTTATAATGGACTCCCCATCGCCATACCATCGTCATGACGATATATTTGGTTATTTAATTGAAAATAAATGCATTCGGTATATTATTTAAGGAGATCAATAATGACGTTTACAGGGATGTTAGTTCTTTCTTTAATTAATGTTGTTGTCCCATTTGTACATATTTTCAATTATATTTAAAGTTTCCTCAACCGGTACATTGGTAAAAATATTTTCTACATCGAAACTTAATAACCTATCCTCCTCATTTAGCTTCGTTTCCCTACTCAATTCAACCGCTCAGGGTTTGTCCTGGGTGTGTGTGTTTTTTTTCCCCCGTTAGGTTTAGCTTCTAAACATTGGCCTAGACATCTAGGCGTGTGTTCCGTCTACATGTTTTAGTTTGTAAGTTAGGTAGGCCTACTTGATAACAGGAGTTGATTTATACTCTCGAAATGTCGTGTATTGTTTCTTATACACAAATGATGGCAAATGTCCGAACAAACAATAATATTAATGCACTAAATAGCATAGTAATAAATTGAAAGTACTCATAATCAAAATTATATTATGTTTCATTATTTTTTGTCGGTAAATCGGTAATGTATATTGTTTTTGGAATGAAATAAGTCCATCGTCTTTTGTTTAGAATGAAATCTGTCGTGTTCTTATGTTGTTTAAAATAAAACCTGTCTGGGGAATATTGATCTGTAATAACTCTGCCTGTCGTATATTGTTTTCTTCTGTACAATACAAACGAATGAAAATTTGTTATGTCAAATTATTTTCGCCATTTCTTAAGACTTTTTCAATAACTCAAAATATTTGTGTTGCCGCCATACCAGTAAGAGTGACAATTAAGATTTTATAAAACGCGGCTCTATCTATTTTGTACCAAACTAGTATCATGTAGTACATAAATCTGAACAAAACTCTGTTTTTAAATTCAGCACTAAATTTATGTGTATCACGCAACAAACGTATTTATGCAGCTCTCGGAAACTCTCGAATATTTTCAGGCAGCAAAGCCATCTGGCTGACCTATGCTCTTCACGGCTTGTTACGCAACAGGGTTATTACTGCTTCCCTAACGCTCAGGGTAATAATGTAGACTAAACATTACTCTCGTTGTTTTACGTCCGTCGTTGGCGCAATATTTATAGACCCTAACACATTACCAAATATTTATGAGGCAGTCGTTCATCTTCTAAATGTTGGTGTCTTTTTCATTTATTAATTTATTACACTTTTTTTTCATGTTTTCTATTCAATAAACTGATAGTGACAACCCTTCTAATGAGCTCCTTAAGCAATGTTGATAATGGCGTGGTTCCTAAACATAAGGCGACATTCAAAAGTAAATAAAGTCGAACAATTATAACAGTTTTTAATATTTATTACTTTATTTTTGGTTTATATACACTAGCTTTACCTGTACATATTCATAATGTTCTTTCTCCTAAATCTGTTTAGGATACAATTACCTAATATATTTTTTATAGATATATATTGGTAAAGGCCTATCAACTTTGTGAAAATTTTATAAAGTTAAATAAAAGACTGTAAATAAATATAGACCTTATATTTATGGTGGTGCCATAAGCTTGAAGCGAGGGGGGTAAATCGTATCCAATTGAAATCGAAATTTTACTTTAATGATAGCGGTCACAGCTCAACATTGTTTTTTGTAGTAATTCTTTCATAGTAAATTTCTTTTATGCATAATTTTACGCTTTCAGTTGTGTTTTTAATATTTACATTTAAACAATATTTAATAAAATAATAATATATAGTCAATTTTTAAAACCATTACATTGACGATTATTTGGTTTTGTAACTATAATACCCAAAAATATTCGTGTAATGGCAATCGATACAATTAGGTTTGGTTTTTGTTTTGTTTTTTGCAGGGTGTATTAAAACATGTTAAAAAATATCTAGAAGAATATTTTGAAAATCGATAAAATATAAAATCTTTTTTATAAAATTTTAATTTTCCCTTCTGGTGATATGGTGGCTACGCAAACATTTTTAGTTATTAAGAACTTTGAATAAGTCTTTATAAATGTCGAAAATATGTTCACATATCACATAAAAAAATATTCATTCTTTTGGGTTGTAGAACACTATACAGACGAAAAGCAATAGACACCAGGCAGAGTTTATTACAAATCAATATTCCACATACAGAATTTATTACAAAAACATTAGACTGTCGACAGATTTAATTCTAAACAAGAGACGACGGACTGACTTCATTCCAAAAACGATAGATGATGGTTATACCTCATTACAAAAACAATAAACGACTTACCACACCTCTTTTCAAAAACAAATGTCATTCAAAAAACAATACCTGATGGTTATAACTTACCTCATTACAAAGACAATAGACGACTTACCACACCTCTTGACAAAAACAATAGACGACTTACCACACCTCTTGACAAAAACAATAGACGACTTTCCACACCTCATTACAAAAACAATAGACAACGAGCAGACTACATTGTAAAAACGATATACAACGGAAAGATGTCATTCCAAAAACAATAGATGATGGTTATACCTCATTACAAAAATAATAGACGACTTAATACACCTCTTTACAAAAAACAATAGACGACTTACCACACCTCTTTACAAAAACAATAGACAACGAGCAGACTTCATTCCAAAAACGATAGACAACGGAAAGATGTCAATCCAAAAACAATAGATGATGGTTATACCTAATTACAAAAATAATAGACGACTTACCACACTTCTTTACAAAAACAATAGACAACGAGCAGACTTCATTCCAAAAACAATAGACAACGGAAAGATGTCATTCCAAAAACAATAGATGATGGTTTTACTTCTTTATAAAACAATAGACGATTTACCACACCTCTTTACAAAAACAATAGACGTCGGACTAACTTCATTCCAAAAACAATAGACAATGAAAGATTTAATTCCAAAAACAATTGTCAACTGACAGACTTCATTCCAATATCCACTTTTGAGGTTCAAAGACTTCAAATCTTGTCATAGATTTTATTGATCCATAAAATAACAATTGTCTGTAATATTAAAATTTGAGGAAATAAAATAGTATACGTTTATGTAGTTACGAGAGGAGAAAAGGGTTTTTGTTCTTCAAATTACCGTATTTCCATTATAAATATCAATTTCAACTTACATAGCCATACACCGGAGGGGAGAATAACCATGTTATTATATTATTATGAGAAGTTTATGATAGCAAAGATAACATAAAGTTAGCACACTTAATTACAACTGACAAAGCATGGTACTATCTAGAATAACTACACCAAGTAACTCCAAGCTATAACTTAACACAAGAAGAAGAGACAGTTAGTAATTGAACATATAATTAGTACATACAGTATCAACCAATAGAGCATTGTAGGTATAATAATTCATTTCAGACCTTCAGATAAAAAGAAATTGGCAAGAGATTGCATATGAGTACAGTTATGAATTATTATTGAAATAAGTTGATGGGCACCATCATTGTACACTTATTAAAATAATCATGCACTGCATTACAAGCAGATCCTATAAATGTAAAGTCCAAAGAATTGGTTTGTTTGCTTTTGTACGAATGCAAATATTATTGGTAGATCTACGAATCCTATCCAGTCGGCTAAGTCCACTCGTAGATATGTATATTAAAATGTATCTACTCGCCTCGCTCGTGTGAGTGGCCTAGGAGGCATAGATGCTTGTGAAGGAGCCTAAACTCTGAGATTTATTATCAGAGTTACTCTGTTAGATGAACAAAATACACTCTAAAATTTTTGCTATTAAAACATTTTTAATCCGTTTTTTTTCTGAATTTATTTAGGGTGCACACAACAGTCCATTAGTACATCACATTTCATGTTTCCACCTTAATTGTGCTGACATGGCGTGATTGACGAAAACGATGACGTGAACGAAGTATGGACGGCATGTGGAAATTATTTTTGAGGGTCATGAAACGTACACATCAGTGAAGAAAACAGAGACTAAATTTAACTTATAATTCGTATAGTGGATAAAGTGTTCACATGAGTATTAGAAAAATGACGCATGAAATGTAAAAAATAAATAAATAATACTACAAAATTATAAAACTTTAAATTTTGCACTCGAAAAGGTTATGGAAACATTTTTGTATGGGGAGATGTTTTTCCTTAAAATGTGATTTAGGAACACTAATATTTGTAAATGCAAAGAGTTATCCTAACCAAAGAGGCCAAAAGTGCCTGGTTAGCAGGATCAGAATATTGTTATAACATCCTTAAAACTTATTGTACAAGAAATATTATAACCCATTTTAAAGAGATTGTACTTCGTATTCTAAAACATTATTACTTATATTACAAATCGCTCCCTAATAAAGAGGATATGCATTCTTTTTAAACATGGTCAACCATAAAAATTACCGGTTAAACTATTCAGATAAATAATTCGGTGAAAAATTATTATTAATTTGGTTATATATATATATATATATATATATATATATATATATATATATATATATATTATACTTATGACTTATAATGGTTATTGTATTAATAATACTTTGAAAAAAGTATTACTAATTTAGCCTTATAACTTTAGTTATTTATTTATTAATACAATAACTTATAAGAATTAGTGTATTATTCTATTGTCAAAAATTTTAAATTGTGAAATATTAATGGAATTAATTTAAATGAAGTGCTCTGAATGCAAAGTGAGAGGAGATTAGAAAATGTCTTCTCATTTGAGCATACTTATTTAAACAAACTGTATTTCTTTCATGTTCTTTTCAAGAATCAAATTGTAAAATAATAAACCAAATTAGTCTTAATTCTCTATTTAATCAAATTATGTTCTAATGATTAGTGAAAAAACTACTACATAGTTATTCAAATTCCAAGTTCGTTACAATAATAATTTATTAAAAGAAATAACAACAGTGGATTTATTATATTGACGATAATTTAAATTTGAGTTTAGGACAACCTGTTAACAAATATGATTACTGTGTAATATATATTATTTCTGTTATCAATATATATGTAAATTATAAATCTTGAGTGGCTTAAATATGTTATTAGATAACGAACTAGTTAAAATAGTATCTAAACTAATGTATGGTTTTCGAGAATTGTAGTTAATGGTCAAACAGGAAAACGAGGAAATTTGTAAAAATCAAATTATATACTGTACTTGAAAAAATGTCCTGATAACAGTAGTAGTTTTAGTAATGATACACTTTAACGTCTAAAATCTCCTATAGCACCCCTCCCTACATCCTCTAAGACGAGAACTCCCGTTTATAAAATCCTTTCCACCCTCATCATTTGAGAAAGTGCAGAATATGGGAATCAAGGGCAGATATCTCCTGTACATCAATCTGCTACTCTCCCAGACTTCTCAAGCACAGTATTATCTAGTGATTACTATGTCATGACGAGTGCCTTCGATATTCGGGATGAGTTGATAGATAATAGGTTACGTAACATCGCTCATGATCCGTTTACTGAATCTGATTTTTGTACATCCAAGATTAAAATAGTTTTGAAGAACATCCTGGTTAAGACAATGGCTCCTGTCGCTTGATGGATGTTCATCTGCACAACCCTTGTACTCCTGATGTAAACCAAATGACTTTATGTTTGATTGGAAGTAGCTCCCTCCTCATCACATTCTACCAGCTTCTGATAAGTCTCCTTTGTGGTTGTGTTCCCACTCATTCTAAGGTTGAAAATGTAGAGATGCAAGCTCACCTACTGTATCTCATTTTCAGTATTAGGAGAAGATCTCTCATCCTCCTTCATATTATACATTTTGTCTCTTCAGATCTTAAAAGCATAGTCCCCCGATCAGAGCCTGGCTTGGATTAGGGTATTCCTAAATAATGTGGGAGGTCTCCAAGCACCCTACGCGCAACGTAATTATTTTATCCGGTGGTAGCATGGGTCCCCATTATTTATCCCTATGTCAGAATAAAACCGAAAGCATATAAAATTAACGAGAACTCCAAATATTCAATTGTTTTAGATTACAGCGTTACTTTCCCTTGAATGATAAAATGGAAAATAGAATATATTTAAACATATTTAAATAAACAATAATTTAAAAGATGAATAAAGTACTTCCTCTCTTAAATACCGTGATTTTAAATGAATCCCACTAACAACTATACTCCTGTTAAATTAGCGGATACACGTTATCGTTCCAAAACATTAGCCAAGGGTTTGAGCCAATGCCCAGGTTGGGCGGGAAGGGTGGATTTATGTACCGTAAAGTCGAACGTCACCTAAGCTTTGGGTTCACAACTACACCATACACCATTCCTGTTATAATTCTGTTTAAATGCTGATGCAGTAGTGATTAGTAAAATGGTTACAATTAGTATCATAGGTACACTTGATATTTATGGAACAATCGAGAAATTTTGGAAACATTATTAAAGCTAAAATGTTAATTGTTTAAATAAATACCAACTTTATTTATACTAAATTCTATCCCTAGAAACTTATTAATTTAATTTTAAAAATATTAAACACAAATAAAAATTTTTAACATTTAATTTTAACTTAAAACGCCAGTAATTTCTATCAAAATAACATAAACATTTTCTTAAAAACTAAATGCCAACATATTATTGAATAAGTAGTTTAAAAAATGCATCAGATGTACAACGGACAAAACAACATTTGTAAACACACAAATAAAAATTACATTTTAAGAAATGTTTATAAGAAAGTTGGACAAATATGTGTTATTATACATTGTATTTTGTTTTAATACTGTTGATTGAGAACTTTAGGACGGATACAACTGGAGTGGCTGGCGAATACCGAGAGAGATTGTATTGTGCAAAATGAATGATGTAAGAAAGAGGTAGATGATGATAACGAAGGAGATAGATGACATATTTGTAACGAGACCTGAGTATTTTGGGTGTTCATAACTTGCAGAGAGTTGCTAGGGAGAGTAGAGACTTAAGATGAATAGCTACAATAGCCAAATGTCACCAAGACCTGTAGAACGTCAGAAAAAGATGATATACGTTTGGTGAATTTATTTTCTTTTTTCTATCAAAAAAAATGTATTACAAACAATAAATACTGAGTTTGATACTTGTATAACATTTTAATGCTCAATAAAATGTACCTATATTGTTCTGTTAAAATACAAGAATGAAATAAAATAAACTGTTATATGTGGGCTCATGTTTGTATTACTTATAACCTTAAAAAAACTGAAAATTTGCTTTTTTTAATATTATGTAAAAATATTGTTATTAAATATATTATTTTCCCATATCTCTACAACTTCTCGCTACACTAGTAAAGATGCAAAGTATAAATATTAACCAATAACACTTTCATACAAGGTTGAATATTTCAAAATGTACAAGTATTAGGAAATCTTATGGTTTATATTAACAACTGATGCGGGAATAAGAGCATAATGGAACGCTATAATTTGCTCCCAAATCATAGTTCTTTGGCGAATAATTTCTTCTACGTATTGCCTTGCGTTATTATATTAAATCAATATTTTAATTAGATCCATTAAGCTAGTTTTGAGATATTCTCCGACCATTGCTTATCATAATTTTGATTTTGTTGCGGAAATGTTTGGACATCTGGAGGTATTTTTTTTCTTTCTCTATGTGCATGAGTGTGTGAATATATTTCAGCAATGTTTGTACGAAGTTTATTTTAAACAATATTCTCATAGCACTGTATGGAAGAAATATGTTCTATCTCACTACATAATTTAATATAAGACGCAACGAATAAATTCCTCATTTCTTATTCAGAACCGAATATCGTTCATCAAAGGTAATGCTCAATCATATGGAAATATTTTCACAGATCTGCAAAGGGGTGTGCATGAACTCCAAGCCGGCTTTACGGGTCATAAAACTCATCCACACCATTACAATCTCATTGGGTCTGAAGATTAGCTCAACGTAATGTAATGGAATAACAAAATTGTAACACATTAATCAACGTAGTTGAATTTATGTGGTTTATTGGAACACATTATGTGATTTTAGTCCAATTGTATTTTTAAATAAATATTTTTAAACAAAGCTTTACTTGTGAGATAAACTCGAACACAAGATCTCACAAAAAATACGTTTATTTTAATCAAACGCATTTCAACGACAAAGGCGCCATCCTCAGTAATAAATGAGCTACAACGGAGTTATATTTTTGATATTTTAGCTCATGTATCACTGAGGATGGAGACTTTGTCGTTGAAACGCGTTTAGTATTTTTTTAAACGGAATTTTTGTGAGATTTTTGGGTTTGAATTTTTTTCTAAGAAATATATTTTCTTCAATTTGTTCATAAAATAATAAAGGAAATATATATGAAGAAAGAGATTCCAACCAGCTATGACTTGGCAATTTTGGTTTTTTTCTATTATAAGTTGTATGTATAATCGGAATCAAATACCAACAGACAAAAACAACAAATAGAATAATTCAATTTAAACGAGACACGCAAATCAAGAAGAATTTTTAATGACTAAGTTATTATACTGTATGTGCAAAAACACTGTAACACAAGTGAAAAATCTGTAAACAAGAGTATTTATAAATATTTGAATTGGATTAATTTTCCTGGAGAATAAAGAAATCTCACATACAAATTGCATACATTTAACATGAATCCAATCTGGAACAATAGTGCATAGACGTAGATTGATTGCAACTTTTTAACATTGAATACCTAACCTAACACATAGACGCTTTTGGATGCCCTAGGTCATGGATTCTTTAGGGTTCGCCTCCATTCATGTTTGTCACTGGTGAGCATCCTCCATCTTCAAACACAAATAGCCCTTCAACTCTCTTCAACATCCTGCAGCCATAACTTCCGAGGTCTTCTATTTCTTCACCTACCCAATGACTTGATTGAGTAAACTCTCTTTATGTCCTTGTGACCTATATATATATATATATATATATATATATATATATATATATATATATATAAGTGTATCCTTATTCTCACCAGTCTCCCATACGGGTCCAGAGGTTTTTGTTAATATTTTCCACTCACATACACTATGTATTCCACTTTCCTTTGTCAAAGTCCACGTTCTGCACCATAGGTAACTATTTTATTTCACGTATGTCATTTACATTTTACAAGAGTTATTTAGTATTATGATATCAATTTATTCTATGCCGATAAATACAATTTTTGTTTCCTAATAAAACAACATATAAAGCCATCAATTAATTGTCCATAATTATATTATTGTTGTATTTTCATCTATATGAAGAATACATTTGACTTATTTCGGGTTGGGATATTTTGTGCATGAACTTATAGGTAAGCAATAAAACGAATAATTTAATTACTTGAAGTTATGTCGAGTTATAAATACATAATATTCACTGCCTTTAATCAATGTTTAATTACAAAACATTCTGACCATAAGGAAATGCAACATTTCCATGATTTACGTACTTCATGTTACTTACTCCATTAACTCGCTTATTCACCTCAAACGCGTTACTGCTTAGTGCTTAAGAGTAGCTGTGTATAACAACATTTTGTTAGAAAAATTGTTATGTCATCACTCTCAGATATGATGGTGTTAGTGGGATGCGACTAGAAATTGATAATTTTGTGTCTTAGTATTGCTCCTTCTTAAATAAGAAAATTTCATTGATTATTGTTTATGATTAAAAAAGATAAATACAGCCAAAACAAATCATACTTATTCTAACTGTAACTCTGTAAGTAAATCTTATTACTAAAAAAATTGAAAGTCTGTCCCCTTTCTTATTGAAAATTATACACTTGGATCTACGATCTAATATAATTATTACAATATCCTTACAACTATGAAATAACAATTTAAATATCCTAACAAAAACAATTAAAACAAAAAAAGATGAGACAGACATAACGTTCTAAAATATGACTATTTTTTTTAAAGATATCCAGTATAAAAAAGCTAAGATTTGACAACAAATTATTAAAAATTAACCATTTAAAAGATCAGTTAAAATAAACCATGTATTATAAGAACAATACAACGTAATATATTAGTTAAATTCTCCATCAAGCTGATAACTGATCGAAGAAACGAAAGATAGCTTAAACCAGGATTGTGTTTTTCAGTGTATGTTAGGGGGATGAATCGAGAAAACATCCAGGTTGGAATTTAATAATATATAACAACATAAACTGATAGTAACTTTACCTGAGGATAAGGTGCAAAAACAACTACAATATTCTGCTAATTATACAAAACAACAACTATTACTATTATTTCAACAACGCTCATTATTGTAGTTGTAATTGTATCTATTACACTATAATTAATACATAACCTGTTATTGCAGTTGCGCTACTGATAAAGGCTATATAAACATTGTTTAAAAAAATATTATATTTACTGTCGTCATTATGAAGTTTATCGACAGAAACTACTGTCAAATCTGGCTCAACTGTTCCTGACAAAACAAAACAAAGTTCATAAAAAATATTCTCACAAATTAAAACATTAAAAAATTTATGTTATGTTTTTTTATTCTGTAAATAATGTTTATTGATTTGGTGTAAAATTCTGAAACGAAGAAAAGAATACTTGTGCAACTTCCTTTATATTAGAACATAAAGTGGTCATACCACAGAAATAAGGGGGTGAAAGACACTATTTCCAAAAAGTATTAATTTGTAATATAATTATTGTAAGCATTCAGAATAAAAAATAATGAAGGAATTAAATCGTGGAAACCATGTTACAGGTTTTTAGACTGTATTGAGGATACAATGTTCTATCAAAATTTCGTAAGACATATTGATTGTTTTAATTTAAATCTAAAAATACATAGTTTTGTATTAATACTTTATGTGTGTTTTAATTCTTAACAAGTTTCAACTATACAGATAGGAGGAGTTAGAGTACAATAAATCGAAACAAAGTTGGAATAAATAGAAAGCAGACTTGATTTCTAATAATTTAAAACATGTTAAAACTCCCCTGGAAAAAATAAATATCTCATTATACATTTATTACATGGATCTTGTATATTAGAAACACCCTCACTTTAAGAAGTAAGTACAATTTGTGACTTATACCATCTTTTTGGACACACCTAGGGAGTCACTCAGGGACAAGGCCTATTGTACAGTGCCTTCATCACCAAGTACCGGTAGATCATCATTGTACAAAATCCATTCTTTCACTGTTTTTGACGTGTTTTCTGTGATCACTATCAAGTATGTTGACAATTTATTAATAGTATAAATTTTATTGGTAGCTCTATTTTTAATTTGGTAATTTTATTTTATCATCTGCTACATTATTTTAATCTATATTTATCGTACTTAGATTATAAAATACGTAAATTAAGAATGAAAACAAATAAATGTAAAAAACCTAAATAAACAACAATACAAGTATTGGATAAAGACAATTAGGGAGAAATATTCATAAAATTCAAAATTTTGATTGACCTTTTAAACTATGGTAAAAGTTGGACAATACAGTCAAATCGAAATCATTTTGTGAAACGAAATATTAATGATACAATATTTAAATTCGCCGGATAAAGTTTCTCCCTTTAAATAATTGCATAAATAATACAGCATTGAACGTATTTCTATTTACAATTCAATTACCCAAATATATTGCATCTAAATTAGATCTAAAAGAATTCCGAATCGCCTGAAAAAAGTTACATTTACAAATTGAGTTAGTTGATCATCAATATATTTTCAATTGCATGTATATTCTATCAGCCAAATTGAATTAACTGGTCAACGAATTCATTTAAAATCAAATAATCGAATTTTAAATGAGCAGTAGCAATATCAGGGTTCATTAAAACAATACACTCTATTAGCATTCATCGGATCGTTGTTGAATTTCCATAATATTCAATATGTATTTTTATTAAACGAGACAGGAGAGTTTATTAACAATTACTAAGAGTAGAACTACAGTTTAAAGTGGAAATATAAAATCTAAAAAGTCGGAACAAAACATTTTTCAGAACTCAATAATCAACGAAAACTGTAGATTATTTAAATTGACAAACATACGTCGTATATTAACCAGTCTAACGGGTGTTTACGTTAAATTATTCCTTGTTTGATATTTTTTTCACTAAAATTACCTATATTGAAAATTTATTTTAACCACAGTAAAAATTTAAATTGGTCGACATTTTTCTAAAAGTTGATAAGAGAAGATAGATGAAATTCCACACCTGTTTTTCTTTCCTTATTAAAAATTGGTAACCTATTTACAAGATAAATAACATTAATTTATTAATAAGGCATTATTTTTCTCTTTTTCCTCATTTTGAATTAAAAATATAAGTATAAGTAATTCACATACTTTAAATAATAATTAACAGTGAGATTCTTTATTTTTGCTAAAGCGAATTTGAACATCAAACATGTTAAAGTTGTATCCAGAAAGGGATTGCAAGATCAGATCACGTAATTTTGAAAAAAATAAAATTAAAAAAAATTAATTCAACAACGAAAATCCTATTTATGTATGAAATATAAACCCGATTTTTAAAAACAAACAGTAATCTTAAATTCTTTTAATTTGAGAATGATGTAGTCTTACTTTAAGAAAGTGGAGTAGTGTAAAAGAAAAATAGGTTCACGTTTCTAATTTAAATATGAGTTTGTAAAACAATAGAAATGATCTCGTCTTAACAGCTAAGTGTTAAATAAACTGTTGTATGCACAAATACTGAAGAAGTAATATGAAAAATTTGAAGTAATTGCATATACCAATTTAGAAAAGAACACAAATACACTCATTAAAAGCAAATTTAACAGTATGAATCAAAATATTATGATAATTTAAAATGAAGTAAATGGCATAGAAGTTAACATAAAATTGCCTAGTTTAGATATTGTGCAAAAAATAAATCTTTAGCGGTACTACTATGATGTCATAGCATTGTCATACCATTGTTATTGTGGATACATCAGAAGAGGAAAATATTATTTTGAATGGTAAATGAAAGGTAAATATACCAATTGAATGGTCAAGGACTGGTTGGGCGGGAATAGTAAGTTCAAAGGAGGAGAACAGAGGAGTTGTGGTTTAAATAGTTAGTTCTGGAAGAAAAAAAAAGTACAATTGAACATGACGAGTGCTTGTGATAAACACCAGGGCAATTTATACTGAATAAGTATGAACATGATCTTAATGTATTTCTTGAATAACAGTTCTGGATGTATTATTAGTAGGTGTTGAATGTTAACCAAATTGTTAGTGTAATTTTAAGAATTTAACACAACTCAAAATTTTTAGTATTAAAAATAAATTATTTTTGTAACTTTTACATACACATTTTATGAGAAACAAGTTAAATTTGGTAATCACCACAAATGTCGACCTCGGTTTTTGTCTGAGCTTTACATTTCCTGGCCTCTGAAAATCCAAGATTGATTTCGGACATGCCGTTGTTGTTATCCAAAAATTATGATTTAGTATAAGATACTACAGTGTGAATATAAAGAACACTATTGAAATTCAACAAAATATAGTTTAAAATGTAAAACTCGTGACTATTTTAAACAGATTTCTTTTCATATCTCGTTTGATATTCAATGTATAGCATACTAAAATAAATAAAAAAGTCCATATATCAATTCTACATGTAACGGTATAAACATCACTTCCCCAAGAAAACAAATAGAGAAATCGTTGTAAAAAAATCAATTTCAAACCCAGAAGGTCTCCCATACCCCGCAAAAAAAGAAAATAGGTAAATTATAAAACATCTATTCTTAGAGTTACGTAGCCCTCCATGGTCGAGGACACTGACACAAGCGAAGCAAGAGGTGGTTTTTTTATAGTCATATCTACTAATTCCTAGGCGACATCATGAAAGTAGTAATATAAGCAATTTTACGATTAAAAAAACCCATGTTTACAACTTTAAAAATTTTCCCCCTTTATGTAAAAATTCTATTTAACATTTCATGCAAGGACTAAAAGAAAAAACTTTTGGATATTAAATTTAAAGCATCCGCTTGTATTACATAATATGATCCGGCTCGGGAAGAACCACGTAGGCCATGTATTAAATATAACAATATATGTAAATATTGACTACATTAGTATTATAACCTTTTATAATAAGTAGAATCCAGTGAAGAAACACATTTCCTGTAACTGTGTATATTTTAGCAGTTGATACTGATTATTCAAAACACACAGTAGTAAAAAATATAATTTCCGGTGGCAATAAGGTAAAATAGGTTTCTCACGAAACACATAAAAGTGAAAAATACCAAAGCTTATTGCAGTTGTAAGAAACGCGAACACTATTATTTCCTTTAAGAAAATAAAGAAAACATAACTCGTATATTACAATAATTTTATTTCTTACTTTTTCCTAATAAAACGAAATAATATATAACACTTTCCCTTATTCAAAATAAAATATAGCTATAATCATTTCCTTTTTTTAAAATTATTACTTAATGATGGAATATATATATTAATATTATTGTTTGTTCGGACATTTGCCATTATTTGTGAATAAGAAACAATACACGACGTTTCGAGGTTATAAATCAACTCCCGGTATCAAGTGCCTAACTTACAAACTAAAACATGCAGACAGAACACACGCCTAGATGTCTAGGCCCATGTTCATTAGGTTTAGTTCTGAACATAAGCCTAGACATCTAGGCATGTGTTCTGTCTGCATGTTTTAGTTTGTAAGTTAGGCACTTGATAACGGAGGTTGATTTATACTCTCGAAACGTCGTATAATGATTCTTATACACAAATGATGACAAACGTCGGAACAAACAAATATATTAATATTAATTTTGTATCACAAATTTAAATTGCTGGAAAAATAAAACAGCTATTGGATTTCGCTTAATTGTTTCTTATAAATATACATTATGTGGGGGAAAAGGTAACAGATTTGAATTAAATAACTTTGTCCAATTAATAGGTAATACAGTTTAAAATAATGGTTTTGGTAAAAATGTGTTAGTTATACAGTTTTATTGTTCATTCCCATACTTGATTCCCCGTTTGATTGTGGGGGTAGGCTAGTGTAAAGATTTCTTTGTGACGGTGAAGGGTCCCGGCTTTAATCAATGTAAAGGCTTTAAAAGTTACGGTGTTGACCCTTAAAGTTTAGTTTGGATTGTTGTGAATTCTGATTAAGAAAGTTAAAATTAGGGCAAAGGCAACTCTATATGCGAAGAGACATTTTACACTAAAAAACCGTTTTGCAGATCTATGTCAATTCCTTTTAGTCGTATTATAATTTACACCATCATTCTTATATTACTTTTCATAATTAATAATTAATGTTATGAATAACTGAATAATATTTTCATAAAATAATATTTGGTACATTGTTGGATTCGTAATCTGTTAATTGGTTAAGAGAGGCCTTTTAGGATAGATAGCGAGAAGGATGTAATGTAAGACTCTTGAAAAACGTGTAGATTCAGCTAGGTCTCTCGGGATTATCAGTGAGCTCCAGAGGGTTCTAAAATGTATAATTGAAGTAGTGGCAATAATGGTATTAAGTGTGCAGTTTGACTAACAATTTTTTTAGAGTTTCGTTTAAAACGTCTTTTACGAGATATTTTCTTTTTTTGTGTGAACACACAGTTGAAGACTGAATTTAAGCATTCGAGTTACACCCTACAATAACCCTTCCCCTTAAAAAAAATTATTTTTAAAATTTAAAATTATAGTTTAATTAACCGAAAGTTTAAAACTACAAGTTTATATAATATAAAGGTTACAAACTTTTTAAATAGTGGCAGGAAAGTTTCGGACACTCTGTATACACTCCCCAACTGATATCCCGAAAGCTATGGAAATTCATTTTAAAAGAAATGGGAACTATTTTAATTACTCGGTTCTATGAATTATTCGTTTATTCTCATTCTGCATTCTCTAAAATTACTCACTTAACTCTCGCCGTCGCCAAGGATTTAATCTGGCCTCGTCTGGCGCCAGAGATTCAATAAAATTATAACTGTATTCAAACTTGTATATCATATTATTTCAATGCAAATATATTGCTTTTCATTGGTTTTAATAACTGCGCCTGACATAATATGTAGATTTGTCATTCAATATATATTTTCAAAATATTTATTCCATGAAATACAATTACACTAATTCGTTATTCTCTGAACAATTTGATGGCGGCCATTATTAGGCTATATTAACTTAACCGGTTTGTGTCTTGTGTCTAGTAGAATAAGATAAATTGTATTATCAGTTTAAGTGGTTTTATCCTGTAAGGTAAGTTTGTTTATTAAAGTTCTTACGAAATTTTACTGTAACCTACCTCATAATTGTGTATCTCATGTAAATCACAAGTTGAGTTTTAAAAAAATAAATTTTTTCTTAAAACAAACCTTCAAATAGGTCAACAAAATGTTAAACATTTTGATATTAAACTCACTTTCTTCGCTCTATTGTACTTAGTTCCTGTTTACAATATAAAAAAACCATGTTTAGATCGATTAAGCTAAGTGGTTATAATAGTTTGTATTTTTCTACAAGTAAAATAGATTTGGTTTTCATTACCAATAACTGGCTACGAAAATAAACGTAAACACTGTTTATCTAGTTTAATCTCGTATTTGAGAATAATCATTTTAGGTTTTAAATAAACAGAACTATAAATAAATCAAAGGGATAGATATACAATGTTTATAAAAAGATATCTAATTACCTGAATAAATATATATTTAATTCTTGACTCCGATCGCTGTGGCATCATTTTAAATCGATAAGGCCACCCACTTTCAAATATAAGAACGTCTCTACGCACATGTTATATCAGGAAATAGCAAAAATATTTTAATATCACAAACTGTACATGGTGTAGCGAGCTAACATTCACCGAAATAAGATAATTTCTTACGTTTCATTTTTTTTTCTCTGCGCTTTACTTGTAATAAAATAAGGTATTCTTATTGCTTCTCTTCGTATATAAACTATATTATAATACTAACCTATTTAGGTTTTACTCAGTTAAACAAATATCAAATATAATATCATTTATTTCCAATTGAACAGTTTCATTTCTTTTAATCTTCTCTATATGTTGATAAAACTTCCATGCAACTTGTAGATCTGAATGAAATGGAGTAAAATATAAACAATAGTTGGATCGTTCACAAGTACAATTATATTAGCTACTGGACAACGGAGGACATTAAATAGTGATGTTGTAACTACGTCTTTCAGTTAAACCAAGCAGGAGATCTAAGGCTGATTTATTTGCAACCGCTAACATCCTAATTAATAGAAAATTTCACCCTGTGAGTGTGTTATACCCAAGTGCACAGTACATATTTAACACCACTTCTTGGTCAATAAATATTGTTGGATGTATCATGTATCGTTATGTGCTAGGCAGTTTCAACGAGGGATTTAAAATTACGATTTATTGAATACAGAAAATCGGGAGCCCATTCACAGAATCATTAGGTACGCGTTGCGCTTTAACAAAATTGAAACTTATATTTACTAAGATCGAGGTATATTCCCGTGCAAAGCGAGTGAAGTTTTCTATATAAATATACGGAGACTGTTTTACAAATACTGATTGATCACAAAGGCACTGTATTATTGACAAGTAGTGATTCCATTCTATTAAGTATGAGTGTAACAAAACATATTATTTTGACTCTTTTCAAACATCTACGTTAAAAAAAAGGGGAAAAAAAGATTAATATTTACTTAAATACAATTAGACACATTAGTTGTGTTTGAATGACCTTCAGACTCCTGTCATATAGATAAATAAAAAAACGTAATTTATCTCCGTCCAAGCGACTATACAACAAACTGGCGCCATAAACTTTCAAACCTAATGAGATGGAAAATTGGAACTTTCCCAAAATGGAGGTTTTATAAATGAGAGTTTCTTTAACTCATACGTTAGAAGAAGATATTGCTTTTTATGCTCTTTCACATGTCACTGCATCATTAGTACTGTACGAAGATCCGTAAAAGTTCCACTGATACAAAATAAATGATAATAAATTAATGATAATAAAATAATTGAAGTTAATTTGAGTTTATATATATATATATATATATATATATATATATATATATATACACGATAATTCAAAATTGCAAGGTAATATTTTTGGAGATGATTCTAGAGCTTAAAACAAGAAATAAATGTATGTAAAATAAGTTCCAAAACGTTAATTTAGATTATTATGATTTTTTACACACAAAAATAAATTGTATATTTGGAAGTATAAAAGATATTGTGTGAGATTTGGTATACACGTTATTTATTTAAACTTTAACCAATATACTAATAAATCAAGAATTCTTTTCTAAAATAATAATTTGTTATTTGATAAGTTGTCTTACATCATATCTCAAAAACCATTAACAATACAAAATATTTACAAGGAACAAGATTTTTCACTTTTTACTAAAAAAAAAGTATTTTATTTTTTTCCCTTCTGGGTGAAAGGATAATTGACAGAAAAAATTATTAACTATTTAATCATAAGTATTTAAACACCAGTCATAATTTAGAAACTGTTACGAAGACATTTAGATTTTGATTACATTTCTGAGCAATGGATTATAATATTATTGTTAAGAATTATCATATTTCCATACCATGTTAGCTTAAGTTAATTTTAAGTATTATAGACAATTACCAAGAAATTATGTTTTTAAATGTTTGTCTAAAATTATATTATTTTTTGACCTACAGAAAAATATAAAAAGGGTATTTTGTTTTTCTTTAAAATGGAGAAATCGTTCGATTCTTCTAGATATTTTGTAATGTTAATTTTTTTCAAGAAATGGGGCATTCGCCATTTGGAAAATGTATCAAATATATTCTCGGTTTTCTGGTATACTGGTAGTAAAATATGCGTAAATAATGTAATACGGAATATAACACTTATCTATTTTGAAAGATATATTTTTTTACACAAAATAGAAGAAGCGTTTCGGATTTATATTTAAATATTTTGCTCTGGAATCACCTCCAGAAATATTGCCGTGTAGATTTGAATCATTCCTTTTAAATCAATACAGTCAATAAGCAATAATTTCAAAAACTACATCGTCCGTCTTTTATTACTTCAAAATTTTAAATGAGACAAGGAGCATTGGATATTTATTTTATTGCATTGACATACAATTAATTTACCATCAATTCGGTATGTAAAACGTTTCAAATGTAATAATCTACTTCCCTTATCAAGTGATACACTTAGAACACAATCAATGTTAAAAGACGTAAAGATAAATTTTTGATATTAAAATAACAACTAGCGACTTAAGAAAGTGACCCAGGACGATAGCTGTTAAAATAACGATTACAAATAAACGTGATTAGGAATTAAGCGCAAGTAATATAATGATACAACAAAAGGCATTACAAATACCAATTTAAAACGATAAACTAAGCTAAATACCGAATATAGGCTACTATATCAATAATATTATCAATTTATCACTATCATACAACTTGAAAAACATAATTACTATAAGGTATGATTCCGAATATAATTTAAAAATTCTTTATTGATGTAACCTTAAACCGGTAAACTTTCGAACGTCATCTATTAGTTTCCATAAACATAAATGATGGAACTGTTGACATGAAACAATAGAGCTTGTTTACAAAGGTAGCATATAGTTCACGAATGGTTATCTTTAATCCTCCTGCAATAACAGAAATAAATACGCAAAATTTCATATATATCGCAAATATCGCCATATTGAAAAATGGGGCTATTTTTAACATTTTCCACAATGAATTTTTAATCTTCATTGAAGGTTCTCCATTCAAAGTACTCTATCATATTTGTAAATAAAAAATTAACTAATGTAACGATTTACTTATATATAAGAAATGAATCATTTTTTATTTTCTATAATAATTTCTTTTGTCTTACGATTTGTCGTTAATAAATGTTAAAAAAAAAAAAATGTTAATTTTAAATGTAGCATTTACATCAATGACTACAACGATGATATTTATAATGGCGATATTTATTTTAATTTGTCAAACTCGAATGATTCCAGATGTCCACAATATTATCGTGATAAAATACAGCTCTGATGGTAGCACGGAGTTCCAACAGGATGTAGTTCATCATTACTACGTGTTTTGAAATTAACAATAACCTAACCATTGGTCACAGAGAAGGATAACAAATTTCGTTGAACTTACTCCACTAGATTTCATTTTAAGGGACCATTCAAAATAACTTTTTAAATCACCAAACCGCCATCAATTAAAGATTTAGGATAAAGAATTAAAGAAGAATAACACAAAACATATTAACAAATTTTTGAGATTTGTTTTAGTAGAGGTTTTGTAATTGCATGGAACACGTATGTATCAATTAGATTTTAGATAAAAAGCAATTATTAAGAAAAGGTTTCATGAAAATACAAATCTACATGAAAATTTAATAAGAAATGTTAATAACATTTTGTTTGGAATAACGTCTTCCGGAGACTTTTAAAATGAAGATATCACGTGGCCATATGCCCCATTAAATGTTGACTGACTCATTGCTCTACCACCCCTTAAAGTTCTAAATTGACAAACCTAAGATCGTAGAAATAGCCTCTCACCTCAAAGGAGATTGGTTTAGAACGTAGTTAGCTATGTTAACAATAATAAGGTATCAAGGAATGCATTACTATTTTCTTTATAGCTGCAATGAACAGTTTGTTATTAAGTGTACATAGTACTAAAATTATAAGCCGTTCCAATAAATTATGAGAAAAAAATCATTTGAATAACTTCTAGGAACTCTTGGACTAAAAATAATAGACAAGTGAAATGGTCTAACATACTGTGAAATATAATCTATGATATATATTTAATTAATAGTATTTATCTCTAGAATCAAGACATTTAATGACAAAAAATCTAATCTATTTCTAAAAAATAATTAAAAGCGAGAGTTGATTTATACACTCGAAACTAAGTGTATTAATTTTGAATACACAAATGATGTAAAATGTTCGATTAAACCATATTAATAATTTTCTCAGCTGTATAACATTTAATATGATTACGTTAATAAACTACGTTCTCTTTATTTTGAAACATTGATTTACTGAGTTTAATTAAAACATGATGAATATTTGGTTAACATGTAAATTTTCGTAACAAACGATACTTTAAATTAGATCGAATTCATTACCTGGGTTCAAAAGTGATGAGTGAAACACCTGACTCTCGGATTCCTACTGAAATACCGAAATCTCGATTTTTTTCAGAGTCCAGTAGGAAGCAGTTTTCACATTACGGTTGCCAACTCCAGGATCTGATATAGGCGTTATGCTTTTAAATTATTCTGTTCATGGTATTTTTGTGTGCCACCGGACTTCTGTATTTATCTATGACAATTCCTATCTACGTTCATCCTCTTTTTCATTCTTCTGCTGTAGGGTTCTTACGTAAACTAAGTCACTATGGTCCTATTTTCCACCATCAAAATGAGAATTTTGTACAGCATGATATCCCTCTCGAAATCTGTATTCCTTTGCATAAATACGACTTACGCATTTTTAAATTATTTATTATATTTTATCATTTGTTCATTTAACGAACTTTCTTAGCTATATACAGTCTAACAGTAATTAAAATAATGTTCATTTTGAAATATGGCGTAAGTGATATGTTTTTAGTTGATTTCTACATTTTAATAGGAAGAATGATGAATATTCAAATATATCAAAATCATTAAATTTACTACATTATTTCTCTATTTGTTTACAATATAACTATAATATTGTGTGTGTTGTTTGTCTGGCTTAATTAATTAAAATGTGTTTCTTATTGTAATTTAGCCAACAAACAAGTTTAACATATAACTAAGTTCATAAATTACTGTGATAACCATCTCGTAAAGGTACAATTTTGAAGTTATGATTTGAAGCGAACTCTGGTTAGGTTAGGTTAGGAATTGGAATTACTGCCACAATATTTCGATATGGTGACTCCACATCATCTACTAGGCTGTTGCGGCAAGAATGTATTTTATTTATTTTACTGTCTAGCAATAGATAAAATGCTATGTTGATATTTCTGTATATATCTGTTTCTGGTCCTACAATAAGAGATTTATTGAAAAAGAAATTATAAAACAAATTTATTTTTCGTCATACTGCTTCAAAAACAGCTGTTCGTAACACATGCATTGAGATGCTGAAGTTGTTTTTTTTTTATCGTGGGACCTAATAACATCAGCTGGGGTCGAGGTCATCAGCTGTTACTTCGTTTATACGGATTAATCAATTATCGTTTGTAAAACATCTATAAAAACAACCAATACTGTCGATTGTAAATAACCGTTAAAGCAGCTGTTACCATTGATTTGAAAGTTATAAAATTTTAATTTTTGTAATATCAAAATTAAGAAAAAGATACCTAAACAAATTGTTTTGTGTGACTTCGTCCCAAAAATATATATTTAGAATACCAAAACTACCAAAATAGAATCAGTTTGAGGTACATTTCAACAATTCAATAAAATCTACCTTGCATTACATTTTATATGTTTAACTTATAATTTACATACACTCTGCTATTTTTTGTTTATCTAATATTATGTATGAACGTTTAATAAGACGTAAATTTTTTTTATTAGACAAGGTATAGGCCTACATCTTTTAAATATTAACATTTTTATTTATAACCATCAACCAAACAGCAATGAAAGTAATGATTATCAAGTAATCTTGTGCAGAATTATCATCCAATATGTAATTATTATTTAAACATTTTAATGTAAAATTTCTTACTGTTTCCCAATATTCAATTACTATACATGTATTTATTATATATTTCAGATTCCACTTTCATCGCTACGATAGCTCGATAGCATTTCGTTCAATATTGGTGTTAAACCGGTAAAGCGTTTCCATTTTCTGAAACCACTATAAAATGAAATATTAAATTTGTTTATTGGATTATCCTGCGCACGTGGGACTTGTGGTTTTCCGTTTTAATAAACTATTTATCGGAGATATTACATTCTGTATGCTTAATAATGAATAATATTTGCTGAAATATTTTGCAATAAGTTTGCGATATATAGCCAAAAAATGTGTATATATATTTTAACCACTCTCACTAAAAATGTATTCTAAAAGTGAGAGACGTATTCTTCTCACCTTGGTAGAGAATAAGTTATAAGAGGTTCCATTTGTAAATAAATATATTTATGATTTCTATTCTTGTATCCCAATATTTAACTCAACTATAATCCTTATGTATTTATCTGAGTTAACATGTTTGACAGGAATGGTTTTTCAGAAATATTACATTCTTTAAAAAAAGAGGAAAGAAAGAACTTTTGTAAGTGCGTATAATATTGTAGGTATAGTAACAGTCGTACACCCTAACCTACATCAACCAAACTACCCTTAGTACCTCTGTCATCAACCTCTTCAAGATATTCAACCGACTATTGCTATAAGGTTTGATCTTTTGTTGTAGAATCGTTTTTAGCCGCTTTCTTTTTTTTTTTTTTACTGAATGAACTCTTACTTTGACATTCGCAGTAACTTAAATTAGTGAGTAAAGGCTTGGAAATCAAAAAAAAATCTAGATCCACACCTTTTTTTTACGTAAACCAGGATTAGATTTATCTTTTTCATCTCTACTATCAGGTCTCTCTAGAACCACTCTTGTTCTTTTCCGACCCTAACCCAATTAGAGTATTTGAGAGCTACGTGTGTTTATTTCACAGTCGTTTCTTCTTTTTTATAACGCAATAATAACTGAATAGTTTTTAAAATTAAACAACATGGAAAATAGAATAAAACTCTAACACAAGATCTCACAAAAAATACGTTTATTTAATCAAACGCATATCAAACGATTAACTCGCCATTTTAGTGACACATGACTATACATGACTAGTGATACATGACTAACAATAACTAAACTATATCGTTAAACTATATTGTCGTTGAAACGAGTTTGATTAGGTAACCTTAATTTTTGTGTGATCTTGTGTTCCAATTATATTGTATCTAATATTATCTCACAAGTTATGCTCAATATTTATTTAACAAGGAAAATGTATTCTTTGACTAAAATAACTGCGCTTTTGTGTTTTTTTCTGACCAAAAAAACTAATTGTGTTCTCGTTGTCTTCTTAAACCGATTTTTCACTAACTAAATTCTTCTCTTACTCAAATTATGTTACCCTTTTCGTCTCTTACTTTAAAAACTTTGTAACAATATACTAATTTTGTATAAAAACGCATATTATTTTATGTAAAAAGAATTTTTAATTTTTCAACATACGGTACCTGTATGTTTTTAGAAAGTGTATGCTAAAGAGAGATACAATTATTGTAACTTAGTTTAATTTAGAGTTAAAGTGGAATGGTATTTATAATGCATACAATATATAATAATTAAATATGCAATATAATTATAGTGATTGTTTGTGTGTACGTGAATTTGTTTTATTATTTGCGTGTGATAACGTGGAAAATCTGAAGAAGAATATATGGAAAATTTGTTCATATGAAAGTAAAGTAGAAAAGCATCTGTCAAATAGTGCAAAATCGATGTATGATTAATTATTAAAGCTATATTAAAATAAATAAGTGACTTTTTAGAGAAAAGTTATTAAGAAATTTCGATTACATTGTATCATATATGAAATCATAGATTTTTAAACGTATACGGTTTTCTATTATCGGCAATCAATAAAGTAATATAAGTAAATTAAAAAAAATCAATAAAATACCCTTTTAAATTTTATCACTAACTTTTTCCATATGTTATGAGAAATGGAACCATAGATGTAATGAAATGTCAACACTAATACACATTTGCTTTGTTGTATATTGATAACTTTCCAATAAATATATTTCAATATTCAGGTTACAGAACGTAACATTCCCACGAATCGTTTATTAAAACGCGAAACCACGATTTTCATCCGCAGGATATTTCATTAAATAAATTTAATACTTAATTTCAAAGTAGTTTCACAAAATGAAAACTTTTGACCTATTTCACTCTTATAATGAGATATTTTGTTGTATTTTTATTGTGGTGAAGTATGACAAACTTTACAAATTGAAATGTTAATGTATCTATCAAAAATAAATGTGCTAAATTAAATAAATTGACAATCGTATTTTTTGTATTATTTTATTTTTATTAGTTAAATGAAAATGGTTATTTTCATAAAACAATGTGTCTACTATAATTCAAATATCTTTTGCCATATGTATGAGAATCTAGTTTTGAAAAATAGTTGATGCAATTTCTTTGATAAAAATAATAGATCGCCTGCTAGTATTACAATCGCAATTCTAATGAAAAGTTAGCGCTGTAAGGTTGTTTACTATTCATTCATTGCCAAAAACAATAGTATTCGTTTTTACATTGAAGTGTGAAAGCTATATATATATAAATACGTAGGTGGTCAAACTCCTTCCGCTTTTAAATTCAGCGACAAATTAAACATTTTAAAACTATTTTTTATTAAAAAGTAAACTTCAATTTAGTTGCCTTATATAAGAATCACTTTGAAGTATAAGTCTGTCAACTTAAGCTTCTAGCGAATATCATAATTTGAACTTAATTGTGACTATAGAATACCAACTTTTAAGTGAGTTTCATCATTCAATTTATATCTGAGATCAAGTTCCACAGCATGCAATAATGCGAGTGTTATTATGACGGTTGATCAGTTGTTGTTTATATGTTCAAGCTCGAAATGCGGTAGTGTTGGCTAAGTAGGGGCATGCTGTCTTTGAAGTGCACCGTTAGATGGTCCTGAGAGATGGCCAGGCTGTTCAATTGAATGTAAAACACGACCAAAAGACTATAACTTACAGATTCACTCGCTTGATTCATTGATACGTATGGTAACGTTCCCAATGTTCGTCGGTGATTCGACATCGGAGGTAATTTTTTTATTTTTCTTCGAATTTATAAACGGAACAATCAATCATCATGAAAAAATATACAATAGAAAAACTTACTTAGATATGCGTAAAAATTATACGCGAATTCTATTCTCTCTGTAGGGAAAATGTGTATAATAAAACAGTCTATTGAAAGAAAATAGTTTAGATTTCTACTTTGTAAAAAATTATATTCTTTTTTTAAAAATTTTTATGAGAGATTTGCGTTTAGTTTTTATTCGTTTCCCAACCTTCACAATAATGTTAAATATAGCCTACATAATAGATATTATTATGTACGTTTATAAATATTACTAAATTATTTAAATTGATAACGTAACTTGAAAATTGGAATATTGATATCTTTCACCTCTCATGTACTAAATATTATCACATATTTCCTCCACTTATTAAAAATATTAGCTTTTATAATTTTCATCACAAAACCAGATTGACTAGCCATAACAAGAAAAATTAAAACCCAGATTAATTAAACAAAGTAAATGATGTAACTTTCTCTAACATAAGTAGATTTATATTTATAAAGCTGTCCTTAGGGATATATCTTTTTTTCCAAATTATGTAATCTGGATATTACATACGAATTTTAAAAAAAAATATTATTTTATTCTGGTAGTTTTTCTATTCTTTGACCTTTATAAGATATGTTAAATGTAAAGATAATATTCGATTTATTATTTTTACAAATAAATATGAAATAAAAATGTTTGTCATTAGTAACATTAAAAAAGTTTCGTAATTGTATGTTTTACAGGTATAGGTATTTTCTGAACACAACAAGAATTTAGTTTCCATTAAAGAAACTAAATAATGTTACTATATATTCCTAGAGTTTTATTATTAAAATATAATTTCAGGTGATTTTTAATTTCACGTATTCAAAAAATATGAAAATGTTTCAAAATTCCACTTCTTTGCTTGTCTGACAAATCGAGAAAACAATTTACCTGATCTAAAACATCCATTCTAATGAGATGTATAATTTACCCCTCATTGGAATATGTACAGAAAATACAGTAAAACGTTCACCTCTGACGAAATAGTTGCCATATACTAGGTGTTAGAGACATTCTTAGCAATAACTATGTAACAGAATTTAACTGCTGCGGTTTATTATCCCAAAGACATTTAGTGCAGCCTTCAACCCGAAAACACTGTCTGGCAATTTTATGGCAACTGACACCACTAAATTTTCACCCTAACTCATATCTTATAGGATACTAAACTTTAGTGGGAACATGACTAATGTATTATGGTAGTGAAACATTTTTATAATAAAAGTAAAATAGATCAACTCTTTTTTTTAAGGGATTAAACTAAGAAAGCGAGGAACCTCACCTGGAAGTACACTTTTATTCTTATAGTCTTGGGTTAGATCTCTGTTTCTCATCTTTCTTTTCAAGTTAGGAGTCTTTATTTTATACTCTTTTCTTATACCATATGGTAATACTGACCGAGAGTATATTGGCTTTGACAAATAGAAAAATATACATACTTTTTTTTTTTTTTTTTTTTAATGTGATTCTAAAAGTAAACTATTAGATAACGTTTTTTCTAACTTCACCCAATATTCTTTTATACTTATGTTTCATAAATCTATTTACTTTCGTACACTTTTGAGCACAAATAGAGAGAACTTGTTGGAATAAGTTTGTTTGTATTAGTTCTTAGAATTTAGTTGGATTACAAAATGCATTTATTAGGCAATATTGTGTAAGAAAGAGACGAACTTTCATTATATTACTCTTGATACATAGTAATAACTAATAAAGTAAAGGAAGATATTTCAGCCACTTTAGTAGAGTGATCGAGACATCAGTCGATAAAACACTTTTTTAACCAGAAATTTTAAACGCTTAATATATCTGACAGTTTATTTGTTTCACTTCTTAATTGTAAGTTTTCATTTTTAAGTTCCTCTGATTTGTTTTATAATATTAGTCTTGATGTTTTTGTATTAATTGCAATATTGTCAGTCCTAATTTGATTCAATTGTTAATTAAAAATTCTTGTTTAAAGGCGAAAAATTGCTTGTTATCATCTCCTTATAAAAAAATATTTTAAAAAATAAAAATAAAAAAAGAAGAAAAATAGAACACAAAATAGACCTGGTACTCGAAAAGTGTTCAAGGTCGGTAAAATAAAGAGTTTGATAAGAAAGCCCGTGAGGCTGAAAAAATACATAAAAACAAAATACAAAAAAGCTTTTAATAGCAATCAAACATTATAGGTTTCAAAAACGACTAATTTTGTCTATAATAAAAGATATTTCAAAAATATTAATTAAATAAGTAACTATTTATTAACAAAGTATATTATTGTAACAAATATTCTAGAACTGGTTGATAATAATATCATTATTATTGTTTACAAAATGAATACTAAGTATCAACCTTGAAACTGTAGTAAAATTGTAAAGATACTTTATTTATTACGACCCAATTCTGTTATTGCAGATATTTATGAAGCACTGGACCCGTACAATTATCTTCCTGCCACAACCACTTTTATCCAATACACAGGCACCAGATGAGACTACATTACCCAAATCCCTAGGAACGATAGAATTAATTAATGGAATTTGAGAGACAATTGTGTGGAAACCAACGAATTACACGATCCATTTGTACGTAAATTTGTAATCAAGCTTTGGTTAACATTGATGACGTAATCGGTCAACGACTACTAAACAAATGGAACTATTGATAGTTTTATTAATATTGGTAAATATTTTACAACTTAGTATGGTGATGTATTAAAGACCTTGAAGTAAGTATAAAAACCAAATCAACACTGTAATAATCATCTATTTGTTTAGTTTTAGATTAAAAGACCAATCATTACTATTGAAATAGCATACTGTTTGCACCTTAACTTTTTATCCACCCTTTTAAATGTCCCATATCTAACTAATAATTAAAAACATATATTATAAATACACAGAACTAGGACGACAATTATCTATGTAACAGGAAGCTTTATACATGGGCTCCATAGCTGAGATCGTAGGAGCTGTATAGTCGGCATTGAAGTATGAAGAAAATTGTTTCAACCAGGCTAAACATACCGTTTCTCTAAAATACCTCTCAATCCTTAAACAGAATACAAAAATATATTTACATATTTATGAATGTTTTAGACAAATAAGCTCATAATTTAAATAGGACGAAAAATGATTCCCGTGGATTTTCTGATTATTATTCGGACTCTCCATGAATTTATTAAAGCTATAAAATAATACTATAAGTATTACCAAAGCCATATATCTTAATGAATAATGAATGAATTGAGTAGAAATAAAACAGTTCTGTAAAGAGATACTGGGGGAGAGGGGGACGACTTGGTACAATGAATATAAATATATTATAATTAATTGTACAGCGACGGTAGTCAATTTAAAGATTATTTATACGTAGATAGAAATTAAAACAAAGACAATTAAGAGTGTGGAATTATTTAAAACCTGCGAGATATTATATGATTTAATTGGTATGTAATTAAAAATTAGGCATGGTTTAGAACTTCTGAATTTTCTACTAGGCCATCATATCATACCGTTGTGTATAATTCCTTAGTTTTTCTCAGTTGAAAACCGCAATAGTAAGCTAATATAGTCTTAAAAAATACTATACCTGGGTTAGGGAATTCGTATTAAATATTTCCAGCTGAGTCCTTACAAA
Organism: Aphrophora alni; assembly: GCA_963513935.1. Classification (NCBI taxonomy): domain Eukaryota; kingdom Metazoa; phylum Arthropoda; class Insecta; order Hemiptera; family Aphrophoridae; genus Aphrophora; species Aphrophora alni. The sequence goes on from OY740770.1 coordinate 19,322,479, forward strand.
TAAAAAGTTTCTGCAAGTTATCTATTTATGTTATTTATTTAAACTTGCGGAATTTTAATTTCAGTATGAAGGTAATTTCAAGAATAGTCATGATAATGAGTGTAAATAGTAAGCTTTACTCATGTTATGACACACGAAAGGCTTACCTAACATGCTTTAATAGTTTATCTAAAATTATTTCCTTCTCTATAAATGTAGGTAAACTCACCATTGAAATCTTATCTTTCACTCCATAAAAATATATACACTACATAAATCTTCGATATTACAGTCTATGGCCTTTTAGAAAAACTGTCTTTACTATTCTTTTTTCTCAGCCATTCGTTTCCCCTGCTATTTGACATTTAACTCAAGTTTCGTTCCAGATCATCAAAAATCTCATTTCCTTTAGTTTCCTCTGCTTTTCTCTCCTCAGGAATTTCGTGAAAATTAACTTCTAAGCAAATCTCTCCTCTGACATTCTTTGAAAAACCAGCTTACTTTTTTCTAGATTTTACTACCAATATTAAGTCTGGTTTTCATAAACCTCACCAGTTTTGCATTCTGTCTTATCTTTCAATACAGACTTAACTTTCATCCACTGCTACCTATATATTTCTCAGAATTATTATTTTCTATTCCAGGAACACGTCTTGTTATATAATCCATGCCCACTAATCTATCGTTCACTATAAATCACACTACAATCTTGTAAACTCGTGTTTGTTCTCTACTCAATATTCATGATTTAAGTATGTGTGTTAATTATGATTGGCTATTCGAGATGCTATAATTCCATCAAACTTTAACTGTTATCTACGAGTGTAAAATAACCGTACCTTTTTATTACTTCTCATTTTAAATGCTATTTTATTTGCAGTGCTTTACTCGTTGTTGTGACAAATGCATGCAATCGTGGAAGGTAAAATTCTTTTAGAACCTCATCTATTTTTTTTTTTTAATTTAATCAATTTTTGTGTATTACTTCATAGTCTACGTAAGGCAGCACCGTAATGGTAAAACTAGTTCCTCTTCGGCGATTTACTATACCTTTTTTACAAAGCATTTTCTAAAACTAAATTAAAAAGCAATGTTGGTAACAAAAAGTCATATTTTTGAAGCTGAACTAAAAGCCCTTCGATCATTGGAGATAGATATTGTTTAATGCAAAGTCTGAGCGAATCAAAACAGGCTGGTATTTTATAGAAAGAAGTCTGCGTTCAATGATCACACAGAAGCAAGTATTTTTCTGCGACTTCCATATACGCGGAGCTACGTTACATTGGGTAATTATTTTACCACGGTTTTAGGGATAGTAGTATACTTGAAACTGTTAATTTGGGAGTGGTAATCAGGTATTCGTATTTTGTATCGGGACCAATTCATTATTAACTGGTACTTGTTAATATAAAAATATTCCCATGCATCTATTGTGTTTAAGTTAATAACATTTTTCAACAACTCAGAGTTTTCTATTTTGAAGTAATAAAGGCAATTGTTAAATATAGTTGGGCAAAAACATTATCAAAAATACATTTGCGTAACATATAATTATAATTATAATTATATATATATATATATATATATATATATATATATATATATATATATATATATATATATATATGTTACCTACTGTAATTATACCTAAGTAATTTCATTTATATTAAATCTTCATATTGAGTTAAATATTATAATGTTTTGGAAACAACATTTTCAAAATAGATACATTTTTGAAGGATATTTATTAGTAACTAAAGATAATAAAAAAAAAAGAATATTTAATCTCTACCTAAATGGTAAAATAGGGAAAATGTATATGTAAATAAACACATTTATTAATACACATTTCATCAGTTGTATTTCATTACTAAGCTTGAAGAATGTAATATATTCATAAACCGTTTATTAAAACACAAAACCTTAAGTCCCGCATCAACAGGATATTTTATTAAATAAATTTAATTTGTCATTTCACAGTGGTTTCACAAAATTAAATCGCTTGACCTACTTCACTGCAATTGGGAGATATAATGGGTGTTATTGAGGTGAGTAGAGTACATGATAATTTGTATGAATTGAAAAGCATTTACAAGGATTATTAACGAGGGAAATTCACATTCAGATATCAAACATTTCATTTTAAAGAATAATTCTATTTATAAATCTACTAATGAACATATTTTCTATTTATAATATTATTTATCGGGAAATTGTGATTTTAGATTGTTCGTAGTGCAAATAAAGTTTAAATATTTAGATATACATATAACAATAAACAATTGAGAAAACATTATCTTATAACTAGTGTAGGAAACGAATTTGGATAGGATGATTGAGAAGGATCTAGAGTAGATAATCTATCTCTAAGTGTGAGGACATTGCTGAATACGTAACTCGCTTCTACTTGAGGTCACCACTCCTCAAACAGTATAGTAGTTTGCGATTTATGGAAAACCACAAGTAAACAGAAAAAAACATAATTGTAAGTTAATCGTTTGACGAAAGCTTATCAATTTTACGTATAGAATTATGTTGTGAATAAATATTATCAATGATATAAACAAGCTATCATTACTAATAATTTCAAAAATGGAATAAATTATTTTTCGTTATTCTAAACACAAAAACAAAAATATATAAAAATGAGGTTCAAAATAAAATAAATTAATATTTTTAAATTTTAGTTTTTAATTCTCTTACATAAATAAATATATATATATATATATATATATATAACAATCTGTTCAAAGTTGAAAAAAATGGATGAACAAGGTTTGCTGACATAAATACGTAGTTACACAATATAATATTAAAATTTGGACGTTTATTAAAATAAACGAAATTAAAAATTTGAATTATTGTGAAATTGTGTAAAAGTCGTCAAATTAAAAAATGTAAAAATGGTATATTTAATTATGTTGTATTAAAAGTCAATGGCAAACTTACAATGCCGATTTAAACGAATGGACATTTTTGTTACCTCAAAGAAAAAACAAATCAAAATCGAGCTTCATATTTTCAATAGGAACGTAATATTAAAAAATGCATGGAAATATATAAACATCAGGGATATATAAGAGATCGTTTTTAAATTACTCTCTTTTAAGTCCATAAAAGAACTTTACATTACCAAGATTCTAAGAATAACGTGATTATGTACACGTACGTAATAGTAAATGTTTCTTAATTTCGTTTTACTTTTAGAGACTTTGTGTATTATATTGGATAAACGTGTTGGGTGATATTTGCATAAACTAAATATCGTCGTCTTGAAGCGAAGCGTCCTAGCTGTTGCCGCAAATCTAATTTTGACACTAACGTTGTGTTTTAGTAATTTGGAAAAAAAATATTAGATTGAACTTCATACATATTTGTTTTCGCCATTCCAACTACTGATTAATAATTAAATCACTTGTGTGTTTGTTATGTGTCGTGTGTTCGTAATTTCTATTTTAAACTAAGACAACGGTAATACCCGCATAACACTTGAAAATGGCTGAATAGCCGAAACGGCCGTAGTGAGATAACTACAGACAAACTAGACTATTGTGACGGTAAGTCTTATAATATATTTAATTAGATTGAATTCTTATTTTACTTAGAACATCTCAGTACGCAGGTCTTACAAAAGACGGTCGCTATGTTGGGTAGGATGAACTTAGAGACCTCTAGTAGGCGCCATTATTATTATTTTTAAATGCAGTTTTTAATGAGCTATCACTCAATAGGGGTTGCTATTTAAAATTCTTGACTTATCCACAAACTACACCATTTTGGGGGTAAGGGTTGAAATTTTCATACTTCAAAAAACTCCTCTGGTTATCTGAACTTTCCCTAAAGCAAATCTGTCTATTTCCATTAATATAAAAAATAATAGGGGGGTGGGACTTTTGGGACACATAGTATTATTATTTCAATATACGTGCTATCTCTTATTAATTTTTAGGGTCTATTTGGGTAAAGTTAATAGTATTCAGTTTTAGTTTTGTGTGATAAGTTATTTAAAAGATGTTCACAATAAATTCATTTTATGATTACTAATAATATGTTCTTATTTACTCTCTATCATTACGATACCCTTCATGGCTTAGGTTTAATCAGCATAATAAATATTAAATGTAACATAATACTTAAATCTATTTTAATTTGGACATGTAATAGTAGACAACGGTAGTCTATATATTAGGGTGTTACGAGACACTATCTGCGTTAATAAATAAAGGTGGCAATTTATATTTGATGCATTATTTCCCAAATATACTCCACAGAGAACATTAGCAACACAATTTTAGAAGAGGCATAATTAAATACAGCATTAAGGTCTTTGAAAAGAAGCAGTTTATGCTTAGTGTACAAACTTGAAAGAATGAAACATTTTTTTCTTTTAAATTAGGGGAAGAATGAAAATGGTGTATATTGGGTATTAGATTTTGTTTTCCTTTTTAAAGAAGAGTAACTTTTCAGTCTTTATCATCTTATAAAAAAGGAGGGACAGAATTAAAGTGAAGGCTAATAGCTCTCGAAAATTCTAAAAGTGTCAGAGTTGGAAGAAATCAAGAGTTGGTCAAGAGAGATCAGATGGTAAAGATGGTAAAGTGGGATCTAATCGAATACAACATAACGTACTTACTCACTATGGTAAACCCCTGAGTGGTTGAACATTGGCTATATACTTGTTTCATGTATTTATAAACTACTTGAAAATATTAGAAACTACTCATTGTGGATTAGGTGGATTACCTGGGCCATGTGGGATTTATCACCTTTAATGTCAAATTTTAAACTGATGTAATTCTTTATCTTAGAATTACCATTCATTAATGACTGTGAAACACAATTTTTTTGTTACTTTTTAGGAAATATTAAAATCTGCTTACCTTACACACCAAAAAACAATAAAACTTGTGTAATTAATTTTTTTTCTTTATTAAATATTTGTGTGAAAATAAATAATTATCATTATATATTAAAAGCATAAAAACGAGTAACTGTTCCATCTTATTGACTTATCAATTAAATTTTAAAATATTTCACTGTCTAACTTTAGTAATAAGGCAAACTCAAAAACTACAACTGAGTACGTAACCGCAAAGAAATAGGCTGTACAGCTTAGGGATTCGATAATGTCAACACACATATTTGATTTCAATCCCTCAGCGCTTAGAACTTCCAAAACTACAGTCCCTTTGGAAAACTCTTGTGTGGAAAAATCAATTACATAGAATTGTGTTTTTAGACATAGCCTATCTTAGTTATACGTACTTATATACAAATATTAAATTAAAATAGATAAGATGTGTTCGAAATGGCGATTATACTTGTTGTACCTGAGAAACCAACCACTTCCGAAATATTTGGCATGTAAAACCTCCAAATAGGAGACGTTTTTAAATAAGTTATTTAATTCTAAACGTTTGTAGTGACATTATTTTACAGGTTTAAAATACAACTAGAAATACAAATCTAAGAGTTAAATATTAATTTAGGGAACTGTTTTGAAATTTAAATGTGAAAAACTAGATGATCATCTTTTATAAAATATAAGCGTTCAAGGTCATATTTACATGGTAAAATATGTGATAAAATCTCAACATTTCTATTTACTAGATTTTGGCTCTAAAGATTTTGTTAAAATTTTCCTTAAACAGAATAATAAATTAAACACTAAACGTGAAAATTATGCAATCAAGGTCATAATTTAATGCTTAACCTTTCATGAGATAAAAACTTTTATTTCTATATTGTGGGAGTCAGCATTTATGAATTTGCTAAAATTGTGCTTAAACAGAAGATGGAGTTTACGAATAAATTATAAAACAAACAAAACAACTGGAATAACATTCCTGTATTTTGTTATTTTACAAAATATGTTATAAATGTAATATTCCCTCACATGCCAGTTTAGTACATTAGTATATGTACCATATGTTCACATTTGACGGAAAAAAATATTATAGTGTATAATGATTTAATGTAAATTGTATATAAGGGCGTAGTGGAAGGACCTTAATCACATATTAAACAATACTTTAAATTTGGAATTGGAAAAATAGTTATGTACATTAATACAAAGTTTTCTATCCAAAATTGTGTTTATTATGGAACGCCTTTTTTGGTCTTGATGTGAAGGAATCTGTCAAAGATTTGTGGAATAAAAAGACCATCACCAGGCACAAATTATAGTTGTTATTAATTTAACATAAGAGGAGGTAGCACTAATGATAGATTTTGGTATTCATTTAGTTTTAAAATGAAACACTCAATGGGAATCAGAAAAGGAGAGTCAGAATAATTTATCAAGGCTATAATTACCCCATTTTCAGGACCATGCACCAGGGAAGAAATTTGAAAGATTGGATTTCGAATTTACCTGAAATTCGAAAAAAATTCGGCTAATTAATAAATTATGTCTTACTGACGGATTTGAGGTGGGTAATAGATTTGATACCCATGTACTATCCCGTAAATACTGTCAATCATCCTAAGAAACGTTGACAGGCCATAGCTTATAAATCTTTCTTTTTTATTTATTTTCATTTTGTATTGTTATTCAAAGGCCTCACGGTCATGAACACCTTATAAAAAAAAGAAAAGAAAGGACATAAAATAACGATTCCTAGCCCACGAATACTCCAATATTGTCAGGTCGAGAAAGATCAAGAACTGGTCAAAAGACAAGTTATAATGATTAGAATTTTGAAAGTGAATATTGTAGAAGAAAACTAAGTGAATAAGGTGCAATACCAACTAAAATTCCTATTGATAGCTAAGCCTGTACTCACTACAGAGAGTAATGTCATTGAAAGGGCCTTTGTATGACCAGAATATTTAGGGATGTTCGTCTTATGGTTCTCATGGATTTTGTTTGGAGCGTGGGGAGAAGTTTGGTTACACAGAGTGACAAACTTAAACCGGTCCCAAATGATTCAGTAGGCTACAGTGCGTTTAGTGTCGTAGTTGTGTTATTCCAAAATAAGTCTACTTAGCAAGAGTGGATTGCAATAGTCGATATGTTTGTTCAGTATCGATGAATAAAACATTGGCAATGTTTGTTGACGAGTTTCCTATTGCGAGGATTGTAGCAGAGTCACATACATTCAACAATGAAGATATATTTGGTTGGAGTTGAGAAAGTCTACCTGTGATCTGTTGGAACCAAAGACGAAACCAAATTAAACCTTGTGATGGGGATTGTCTGCTATCTATTTAATTACATGTTTAGAACAACCCTCCTTGTAGCTTTCATAATTGTTTTACGAATTCTCTGTAAATCCCTTTGTCACGGTTTTGTCATTCATTTTTAATTAAAAGAAAAAGAACAAAGGTGAAATTGGATATTTTAATTCAATAGCTTTGTACAGATATTAATTGCTGGTTATTGTAAAACTGTTCAGAAGTTTAAACACCCTACCTACGCAGTGCCCGCGTTCTTTTAGTATTGTTTCAGATAAGTTTGGAACCAGTAAAATTTAGGAATCATTTTGTTAGGTACCCAAGTCACAGTTGTTAAATTAACAATAAGTTACCTTATATGCGCTCCGCCACGTGTCTTCGTTCTTGAATTAAACTTACGTGTTTCGGAACCTATACTCCATCCTCAGAATTTATCCCTCAATAGAGTTCGTCACACATTATAATTTAACATCAAAGACAAACATATAACATTTAACACTATTATATAAATCATTGCGACACACACGGTGCGCATCGTGTTAATACCGTCGAGTTGAACAACGAGTAATCTAATTTTAAATTACTAATAAAAATTAATAAGAGAGAGAGAGAGAGAGAGAGAGAGAGAGAGAGAGAGAGAGAGAGAGAGAGAGAGAGAGAGAGAGAGAGAGAGAGAGAGAGAGAGAGAGAGAGAGAGAGAGAGAGAGAGAGAGAGAGAGAGAGAGAGAGAGAGAGAGAGAGAGAGAGAGAGAGAGAGAGAGAGAGAGAGAGAGAGAGAGAGAGAGAGAGAGAGAGAGAGAGAGAGAGAGAGAGAGAGAGAGAGATCTAACACAATACTACTGAAAAAAGTGTAGATCTAAATAGGTTATTTTGGGATAGTCAATCCCGAATTCAATCTAACAAATCCATGTGGGATGTTTATTTTAATTGTAGAAAAGTTTTTTTGATTAGTTTATAAAATTACTATTTCAAGTGCAAAGGACACCAATTCTACCTTAGAATGTAATGCGTTATTATTTTCTTGTTAATATTGTAGTTACATCGAAATAATATTGTAAGTTCTACAAAACTACAAATAATTTCCCGAAAAATTAAGTTTGGTTTAATCTTTAAAAATACGTAAAATCTAAGTTTATCGGAAAAGACCATTAACCTATTGCACACCACAACCAACATGTTCAATTAAAGTGATCAATTCACCGACTTAAGGTAAAACCTAAACTAACTAACTTGGGTTATTATTGGGACAAGAAATCTATCCATTGTGGGTGTTCTAAAGAAAGCACAGTCCTATTCATCGTTTTGTGTAGAACCATAAAAATAATCTAACTGTGTTTTCATTAATACAAAACTCTAACTTACACATTGACAAAAACTACTTAAAATATATGTTATATTGTTATCAAAAACAATTTTTAAGAAAGCTATTAACAATGTCAATCTATCAGACAGGAGGCTGTTTTACAAGTTCTTAATTTAATGTCAATGAACCAAAAACTCTTGCTAGTCTCTTGTTTAAAAAGTAGATCAAAAAGGGGACGAATATGGCGCAGTTCCAGGTTTTGCAACCTCAACAAATCAATTGATTGGCTGATTGAATTGTGTTCTCCTAAAGAACATTCGTTACACTAACCATCCAGTTTTAAATTCTGTAAATAAATTTAAAAAAACCTAACCTAACCTGACCTATTTCAACTCTGTAAATAATGAATAAATAAACCATTTATTTCAAAACTAAGAGAGTCCACAATATATACATTTATATGGTAATAATTTGTAGATTTGCGTTATACCATGATCTTAATAAGAAGATATGACTTAGGAAAGGAGTAACAAATACATATTAGCATTATTGTTTTTTTATTCTTCTCAGTTAAAAGCGAAATAATTCTTGCTCTCCTGGTATAAAACGTGGATATCTGAAACGTGTAGAACAATGTTAATAAAATTTAGTATGTAGTCATATTTTACCCATATCTTGAGACTTTTTATTCATTTAAATTGTCACTGACACAAAATAATAAAACAATGATATTCCATTTCATGACTTATTAGTAAAAAAAAAAAAGCCATGTTTATGTTATAGAGGACCTAAGTACTTTTAATCGGCTGTCCGATGTTGTCAAAATTTTAGTGAAATATTAACAATAATATTTATCGCTATTTGTAAAATCGAAGGAATATTTGCAAACAACTTTATTAACGTCAGGAACTTTTTTTTAATGAACCAATTACTATCGTCATTAAAAGTTGTTTTTCTACATTACTGAGCTAGTTATGTTGAAGTCTTTAACCCATCTCATAATGTTGTTGCGGTCTCGAACAAGTCGAGGGACCGGAATATTAAATGGGTGGTAAAGTCACGTTTTGTCTGAGAAACAAACTCATTGTTTTGAGAAACCGTTGGGGAAGGAACGTACAATACTCCAAGTTCCAAGACATGGAACTATACTTCCCGTTTCCCACTGTAAAGAACAATCAAGGTCAACACACACTCCTTAATGCCAACCGCTTAGCAGTACTATACATTACAAAAACACATTATAAAGTTTCCCGTGACGGATCCTTTATAAGAAATTTAAAATATTTCAATTGTTTTCAGTTAAATATTGTTAATTATTTAATAAACTAAACAGTGAATTTAGTGTTGTAGCTGTGATACACGAGTGAACTGCAATAGTCGAACAATATATTCGTTCAGGATACTTCAATAAAACATTCAGTGATAAGCTTCCTAATGTGAGGGTTCCAAAAAAGTTTTATATACATTAATCCATGAACCTATATTCGGTTGTAATTGTAATAGTCTACAAAAAACGATTAGGAAACAACGAGACAATTGATACGTTTACTGTGCACTATTTAAATTGTATGTAAAAATTAAACAACAATAATAACTTATACATTGTTACACAACTCCAATACATACATACATTAATAAGAAAAATGTTACCTGTGAGTAACAATGGTAGATTGATATTCGATGGTCCATATTGTTCACACATACAGTACATAGATATTGCAAACTCTTCAATTATTACATTAGAAATCATTAATAATTTTATCAACGTTTATTGTTCGTGTTTAATTGATCACATTTTGAATTCGATTATAATCGAAATATAATATGTTTTGTGTGTTAAGAAGGTGTTTTTATGTCACATCAGACCAAGATCTTTTAGGTAGTGTAGCTTTTCAAATCAATGCCTATATGTCACATTTTGGATTATAATAGATTTCAGGAATATTTAATTAAATTGAATATTAACTGTAATATTTTATATATTTTATTTTTTTAAAGTTTTATTATGACTATCATAGTATTCGTAATTACAATTTTGTATTTTAATGGAGATTTAATATTAATTTGGAGATTACAGGGCCTTTTTTAACCAGGTCTGGCACCGCGACCAATGTCATATTATGCTTCATCATTCTACCTTAGCAGATTTGTTCCCTTACCAGTTTTAGTAATCCAATAACTACCTCGTCCAACGATAGTTCCCCAGGAATTTGGAATCCAAAAACCTTCGCCTCTTATTGGTCATTACCTCATAATTGAAAAGTATGTGGTCTGTAGTCTGTCTTCTCACACTTCCCGCAGTCTACAACAGTTTCGCCATAATGGGCTCCTATCCTCTCCAAGTACAATTTCAACCCAAAGTGTCCCGTATGAAGTCTCGTAATTTGTCTGATTTGTCCTCGTTATCGGTTCATTATTGTCCAGAATTGGAACTTTGAGTAATGATTTACAATGTGAGTGCCCTTTACCGCTTCCCCATCTTTGCTGGTGTTTCGCATGAACCCACTTCTTTATAGCCATCTAGGGCAAACACACGGATATTCCAACAGCTGGCTCAAGTCCTAAAAACTATGATGCAGAGCCCAGTTTAGCTAGATTAAAATCCCACGATGTTTAATCAACACCGTAACTTTCCGAGTCTATTTGTAAATTCAACTCTGTCCATGTGACAAGCCAAGAGGAAGTAATAACCGATATAAATCAATATATATTACATTTATAATATACATTTTAACAATAGAGTTTACTTTACTTTTGTAGACGCCATAATGTCTAAAATTAATATCATAAAATACTTCATAAATTGAATGTGTTTTATTTTCAGAACAGAGAAAAAATAATATATCATACCCCTATTGATAACAATTGACACATTAAACATAGACAACTTAATATATTTCGAAATAAGAAACACAAATCTATAACTGGCCACAAACAAATATTCCTACATAATAACCGAAAATCATTTACATACGCATCATATAAACAGATTAAATTCCTTTAAACATATAAACAGAATTAAACAAAAGTTAAAATTGGGTAAACAGAAAGTAATATTTTAAAATAATATTTGTTAAAACAATAAATTTGCTACCAAATTTTTAAATCTTATATTTACATCACAACTGAACTGATCAATTTTAGCAAATAAATAATGCAATGTAAATACGTACAGTTTATTTTAAGCAAACAGACATTTTACTATTGTTTTCAAGCTGTTACTACAATGTAAATGTAGCTGTAGTAACTTCTTTTTCCCTCAAACATTTATTTTATTAAATAAACTTTTTTTTTTAAACATTAGACGTATGGATCGCTTTTATTGATTTCAGATTGATTTAACTTATTACGTGCTATGTTGATTATTTAGTGGAAATATAGTTTTATTTTGTTTCTTAAATTCGTACTGATTAAAAAAGTTTTAAAGTACAATGTTTTATAAATATAAATTCAATAATCGTTGTAAAATGCAATCATTCACTTTCTTACGGAAGACTGACAGCCCATCAATATAAGAACTAATAAATCCAAAAAGACTTTACCTGGATCTCGATTTTTTTTCATTATAAAAATCTTGGGTTACATCCCACCCTTACATTTTTCGTATCATGTCTCTCTTGACCAACTCGTGTTGTCTTCCGATGCTATAAGGGTCACTTTCAGGGATTGGGATCTTTATTTACCTTGTCTTCTATAAAGAAATGATACCGTGAGGTTTTTCGTCTTTAAGAATTATAATACTGTACGTTAGCTTAATTATTATTGCACATAATATTTTAAAATGTAAAAGAAGTATTATATGAACTGCACGTAGGGGTAGAACTAGGCCTCAGGGGTCAAAACAATTCAGAATATTTTTAGTTTATTACATTTAGTTGTCGCTATTTCGAATATAGATTATGTATAATTACATGACAAAGGAATACATAATACCCAATTCTTAAGAATGGCGGAATAGGTGGGACGGCCATTAATGACCATGAAATAAGAATATACAAGTCCTGTAATTCACTATTTTTAAACGTAATCAGAAAAGTCGTAACTATGACATAAGAAATCCAAACGCTGAGTTGAAGTGAACACTCAGATAATCTACTTTCATTACGAAACCAATGGATAATTTACATTTTGTTTTTTTATAGCTTAACTATAAATTTTAAGAATAAAATAACTCTTATATTTTTTCGGTTTTGTGTTGTTTTATTTATTTATATACGCATCATTAAATTACATATTTAAAACATCCCATTGTATATATGGTTTTGTATAATACTTGCAAATCCCTATATCATCCGTTGTCGTAGGTTTATCACTAAACTTTTAATAAAAAATGTAAATAAACCAAAAATACACCGAGGGTTTAAATACGTGAGCTTTCGCAGGTATTATTGTACTGTCAAATATTTCGGAGATAAAAATGAATGTCAACTTTAACGATTCACAGAATTAAGCCAAGCAATAATGTACAAAGTAATAAAACAAAATTAAAACATAGACACATTTTGCTAGAAATAAATACAGATAAAAATATCACTTTAAATTAATTAGACGTAATGCCTGTAATCGTTATTATAATGTAATACTTGAAACACTAAATACGTCATGGCAAATGGGGGCCGAGGGCATGTAAATTTATATATTTTAGTATTTTTTTTCCTAAGCTAGTAATGCCAATTCAAAATCAGTGTTATTATTTATTTAGGACGCTTTAAAAACACAATTGTTTATGTACAAATGACGGAACCAACTTGTTTAGATATTGTTTTGAATAACAAACTACTTTTATCAAAACAAGTAACATAATAATTATACAGGATAACAAACAGAACACAATTCTCATAAAAAATACGCCTAAGTATTAGACGCGTTTCAACGACAAGGTCGTCCTCTTCAGTGATACACAAGCTACACCAATCAAACTATAACTATGGAGTTATATATATATATATATATATATATATATATATATATATAATACTGTTTTACTTTATATGTTCCACCAGGAAGATGTTATGTTTTTTAAATTTCTTTTTTTTCTTCTTACTTTTTTTTTTTTCATTGTTAAATATCAAATAGTAATTTTATAATAATTTTGTTAGTTTTATTTATTTGTTTTTATTTAGTTGATAAAATATTATTTTTGGAAACCTCTTAAATTAAAATTTTACTTTCTCACTTTGTAAAGTGAGAAATAATATTTATTATTTTATAATTTATATATTGTTTCTTTTATTATTGTTATTGTAATTATTGAATTTGTCGTGTTGTCCATTTTCAAGGAAGAAAGTTTGTTTTTTATTACTATTACTTATTTTCATTTTTTAATTTTATGTTTATTATATATGGTTTATATCCATTGTATTTTTGTATGGGGTTAAGTGGTAGAGAGGACTTGAGGATCTCTTATATACATATATATAATTGGTGTATTGTATTTATTTACCTCTTTTCGTTATGTGTTTGGGGTTTTCGTTGGTGCATTTTAAATTATGTTTTTAATTTCATCTAATTACAAACTTCTGAGAGATTAACAATATTAATATAACACATTAATTCTATTTGTTGTTAAAATATATAAAAATATCGCTTTCATTATTGCCGTGCTGAAATGTTTCGTTTCTTCTTGTTATCACAGAAGAAACACGTTTTCTTTAGTTAATATGGTAATGACAGTTTCATAGATTATTAGAAACACAGAGTACTAAAAAATATAATTTCCTGTTCCGCGAAGGTACAATAGAAACACATTAAAGAGCAAAATACAAATCCGCATTATAATGGTATGAAGCACGAACATTGTTATTTACTTCAAGATATATCTCAGTTATTAAAAACATTATGTCTTCCTCACTTTTAATAGAATAATGTGATACATTTAATACAGAAGTGGGTGGCTAAAACTGTGGTACTTATCCCGGTACATTTACATTGACTTACCATTCGATATAAAACCAATTATATAAAATTAATTCTCGAAATTTGGTCTCTTGGGCCATGTAGGAAATTTAAATTATATTGGTTGCTTAGGGACCTTCTCCAGGAGAGTAAATTTGTTGAAGTAGTTTACACACGTTTTCTGAAAGTCATAATTGTATATCAATCCTTTCTAGAATTCCACTCGGCGCCTGAACGGGGTTCTTAGATAGATATGTACGGACAGCCCGTCGAAAATAACTATTTCGTATTCCTGTAGCCATGAAAAGTGAAGTTCAGTAAAAAAGGATGGTTGAAATTTTGAACAATTACAAAATTTATACAATAATTTGATTATTAATGACATAGCTCAAAGTTTATGGTTGTGGTGTTGGTGTTGGTGATGCGTTGGGGTACTACCAGAAAGTGGGGTAGATTGAAATAAGAATCTTACCAGTTTACTCTGTTTAACTCTTTGTTTGAACCTTCTTTTTTGTAGTTCTGTGACGTTTGGTTTTTCCTAATCAAGTTTATACACAGTTGTAGCTATTTCGACCACACAGTTTAAACCCTGAGTCTTTCTTAAATTACAAGTTTTATTATAGTTTCTAACATAACCCCAAAGCCTATTCTGATTCTAGGTGTATTACTAGATAATTGAGAGAATCTAATAATTATTTTTGTTAGATTAGGAATTAGATTAGTTTACTTAGTAAATTATATCAATGGTACTCTATTGCACTATAATTTATACACGGAGTATATGATGTTTTTTAACCAAGTAAATTTAATGAGACACGGTGGTGTTTGGTATCTAGTACATTTTTCAAAATAAAGATTTTTTTTGTTATGACCTGATTACTCCTTACGAAATGTCAAGCCATTAGGTTATGATTTTGATGAAATACATAATAATAATAATAATGAAAAAAAATAAAATTATTATTTATAAATGTTATATAATTGTTATTACGTATTGGCCGAAGCTTCAGTAACGTTTTCATTTCCCTCTATTACTGACTTCTCACCCCTACAATGAACATCGATAGTATGGGGTGATTTCCGTTTTGTTGTATCATTCGATAAACTGATGTATAACGTTAAATTGAGTTTTAGGTGGGATATATTTTACAGTTCAATTTAATACCTCCACGAACCTTGTTACAACATTGTTTATGTATTGTTCATTTACACTTTGATTATTAAAACTTCAGTGCTAAAACCTTTGACAATACATATCAAAAGGATTATACAAAACAATTATTAAACCTTCAACCAGGTATTTTTAAACTTTAAATTAAACAAACCATTGACAAATATATCACTACCTTTTTCACACATGAAGCCAAAGCAATTCTAAACAGATATTATCCTTTACTACATCTCTGAAATTCTAGGTCAGAAGGTGGGCTCATAAACATTGAAAATGTCCTCGGCTTCAAAATAAAATATTGAATACATTAAAATTGTTTTAACTATTATTATTCATAATTTTCTCAAATATAAAACAATTTTAAATTAAATCAGTGCAGTAAAAGTAGATTTTGAATGTAATTTGTAACTGATTAAAATGAAACCGATGGAGATTACGTTAATTTTAGTATTTACAATTTACTCTTAAATGTGAGATCCCGAAACTAAATTTAGGCAATGTTTTGAAAAATATGTTTTATTTGTTTACATTGGAAGCATATTTTAGTATTGTCTGCAAGTTTTCCCGTGAAGTCAAACGTAAAGCCTTTTTTATGTTTTTTGGTTGCAAGTAGGACCAGGATTCCAATCTTGGTTTTGGTCCTCAGCTGTGGAGGTTACTGTTCACATTCATTCAAAGCTGTTCTTCAATTCAATCTCAGGTTATTGGAAAACCGTGAGAAACTTCGGATGATGGTATCCTGTTCTTCTCGAACATAGCGTCTAAAAAAAATAATAAGTTTTTCTCAATGGAAAGTAATGGCATGGAAGTATTATGTACTGAGTTGTTAATTCAATTTCATCTCATTTCCTTCATAAACGGACCGGTTGACGAATCCCTATTCTGTATAGACGATTACCCTTTAACATGGTACCAATCAACAAATTGGTCCCCTAAGGTTTAGTTTAGTCTAAGATATTCCTTTCTATTGTGCGTCAAAGGACCCTTAAACATCCTCTTGGACTGTGTATTGTCTTCCGTTCTCTTCCTAGTCTCCTGGGTTATCGAACGCATCACCTAGTGAACATCCACTGCACACAGTATTCTTAGATCGCAATTCTTAATGTTGTTCTGAAACCTTTCCTGTGACATGCACTACTTATCACTTTCGTGATTATGTATCTCTCTTGATCTATCCTGTCTCCTCTTTTTAACCCTAAATCTCCCGTACTAATGTCTACACCTCTCATCTTTTCTCATGTTTTCAGGGCAACCGTAAAGTGTAAAGCAATCTATGTTGATATCGTGAGTGGCATCAGAAAAATGTCTTGCTTACGGACAATGGGTGATACGTGCTGACCTCTCACAATATTTATACTGCCAAGCCCTATACTAAAAAGCGCGGGCTCTGGCTGGATGGATCACCCTTGCTGTAGCTGATCGTTGAAACTAAAGGCGAGAGAAATAAAATAATAAAAATATCTGCGGGATATCACAGCAACTTAATGAACTTATATAATAGAAATTTCCCTCCGTGATGATGACTATGAGCATACGGATTTCTCTCTTCGTTGAGGTATCATCAAGAATACGAAATTATCTTAGTAGGGAAAGTCAAGTTGGAGGTATCGTACTCTTGATAGAAAAAGCACCCTGACAAAGCTACGAAGCTGTTAAAAGATCAGTGACTGTTGTTCGGATATTTTGTGGTCGTCCTCCCATTATTAGTTTTTATATCATGAATGGCACCACTCGTTCAACGGAGGACTTAAACACAAATAAGTGCAACCAAAGCCCCGATCTACCAAGTGCTAAGAACATTATATTATGTTTTTTATTGTTTTGGTACTTATAATTTTGAATGATATTACATTTACTATTATGTATACATTTCTATATACAGGACGACAGAAACACTTCAGTTTAAAATATGTGTGACAAAAACTATTTTATATAGTCGATTCATTCAACACTCACTATTTGTTTAACCTGGCCTCGCCTGGCGCCGGAGACTCAATATAAATGATTACAGTATACTTCAATGAAAATTTATTGCTTTTAACAACTGGCTCTAATTTATCAACACAGTTATTACAGCCAAAGTTTACTTAGAGGTGATATTCAATAAAAAATTTAACTGATATTTTGCAAAGATTTAATAAATATTGATTTATGAATATATACTTGATTCATAGAGCATGATTTATGTCTGTGTCTGGGAAATTAAAATGCACTCTCTCATATTTAAAGAAATTTTGCGGTATGAGCAAAAACTGTAGAAAATATCAATATAGCTAAAAAGATTAACAACTCAACTTATCTAAGATGTAATGGCAAGTACAGATTAAGTGGCATTTATTTGATGATGAAACAGCAACTTTTAAAATAAAGTCACGCAATAAGTAACTAAGTTAAAGTACTTAAATCTATATATTTCGTAAGCTTAGTTGAAGAGAATTATCAGGAGAAGAGAAACAAGTGGAGGTTAGTAGAAGAGAAATTGCGCCCTCGTTACTGGCAAACTACAAATATTTAGATTTTATCATCTTGAGTTATGTAAAATTCATTAGTTTTAACGTCTGGAAACAGACATTAAATCGCAATACTGTTCCACTCTTAGGTGATATTAAATAAAGTATACGTGTTATTTCCGCGATAGAAACAACCGAAAATATTTGATTTTAAATCGATTTAAATAAATGTTAACTGCTTATATTGTTTATCAAAATTATCTTATTAAAAATTGTGCTCTCAAACATGCCATTTATTTCCGTCCAAGCGACATTACAAGCGGCGCCATGGAGTTTTGAGACCTTATTAGTTGAGAAATTGGAACTTTTCCAAAAATAAAGTTTTATAAATGTCAGTGTAGAATTAAACGAATAACATAATATTTCGTTTTTTTTCTTCCTGTTTTACATGTGTATTGTATTACAATGTATTGACATGTGTATTGTAATAATATTTTGGAAAAAGTCAAATTTGAAATAAAAATATAAATGTATTCCAAAATACAAAAACACTAATAAAATATAATAAAAACATTTAATTTAGGTAATTTCTTCATATTGTATAATGACACTATTATTGGTTTCAATGTATTTAATTTGGAAACCAAACTTACGGGAGCGCATGGTATTTCCATATATATCTTAACACAGTAGAAACAGTAGAAAAACATAGCACTTGCAGATTAATACTGACTAGAAGTACATATTTGATATTACATCAGCTCCTGCAGAGACAAGTCACCGATACGAACGTAGTGAGCAGAGCCACTGTCACATATGGGTAGCTTCAAGGCCGCTAGAAACCTTATCTTACATTTACACGAGCGAAGCGAGTGGAGGTCTTAAAATATATATCCTTCTGTGAGAGTCGTTGCATTGCTTACTTCAAGAAAGTGGTAATACACAATTACGTGGTTTAGAAAACCCGTTTAGCAACCGTTTCAACAAACATGACCTACTGAGTTTAATGCCTTGATTATACCAATAGAGGTTAAACTATACTACAAGTAACAAAATATCAAATTTTGGTATTGCATTTGAAGATCCGCTGGTATTACATTGTTTTATCTAGCCATGATAGCGTCTCTTAAGTTTTTTCGATGTTTATTTTTATGAGGGTTTAGATTTTTTATATGACACTCAAAACATAATTCAATGATGAAATCCAACTATACGTATATTTTAAGGTGGAGATCTAAATGGTTATGGATTCTTCAATATAAATTTTAGCAAACAATGTTTCAGCTTTGAAAAAAAAAATCTTTTGGACATTTCCTTTACGCCTTATGTGTCGACCCATCTAGGAGTGACCGACAATATGAATATGTATATGATATAATATCGCATTGCTATTGGTCAATGCAAAATACAGACGATCAAACGACTAGCATTAAAGAAAACAAACTATGGCTTCAAGAACGGATATTTCCTTTAAATTCTCTACACAAGAAATTGTTCACTACGACCTATAAGTTACAAGGAAAAAAAACTGGATTTATCTCAGTCAATCCTCTAACTGACAGAATTACAAATCGACGCCATAAAATTCAAAACCTAATGACTTGGACCTGATCCAGCTTGTAACGTTAATGAACGACAGTTTTTTTTTTAAATTTGGTTTCATCGGGGAATTGTTTTCACAGGCATTGCACACAATATTCACAGCTAGTTTAAACTTTCCATTTTCGTAACAAATATGGATACCATAGTTTTTCACTAAATAAATCTACAATTAAATACTTATTATTGAAAGCTAACAATTTATAGTCTATTTTCTTTTTCTGCAGAATCATATGTTTTAAGACTAAAGTTTCTCTTTATATGTTAGTCTGTTTAAACCATAAAATGGCTACATACTCAAGTAAATAAATATGTAATTAAGGAGTGATATACAATAATTTATTTTGCAATCGTTTGTCCATTTTTCCTATTCCTTGTTATAATTTAAAAAAAAACATTTCATATTTATATTTATTATTTGCTTTGGCATAGATTCGTCTGGCTCCATATGTATCTATTCAAATTGTGTATATAAGAAAAGAAAATGGAAACAGCTTTATCTCTTTGGCTCTACACAATTTTATAAAAAGGGGCGACAATTTATTAAGGCTCTTGATCTAAGGTATCAACACCGTAAAACCACATACAGAGTGTTCCAAAATAACACAAAACTTGATTTTCCTAACTTTTAACATGCATACCTAAGCGACTTTTTATTCATAACTACTTAATATCATCATACGATTTGCAAAATTTAGGTGAATGTTTCGTTGTTAGAAATAATGTTAAACTAAGTTATGTTAAGTTTGGTTAGGGCTGTAGTGGATTCAAAATGTCACAGTATCCTATCAATAGAAGTATTATACAATTTTCTACATAATGTTGTTTTGCAAGCTTAAATTTAATAAGAGCTGAATTTAATAAGTTGTTAATTTTAGAACAATAATGCTATAAAACTCTACAACATAAAGATATGAAAAAAAATGTAAGCAAAATTTTGCATATCTTTTGATGATTTTAAATGGGAAGAATGAAGGAAAGCTTACGTTGTAAAAATCGTACGAAGAATAAATTTGTCTTCGAAACAAATTAGAAAAATCCGTCGAGACGCCATTTTAGAACACTCTGCGGTAATAAACATTTCGTAACCCTGTAGATACCAAAGTTTGTGAGCTTTAAAATGACGTGTTGCAGGTTTTTTCTAACTTGTTTAGAACCTTAATTATGAAGCCGTTTCCATATCCCCCCCACACTATATACACATGGAGTATCCGAAAAACATGACAAACTTTGGGTGCTGATACCTAAAGTTACAATATATCACAAAGGTTCAAATCTTCATTTATAATTTTTGTAATGTAATTTATAACTATGAAAATAGATGAGATGTTAACTTCATATTTGGTACATAAATTTGTCTCTAGTAACCCTGTTTTATTTAAATCCACAGAAATAAAACAAAACATTAATAAATTGTTTTTGCTAAGTGGAAAAAAAATCTTCTCTAGTTAATAGCGTCTGATATATTCAACATAAAAAAAACATAAAAAAAAATAATGAACGCCGTTTTCATATTGTAGAAATTCAAGTTGTGGTATTTCCTATTCTGAATAATATATTACATCAAAAATCCTTATAACCAAACTAGGACAAGGACGTAAACAAAAAATAGCTCTCACCAGACTGTGGGTGACAGAGATGAAAATTTAGAGAGGAATATAAATATTACAAAAAGGGATACACCAAAGAATGAAGACCTTCGTGACTGGCTCAAGGTTCAATAGTTGAAAAGACAAATCAAGATGAAACAATTGCAATTATTTGGGTTCCTAAGAAGTTTGAAGGAAATCACAATAGAAAAGAGAAAATATTTAAATTGAAAGTTAAAAATCAGGAGGATATTATAGGCTAAGTGGACTCGAGACTGGTGGAGAAAGATCAATAAGTGGAGAGATCGTCGGAGAGACGAAAACGTCAAAAGATTATCATGACAAAATAATAACTGTTTTAGCCAAATTCTAACAAGTAAGAAGACATAAGATCAATTATCAGCCAGTGTATATATGTGTATACACGTGCATCTGTGTGTTTTCAAACCAAATGTACAAAAGCAATGAGAAGCATGTATATTCCTAAAATGGCAACTATTCATTGTGGTGGGGTGAGTTTTGGGTTCTACAATTTTCAAAAATTGTTGTGATTGTGATAAGTTTAGTTATTCGATTTATTATAACCCATCTACGATTATTTGGTTTAAAAACAAATTTTGAGTTTTGGTGGATTATTTCAAAATTATTATATATAAACTTTTTAGTTTTGAAGCTAGAATGTTAGGAATTAATTGCGCCTCATTTCACAACGCCTCCAGTCTCTCGGGTTTAACTTGTATCAGTTTTATGTCGTTTCTAAAACTCATAACCGATGAAATTCCCTCGAGTCTAACAACTGAGCTTAGGCTTGTTGATGACAAAATATTGAAAGATTATGTTGGCCTATTCTGCACTTTTATCTCATGGAAGGGATATATAAAAACTCTCAAAGATTTAGATTAAAGTTTCATCGCTTCAACAATATTGAATTTATTTTTGGAAGTATATCCACTATAAACATACTTAATTTTAATCGATGAGTCCTAAAGAAAAATTATAAATATGTTTATTGACTCATAAAGAGATATAAAAAACAAGGCCTCTTATATCCACAAGGATAACAATCTGATACTACGTTTTTAATATATGTAGAGTTTAAAAAAGATATACAAAGGTTATCAATTTTTATTTTAATATTTCTTAAATCATATTTTGTATACAAACGATATTTAGAGTATATATTCACTACGCAAGTTCTCATCAAAGTCAATGTGTGTAATCATACGAAGATAATTTTGTTATCCACTAAAAACTTTAAAGAGCAGCCATGTTTACAATATTTTCAGACTGACGAATTAAAGTATCACCATTTTCTTTTTAAATATATGGTCACATATAATTTTCATGACTTAGAAAAACTCTGGTAATTGTGATTTTATTTTTTTCAATAATTTTAGTAATCCCCCTCCCCCCAACTTTACATCTATCTTCACATTCGTCATTGACCCGAAGCTATATATATTTCGATTTTTTTATCAATTGCTATTTTATCATTTATAATGTTTTTTTTTTTTGTTTTCTTTTAAATATCGCAGCTTCCATAAGTGTGATCAAGAAAAAAGTTAATCAAATTGAACATTTTGAAAGTGTTTATACAAATCTAGTCCTAAGAATTATTTAAAATAATTTCTGATGTTACAAAATTATTAACAGCTATTATTGGTAATTTTATATTTTTCTTAATAACTTTAAGTTGGACAAATATTATTTATTTGGTTAGGACAGTTTGTAAAAATTAGCTTTCAATTATTTTAACCTGTTAGTATCAATTTAGTTTGTGCATTGGGGATAATAAGCACATCGTTTTTTGTAATATTTTTGACTTGCTGATAATGTTTTATTAAGTGTTGTTGTTCAACAGTTTTGTGTTTACATTGTAAATAATTACTTATGTACTTTGAGATGATACAAAATGTTCCAAGATTTAAAGCGTATTAATAATCATATATACCTACATTTTAATTATTTCTAATTATTAATATTATTTCTAATTGTTTCTAATATATTGTGTCTAATATTTTATGACACAAGTCAGTCCTCGAAAAACCCTACAAAACTCATGAAAGGTTGCAGAGTGAAATTTCACAATCTAATACCAAACGAGATAATAAGAGACATGAAAAACCTAATACATGAGGTTTGCACGTTAAAAATAGGAGCATTAAAAAACTATATTTTTGTATTGTAATAGCCTACCTTAAAATTGTTTAAGATGTTATTTTGAAAGATTTTAAATTCGTTTATATAATCCTTCACTATAAAGTTTTAAATAGGAATTTATTACGAACAATTAAATATGTCTGACTTTCTGGTTCGAATACAAGAAGAAAACAAAACATATATTTTATTAACTGAACCGGAAACACCCGAAATTTATAAAAAATATAATAATTTAAAATAAACAAATAAATATGTCTTTCCGTCGACGACGGATATAATAATCTTAGTTGCAGCCTCTCTCTGATTGCTAACAACATAATATATTTGAAATGACTTCTCCTGTCTTACGATTTTTCGTAAATATTGAAAAAAATTCAGTGACTGACTGCTCATTTTTGGAACAAATACGTTTGGGTACTAAAAACTGACGTACCTTTACCCCTGTCACCATTTTTTATAATTTTTGATCTCTTACTCTTTGTCTTCAAGAGCTTGGAATCAAAGGTTGGGTATTTTGTTCAAACAAATTAATTTTATTTTTTATATTGATATTTTACACTAAATTAATTTGAATAATCAATGATTATGTCACCCTCAGGGGCTCTCTTATTTTGAATGTGGACTTGGCAATCCCGAGTGTTTCTAGCTGGATTTACACTCTTTTCCAAACGGTTTTTCATCCTCCTTTCCTATCAAGTCTCCATTGACAAAATAATGTTTTTTTTCCGATATGAAGCCATTACAGTACCTATTTGACGAGTATAGTTCTATATTTTAATTTCTGCTTTTACTTTTTTTTATAAACCGATGAAAATATAGAATTTTTCATCTTTAAAAAAAAAAAAAAAAAAAAAAAACTAGTTTTAGTAGGCTTCTATTGGTCTAGTGGTATGTGAGAGAATCTGCGTTCAATTATATAAGACTTCCAAAAATTACATTGTGAGGGCAAAAGTAAAGACCAAGGAATCCTCGCTGCGAAAAGCAGAACTGCTACGAGGAGAACTCGATATGGTTAACCAAACAATACACTATAGGAAAGACGTTCTAGGGATCTTAGGCCCCTAAAGAGTACTACGTATCATTTATTACTATTACCCAGTTTATATTTACCAGTAATATATATATGAAAAATATAATAAATGTTGCTAACACCATATTTGATGTTCTTATACAAGAAAATTACCATAATAACTTACATATAACATAACATAACATTACATAAATGTATAGTGTTTTTTATACCGATTCATGTTTTTTTTCCTGTTGTTAAAAGTGAGAGCTGTGCTGTAACAAATGTTCTTTACGTGAACACATTTCAAACTGCCAATAAATCGATGCGTTAGGGTTGGCAAAACTGCAAATGTTCCAAAAATCACTTCCCCTCTCTCTCGCTCTCTCTCTCTCTCTCTCTCTCTCTCTCTCTCTCTCTCTCTCTCTCTCTCTCTCTCTCTCTCTCTCTCTCTCTCTCTCTCTCTCTCTCTCTCTCTCTCTCTCTCTCTCTCTCTCTCTCTCTCTCTTTCTCTCTCTCTCCCTCTGTCATGACCAATTGTAAACGAAAATAAAAACGACTAAAACTTCCAAATGTTGTTAAATATAGTATCATTGTTGTTGATCATAATTAATTGTACTCCTAATTACTTCCGATCTCAAAAATACTTTATCTTTGTCATTTTCAGATAAAAACTAAGTTAATATTATTTTACTGAGTAATAAAGTAAATTGAACCGTAGCCTATACAAACCATTACTATCGATATTCAGTATAGGGGTGGTAGACGGAAAGTGGATAAGTTAGTTCCACCCTTCAAACAATACATTGTGTGACTTAAATACCATTTTCAAGCTGTATTTTTCCATATAAAGTAAAATCCTAATATTTTAGTTAGGAAAGCAATCTGATAACATAACTAAATATGCTATCTAGTTGACTTCCTAACAAAACGTTTCACGTGCCAACAAAGTTTGAACGAAATTGAAACAGTAGATTTGGAGGGGGGTGTTCCTCCCTTTCTACAAAATAAACAATAAAAAGATCAATTTGAATTGAACCTTCTAAATGATATCTAAATGCAGCTTTTAATTGTTTAAAGGGTGGACGTAAATCATTCATCCCTACCCCCTCACCCGTACACTGAATATCAATAACAGGGGATGGTTACATTTCCTTTTGTTTTGTTACTCAGTTAAATGATGCAAAGCTTTATTCTGCATTATAATAAAAGTATTATGCTTTCTAACTCATAATTATTTTACACTATATTACCAGCAACAGTGGTATTATGTTAAACAACAATGTACTGTTTAGTTCAGTGCCATTTTATATTCTTGCATATAAATCGATATAAAGAAATCAACGGCTTGGGTTACAATCTATGTAGATTTTGTCGTGGATATGTTCTTTAAAGCTATTCTAAAACCAAAATAGAAGTTCTTAGATATTGGTTGTTGTATAAAGAGGAAATACGTCTCGGTTTCATAATTTTGTATAAATAAAATAAAACGAACATATCAAGCCCTTGAACAGTCAAATAGCACCGGAAGAGAACAAGAGTTGGTCAGGAAAGATCCAGCCAAGATCCCTTGAGATTGAATAGTTCTTAAAACAATTACTGTCGGTCTTCTGTAAGAGATTCAGTGTAATATTTTAAAACAGTAATATTCTAATCGACAATAATTTTTTAATTATGTAGTTCAAAACAGTGTAAAATGTGTAGATTCGAAAAATTATTAATTTATCAAACATATTATCTGATTAATAAAATTTATAAGAAATTAATAAATACTATGAGTATGTTTAATTTTAAGGAAGATTTGAATCACGTATTTAATCGAAAAGATAGTTGTTTGTTCTAAAAATAAATTAACCCAGCTTCATTTACATTGTGAAAACCGATTGAAATTATAAGTAAACATTCCGTTTTAATAAAATAAACTTTACGTATATCCGTTGCATTCATTATTAGTTAAAATTGATCGGTTCGGTTGTGATGTAAATATAGGACTTAAATATTAGTTCCTTTATATAATATTTTACAAACAATAATTCAAAATTGTTATTATTATTCTCTGTTTGCCCATTTTAAATTTTGTTTAAATAAATGTATGATTTTGATATCGATTGTCTATATGTATACATTAATATTTGTTTTTGCGATTATAGTCATAAATATTTGTTGTTGTATTTTTTGAAATATATTTATATTACGAATCTTTGATATATCAATTTTTATCATTAGCGTTATAATTATTTTTAAAACTAATTTTAACTTCTTTGAACAAATTTACAAAGGATATTCTAAGTTATGATGTAATTTGTGATATTTATTTTCGACTTGTTAAAATTTAAATATGTGTTATAAAGTGTATAATCATAATAAAATATACATATTTAAAAACAGTTATATACGTACAGGGTGGTAATAAAGTCCGAAGACAGTTAAATATTTTAAAAAATAATGTAGATAGAGCTACAATACTTGGAACAAAGTTACAGGGCATAAAACTCTATTTTAACACATATTCAGTGATCCAATAACTCTTCAGGGGGACGGCCCACAAGGAGTCGGAAGAAAATCTTAAATGGAAGCATAGATTGATACGCACATCAAATTAAAGGTCTTTATTAGTAAAATACAATGCCGCAAACCCGACCTCAAACAGACAACCGAGTCAAAAATGGCAGCACTTCAAAGCTTCCTTGAATTTGCAATTTTAGTTAAATTAATAAAGTCCCGGGCAATTTCATAATTCCGTGACAGGCAAAACTAAGAGCCACTACTCGTCTTTGTTATTGGCATAATCTAGGGAGAAAATGGATTATTTAATTAGAATTATTAGATCAGTACTTACAGAAGAAATCCTTTTCACAATAAATGCTCGAAGTGTCCTCCCTCTGTTGTTTGGCAGTGAGCCAATCGGTGATAGAAGGCGTCTATCGCGTTTTGTAGTCCTGTGCCATTATTTTCGATACATTGACTTTCTTCCAAGATCCTGTTCCTCAATTCCTCCAAGTTCTGTGGGTTTGTTTTATAGACCCTGTCTTTAATACAGCCCCAGAAAAAGAAGTCCAAAGGGGTTAAGTCTGGCGAACGAGCTGGCCATTCAATCGTACCTCTCCTTCCGATCCATCTTTGAGGGAACATAACATCGAGGTAATCCCTAACAATTTTCTTGTAGTGCGGGGGTGCTCCATCTTGTTGAAACCAAATATTAACTAGGTTTTCTTCGAGAATGTTTTGAAGCGTTGGTATAGTATGAGTTTGGAGTAGAGCAAGATAGGAGTCTCCACCCAAATTCCCATCAATAAAAAACGGCCACCACAATTCTCCCTCGTATGATGCCGGCCCAGACATTCAACTTTTGTGGGTGTTGCGTGTGACCTTCTATCATCCAATGTGGATTACTATCGTTCCAGAACCGGCAGTTGTGTTTATTTACATGGCCATTTAACATGAATGTAGCCTCGTCTGAAAATACAATGTTATTTAGAAGTATTTGTTTCAAATCTAACTTGTTCATCATTGTCTCACAAAACTCAAGACGCCTATCAAAATCGTCTTCGTTGAGTTCTTGATGTAATGTAAATTTGTATGGTTTGAAGCCACTTTTATGCAACACTTTTAACACAGACGGATGGGACATATCATGTTTGGCTGTAGACCTGGAATGACATGTTGTAGTGGGAATCCCTACTATCAGTAACAAACAACTTTCTCTTTTAGGCCTATCATTTTTAATCCATTTTCCTTTATTGATTTATTATCACTTCCTCTTAGGAATAGTAACTTAATTATTAGGTTGTACAACACCAATAGGTTGTAAGAGAGTTTTGAATTAACTGTGTTAAAATTAAACAATCCATCACTTTCTTAATTTAACTAAAATTGCAAATTCAAGGAAGCTTTGAAGTGCTGCCATTTTTGACTCGGTTGTCTGTTTGAGGTCGGGTTTGCGGCATTGTATTCTACTAATAAAGACTTTTAATTTGATGTGCATATCAACCTATGCTTCCATTTAAGATTTTCTTCGGACTCCTTGTGGGCAGTCCCCCTGAAGAGTTATTGGATCACTGAATATATGTTAAAATAGAGTTTTATGCCCTGTAACTTTGTTCCAAGTATTGTAGCTCTATCTACATTATTTTTTAAAATATTTAACTGTCTTCGGACTTTATTACCACCCCGTATATATATATATATATATATATATATATATGAACTTTAAAATAATATGTAGGTACTCGAGCTATTATTTTTGCTTTACATGTAAAGGGTACCGAGTTATATTTCATAGACACTGTAAACTTACTGTATTAACCTAACATTGTCAGTTTCGGAAGAAGGACTTGCTTGTCTCACTGAAAGTGAACTATGACGGTTGCACTAAGATTACTGAGAAGGGAACTTGACGTCCTAATCTTACAATCCGTGTAGTACACAAATACCACAATGTACAGAAATATAACTAAATTTGATTAAAATCTACCCCCGTTTCAAATGTCCACGTTTTATAAAGGATAATCTAAGAGCTTTTAACTTTTAAATGGGAACTACAAAAATTCACTTATATGTTAGTATCAGTTTTACTGATTTTTTCTAAATCATATACTCCTATTAAACTCTCCATTCATGGTGTAACTTAAACAATATTACCTCATACTGATATGTATTGACTTTTGTTGATTTGAAAAGAATTAATTGTTGATTCATGTTTTATTTATATAGAGAGTTAACAGTTGTAGTGTAACGAATGTTCTTTATGCGAACACAATTCAACCGGCCAAGACATTGATTTGTTAGAGTTGATGTTCAAACCTGGAACTGTGCCAAATCTCACTCTTTTTTGACCTCCTTTTTAAACATTAGATTAGCATTAGTTTCTAATTCTTTGTATTTTAGATAAGACTAAGTACATGTAAATTAACCTCCTGTTTGAAAGATTAGCATTAATAATAAGTTTCTTTAAATTGTTTATTAATAACATAACAACATTTATTATCAAGAGTCATAGTCTATGTGCAAATTAAAATGTTATAATAAAAACCCACTCATATAATCTTTGTACTTCTACCACTAAACGAAATATTGTTATACTGTTAGAACAGCCACAATGGGTAGATTTCTTGTTTCAATAATATCTCGAAATATTGTGCTTAGGTTTTGGATCAAGTAAACGCATTGATTCTAGATCGCCCACATGAAAATAAAATTAATAGTTGGTTGTGTTAGTTTTGTTGAAGTTTTAATATAAAATTGATATAACTATAATCTTGTTAAGAAAATATAACCTAACCTAACATAACCAATTCTGATAAGAATTTAAAATCCCCTGCATTCACATATTATTTTCATAAATTTATCAAAAAGACTTAAACGCTCTTAACTAAAATTAACATACGTAAGGGGTTCAATATAGTGAATAAGGTCATGGCAATACCGAGGGACTTAGTTGGATCTACACCCTTTTTTCATGTAGACTTGTGTTAGATCAAGTGGTTTTTCTAACGAGGAATGTAAGATATAATGTGTGTATACGAAAGATAACATAGTAAACTTGCACTTTTATAAAAGGTATCTGCCTTAATAAGGGACTCTAGTTATTCTTAGTTTTTATTTTGTTTGTATGATAACTTTCCTCTTTGTATACAGACGAAACACCTCTATGTCGTCGTAAATTTATTTTTAAAAAAGAAAGAAATATCATAAAATAAATATCCATAGCTATTGAATACACCAACAGCATAAGGGTCAGAAAAACACATTATTTGGTAAACAGAGACTTGATAGGATAGATGAAAGACTACTTGAAAAATAGTCTAGATCAAGTTAGATCCCAGGGTTGAAAGTCCCTATCACTATAAATACCATCCCGGGAGGTTACTTTTTAGTAAATCAGTTGTGTAACATTTAACATTTTGTTTTTATTATTAAAGGTATTTCTAATTTACGTCGTACATTTTGGAGTATTGACGTTAAACTTTATGTACAATGTTCAATCTAAATTTCCAGAATCGCCAAAGCCATTTAATAATATATTTTAAAATAAATAAGCACATTTGGTCTAGTGGCTGGCTGTGGGGTGAGAAATTCCTGTTTTTTTCCTCCTGGTTTAAACAAGTTAAATGTCCCAATTATTGTAAAAACTCTGCTTCTTACATTTCCTACAACTTACAGTGATTTTTGTTTTAAGGTTTATAATTACTCTAATGCAACGTCAAGTGAATACCACACAATACCTACTTACAACTCTTTTCTGTCGTTGTAGAACATTGTTCACATCTACAATTTGTAGCCATTCACCGTGATCCCTCACTCTCCCTAGCAGTCTTTTCTCCTTCGTGCAGTCCTCGTCTGCAATTTCCATCCATTTAATTCAAGGTTGTTCCTCTTAACCTTCGAACACCCGGCATCCTGTAAATTAATCTTCAAGCATCCTGTCTTCCAATTCATCTTAGTTTTTCCTATGTTTACCTCCACGAAACAGTTCCCTCAACTTTTTACTTGTTCGCACTTTCCAGCAACTATCCCGAAAAACCAGACCAAAGATTATCTTTAACACCTTACTTTCCCATGCCAGAAGGACTATTTCAGAATCTTCAGTATAGATTCGATTTTCACCATAACAATTGGTCGTATATATAATTATTTTAGAACTTTACCAAACAAAATACGACTGAAAAAACTATCTATAGACTTTCGTCCTTCATGAGCTTTGGACCACATAATTAGTATTTGATTTTTTCTATGAATAGTATTGTGCCAGTAAATTTAGTTATATATTTAAAATATCTCACCGTAGAGTGTTATTAGTTTTTTAACATCGTACTTAAACTCACTTTGGTATTCGTTTCTACAGGTTTATCACTTAAAATAAAACTAGAATTGAACAAAGCTGTAAATTGTTGTTAAATACTGGAGCTTAAATGGAGAGATTAAATTTTACTGTAAAATGGTTTTAAGTTTAATTGTATACTACATTTATCGTTTACAAAATAAAGTGTACCGTCATATTACCGTGTAATAAAAAAACTATTTAAACGTAAACAAATTATTGCTCTAAACGTTAGGTGTATATAGAGGCACCGAGAAAAGGGTAGAGAATGGGTGGAGGGTTGTAGGGAGTAATATTATAGTTACTGAAATTATAACATGGTTTATACCTCGAGAATAATTTATTTTAGTACATAATTTCCCGACCATACATATACAGTTAATTTCTAACCGTATTTAAGATTAAATATAAATTATATTCACATGGAAATTGAAACAGTGGACAAAACAATAACACAGATTTGTTACACTTACAAGCAAAATCTACGAGAATGTACGCAATTAAGAGAGGTATAATTTCAACATGCAGAGGTGAGTTAGAGCCAAATAAAAGGGTTACATACAAAATTGAAAAATAAATGACGGTTCATAAACGGTAGAAAATTCACTGTAGTTGTTAATAAGTAACACGTACTTACAAATACATGAATAACTTGTTATTAAGCAATTAATCATTTAAAAAAATAAGTGTAATAAAAGTCATTCAAAGTAGTAAAGTATGTTTTGCATGTTAATATTAAGTATATCTTGAAAAATCTCAACATCGGTTTTTTTTTATCCACGACATATATTGTTGCTTCATTGAACATATACTTGAAAAAGTAAAAAATACTAAGCTGATAAATAATAAAAACAGTGTGAGAAATAAAGTTGTAAAAAGAGAGTGCTTTAATAAAGAAGTACAAACAATTAAACAACTGGTATGTTGTTGTATAAAATAAAAAAGCTTGAATCGTGAACACTTAAATTAAACATTACCAAAAATATACGATTCGGATAAAAATTTAGAGAATAATAACGGATTGAACCATCTAAAAATGTACGATGGTAATTAATATTGGTGTGGACTTCTAAAAAGAAACATTTCTAAGAAACTGTGTCACGGATGGATATCATCGGTTTTTGGTTATAGTAGCATTAAGAAAACTAAATTAGTTAATTACATAGACGAAACAAAACGACCATTTATGATTCGAGTTTTTTTGGGATATATCCGTTTAACAGGTTTATACAAGTTTAACAAGCAATGAACGCGTCTGAGATATGTATAGAGGAAAACGGACGTGCTCAGTTTCCAAGCGTTTGATTACTAAACAGTTCGACCATATCAAACAATTTAATGGCTGTAAAAACCTACTAAAATAAATCTCAAATTAGACCCTTATTTAAAATAAATTAATTAAAAATTTCATGACAAAACACGATGTGAAGGGATTTACAGAGGATTTATAAAACAATTTTGAAAGCTAATCAAAGGGATGTTTAAACATATGATTAAATAAAAACTTTCCAGTTTACAACACATTCATAACTAAATTGTTTTCCTTTTTGCGATAACCAGGTACACGTATAACTTTCCCAAATTGGGACCATTGTTGAATGTATGTGTTAATCTTTACTGGATTCCTCGCATTAGGATACTTGTCAAATAATAATTCTTGTGTATTCTAGCAGGGTATTAAACAATCATATTCTTCGAATATAACAATCAACTCTTGCTAAAAATATAGGCCTATATATTGGAATAACATAACTACGACACTTAACGCACTTTAGCCTACTAAATTATTATTCATACGCCACTGAAAACAATAAAAAGCAATGGTAAAAAAACTACCAAAAGTAACGCTATATTCTTTCGATGTTTCAATCTTGACAATCAATGACAATCTGGGACCTGTTTTAATTTTTTGACTCATTATATCTATTATGATATAATAGTGTAACATAAACAACTTAAATTTTACAATTATTATTATTATTATTATAGTTTAATTATAAATTAAACTAGTATTATGTATACAATTCACATGTGCACCAACTTAAATTCCTCAATAGGTTCCTTACAAAATCCAAGACAACCTTGAGATTTCTAAATATTCTTATCATACAAAAGCCCTTAAAATGACGTGTAAGTATGCCTCAGGGGCTCATTGCAGTGAGTAGGAGTTTAGTATCCCGAGAAAGTGTTGGATCTACATCTGTTTCATATAATGTTTTATTAGATCCCTCGCTTTCATATCTCCTATCTGCTCTCTTCTGATAAGGTATTGTTTTTCCCGACATTGTTTTATTTGAGTATTCGATGACTAATGGATCTTACTTTTATGTTCTTTAGTTCCTTTTCATTATAAGGCTACGATGATAGAGAGTTTTTACCTATAAACAACAATAAAAAAGTAACACAAAATACTTAGAAGTTGATTCAATTCTTTGTTTTTTAGGAACATAAGCCACCGACGACTTGTTTCAGAAGCCCTATTGTTGTTTAGCAGGAATTCACTCGATAGCGTAAGGTTAGCAGACCTATTTCCCGCCGTAAATCCCTAAGTGACAAATACTTTCTTATTTCTGGAACATTTTCGAATATATTATATATCTATTTCTTCTTCTCTCCTGACGGATGGTCAGCAGATAGGATTAGTTAAACTTTAAAACTCATGAGAAATTATTCTGACTTTGCTTTTACGATCCACAATGAGTTTTTTTTAGGACCTAAATGAATTTATGAAATCTATCGATAATGTAACCCTTAACCCTTGGAGTTAAATTAATATCAACTAAACTCTGTGCCTAGTGATATCCTTATTTCACATTACTTCACAGGTAGGTTTACATAAAAAACAATCTACAGTAAGGAGTTCCATCATTAGCGAATTCCAGGATACACAAACCTGTAGTTTTATAATTAACCATTTTATAATTTTAAATTAGAAGTTATCGTTCACATTTTTCAAGTGAACCTTAGACTACGCTATTTGATACAGTTTTATATTGAACCAAAAAACTCTATTTCATCTATTTTCGTCCAATATGAACATGTTTACGTTCGCTATTAAGCCAAACTCACACGAGAAAATTACATTTACGCCATATCTTTTAAAATAATCAAATACTAAAAGGTTGTCACAATTATTTAGTTTAGTTTCACGTTCAGTGAGTGAATTCCATTTCCTACGTTTTATAAATATCATCAGAGGCGATTCCTTGAGTTAGTATAATGTGGAGATAATAATAATATAATTAATCTGTGAGAAACAGTTTGTGGAGTCATTATTTTTCAAAGAAATTATGTTCAATTAATTTCTTCGCCTTTACGTTGCAAAAAAATGTTTTCAATTAAATATTCACAAATTAGTTTTATATTAGAATTAATTACACAAAATCATTTCAGAGGGTCACCTAACCGATGTTAAATTTGACCGATATTTCGGAAAAGGTTGGTTTTTCACAAACAATATTTTAATCGAAAATTTGAACATTATCATTATTATTTACATTTCATTTCATATATAAAAATAAATAATAAGACGCCTAAGTCTAAAAGACATAATTCTTTGTTAATGATTTTTACACACAAGAGTTTCTCAATGGGATTGTAAAGTTATGGACATTCTAGAGTCTGAGAGAGTAAAATCATATTTATGAGTGACATCAACGAATCCCTCAGCTCTACACCCTAATTCTTTGCGTGTACGTACTTAGTTGTAATCCTTCTGTCTGGGTTAATTCTCCCGTTATACAGTGACATATTAAGTTTTTAATGGTTAAGTCAACAAGATGGAACAGATTTTTGGAACAAATTCTTCCTCAATTTCGTTTTTAAGGAAGAAATACAATGTTTCTGCTTCACCCAAATGTTTAATTTTAATATATTAAAAGTTTTATTAATACAAATATAATTGTAGTTGTGTTTTTTTTCCATTGAGCAATGTTTCTAAAAATGAAGAGAAGAAAACTATTTTTGTTTAACAGTTTATTGATAAATGACAATTCTAAGAATAATCACTTTACGATATCACATTATTCTTACAGGTGATAATTGAAACATAGCCGAGGAGCAGAATCTTAAAGTAATATACAAAGACATTGGTATATTGCATGTGAATTTTAAAGAAGTAAATATTTAATGTTATACCCCTCGGGAGCTCATAAGTGAGTACAGAATTGATAGTCCCGTCGGATACAAGCCACACATACCCTTTTTTATTTAGTCTTGATTTAGATCTCTCGTTTTAATCTTTACTATTTGTTCTCTCTTTACCATGTTCTCTTCCGACTTTTACGCTATTAGAGCATCGATGGCTACGGGTCATTTATTCAAGTTCTTTTATTCCTTTTTTTTTTTTTTTTTTTTTTTTCATAAGACGATGATAGAAAGGTTTTCACCTTTAAAAAAATAGAAAAAAGCTAATGGGCAATGTAAACCATTTCTAATTTCTCTCACTTTAAATAAAGGGTTATCATAAAAGAATGAAGGGGTTTTGAACATGAATTTGTTCTAGTTTTAAAGTTATTGTGTAATGATAGCTTGTTTATATCATTTATTCGCAACAGAAATTGTGTATATAAAATTAATAAACCACGTTTATCATTGTCAAAAGATTTGCATATAATATAATTGCTTCTGTTGACTATAGTTTTACATAAATCGTAGGCTTTCCTACCTTTTGAGGAATGACAACCTCAAATATTCAGCTACTCTCTCAGTTAATTATTAACGCTAAGAGATTTACAACCTAGTTAATCCTTTACAATCCAGTTAATAATCTAGATAAGATAACTTTTATAACATACGTTTTCTTAATAGTTTATTATAATAAATTTTTAAGCTTAATTTTTATTTAAGATAATCTGAAATCATCGATTGCAGTTTAATAATTTGAATGGAAAGTTTGTCATTAGTGGACTTATCATTTAAACGAAAACTTTATTATATTAACATGAATTTCTCTAATTAATAATCCCTGTAAATACATTTTCAATTCACCCTAATTATTATACTCTCTACTCGTCTCAATGACACAACAGCTTTATAACTTATTTCGCAATTGCAGTGAAGTGGGTCAAGCAATTTCATTTTGTGAAACCACTGTGAAATGCAATTTTATATTTATTTAATAAACTATCCTTTTGACGAGACATTTGTTTCGTTTTGTGTTTTAATATACGGTTTATGGAAATACTGCATTTTGTAAGCTTAATAATTAAATATATTTGCAGGATAACACTATATTATATTAAAAAAAATAAAATGAGTTCAGTATTATGAAAGATTTTTTTAAAAATATATTTTCCATTTATCTTCTTTAGGTAGATTAAAAATATGGTAATAACAAATATTTCTCTTTTCGATTATTTTGAGTTACAAATAAATACCCCTTTTAGGATGTTTCGTAAAAATAATAACTCATTTAACGTGAAGATTTAACATTAAAAAAATAAATAACTTTGCAGGAATTACAGTAGGTAATATTATTTATTCTTTATGCAAATGTTAATTTGACAATGCGTGTCCCCGATTATTCATTATATTCTACAATAAATATATGGATTGGTGAAGTCAATATTATACTTGTATTACTAGTGTCAATGATCAAGGCTCTAGAGTTGCCTGACTATTTGTGTATATCAAAATATGCATACCTGAATATCTTTTCTCGATACATTTAATATTCTCCCAAGTAACCCAGGATCGTAAAGAGTTCTGCTTGAATGACGGTAGTGAACGTATCTAGTCCTTCAAAGTACTACGTATTTGAAACTTTACCAGAAAGCATCCTCCTGGTTGATCAGATTGTGTATTAAACTCAAAAATTTATCGAAAGGTAGTTAGTTCATTTTCGTATAAAAAGATGACTTCGAAAAGACTAAATTACGTTTTAACTTACATTTAGAAAAAAAATAATGCCAAAAACTATCGTAAATCAAAGAAGGGTAACTACTTTCACCAGAACAGTGTTTTATCTAGTTTATATAGACGATACACAGTCATATAAAAAATAGACGATATTTATAAATCAAGAGATAAAATTGTAAAAAAAAATACACTCTCATGATGCACATATTTTACAAATTAAGTGAAAACGCACTTCGATTATATTAACATTTAAACCGAAATTTATTGAAAAGGTTTGGACATTTAAAATCCGTAGGTTATTTAACAACAAAGAATATTCGTTATCATTAGTTGTAATGATTCCGTTTCAAATAGCCAATAATAATTAATTCCAACACATACTAAATCAAGGTCATTGAGTAGAGAAAAAAACTACGAGCTTACATGGCGGCAGTGAAATCTCTAGTGACCTACAGATAAAAGGCATGGACTACATAATCATTTCTGTTGCCGAAACGGCAAGGAAGAAGTCTAAGAAAGAAAAGATGTAAGTTGTTGTGAAGGAAGTTTTAGTATGAACTGAAGGAAAAAACAGAATGGTAAGCTGGAGAGGTTGTTTGAAAATCATAACTAGTAATAGAGAGTGAAATCTAGACTTTACTCTAGACAAAGGTGATCTGGTTATTTCCAAAAACAAATGCCAGAGGAGAGGTTAGTTTAGAAAATACGAGTATCTCATAGAAGGACTGAGGATGAAAAATCAGAGGAAACCGAGGAAAATGTGATTTTGTTGATTTAGAGCGAGACGAGAGAAAAGTGGAATCAGGAGGGGGAGACGAAAGGTTGAGAAACCATGAATACTGAAGAGTGGTTGGCCGAAAAGCCATAGGCTGTATTAAAATAATATTCATACGTTATATTTAAATTCATACGAAATTTTTAAATGTTATAATATGTTTTTCAAAGGTGGTGATATTTTTATGATTTAAGTGGTGTAGCGAACTACATGCCTGGAGAAAGATAGATATAATGTTAGGTAAACTATTGGTATACCCTATCACTTGTTCTAGGCATGACCATTCAACAATAAAAACTCTGGGTTAAATAAATAACTCATGTAAGCTTTCTATAGATCAAAATTGCCACTAATTAATAAGTCCTTAAACCACCAATTAAATACGAATTGTATTATTGAAGATTGGCAAAATACGAATACATTAGCTTACTAATGCGTATTGCAACTGTTAAAAAGCAAGAAATTATACACTACAGTGGCTGAGCAAAAAATCTGATGTACTTAGCCATGCATATTTTTTAATTGCATACCAATTAAGTCATATAATGCGGAACATGGTTGCGAATAATTCTACACTCATACCCTTGCTATGTTATACTTTTCCTCGCTTCTTATAAAAAGGCTTAATTCTTGCAAATAACTGCCATCGTTTACACTTATATTACCGCTTTATTCATTTACCAATCCAGAAAAAAATGTACATTTTAAATGAATTTCTGTCCAAGTTTTCTTTTTTTATAATAGAATTTTTAAAAGCTGTTCTAAAAGAATGAAAAGTGTGAACAATGATTAGAAAACTATCGGGAATCATCATTCGTCATATTTAAAACTATACGTTCATTACAACTAATATATATAATATTAGTCTATAGTATTATAATATAACCAAAATATATATAAATATATAGTTATAAGGTAGTTTTATATTCTGTTAGGTAGTAGGAAACATTTTAATGTAAATTTAAACCGACTCGAGAAATCATTCTTCTTATTCCAATGGCGATGGTACAGCTCAGCGATGGGTTCCATAATTTTATATACAAAGAAAATTGTCATCCAAATACTGTGTAGCTTTAACATATTGCTGACCAGCAAACTAGTTCCAAGGATCGATAAACGAAACACAGTAATAAATTAGTTAAAAAAGGGACATTCAAATGAGTGAAGGAAAAGTTAAATGTATATTTCATGCATTTTCAGTGGTAATTTTTGATGTTTAATCCAAAACTAAAGAAACAGTATTGCTGATTTAGATTTAGTACTTGCTTTCCAAGTCTTAAAAACAGCACCATAATAAATTTCATAATACTTAAACTATTTTAATAAAATCTAAAAATACTATCAGTTGTTAAAGATTTTTTGTAAATAAACGTGGAGTCCTTGACTGATCAAATCATCAATGCTGGGTTACAAATTTAAGTACAAATGGACTGTGTAATTCGTTACTTTTCACAAGATTGCCTCGCAAATTCCATTAATTAATTCTATCGACCCTAGGGATTTGTGTAATGTAGTCTCATCTGGCGCCTGTGCAATGAATAGAAATTGTCGTGGCAGAAAGATAATTACAAGTTCCAGTGCTTCTTAAATAACTGCAATAACAGAGTTGGATCATAATAAACAAGTACTTTTACAATATTACTACAGTTTATGGATATCCTATATTTATCAATTTTGTAAACTATAAAAAATGATTTTACTTTCAGCAAAAGTTTTTTATAATAAATTATACGCTTAGCTAATAAATAGTTGTTTATACTGATGACCGACGGTACTTGATAGAATTAAATGTTATACAAATAAAAACACACAAATTCTTTTGTTAAATTCTACAATTTATTGGTCTATCCGATCATGGATTCGCTAGTTACGGCATTGAAGAGGATTATACAAAGACTAAATAACCTATGAAGAATTGTAGGGACCTTTGAGACCTAGCCCAAATGTCCCGTTACATGACAATGAAACCCAGTGAGTAATAACTATATCTGTTTTTATTTGTATAATAAATAGTACTCATTTAAATTAAATATTTCTGAATATCTTTTCGTGGTGACAATTGTGGACTTTTGTAATCTATAATTTTATGTTGCTGTTAAAAGATTTGTAGATTGATTTTTTCTCTAAAAATGTAATTATTTTTTATTTGCTCTCAATAGAGGTCCTTTTCTCTATAATGAGAACGGGTGATGTAATCACGAAGGACCGGCTGCATCTACACTTTTGTCATGTAGTAATGTTTTAGATTTCTCTCTTTTATATTGTCTATTAGTTCTGTCTTGTCCAACTCTTTTCATTTCCTATCCTGAAACTGTTATAATATTCAAGGGTTAGGCTATTTTATGTTATTTCCTTTCATTTTATTAATTTGATTAAAAGAGGTTTTTCGCCTTTAAACAAAATGATTTGTTTTTTTGTTTTGTTTTTTTGGTTATTAAATACAAATTTTTAGTTTGGAAAACAATATTATATATCTGCAAGTATGCAACTTAGTATTTGTATCCTTATCTTCATCCAAATATGTATTTACACGAATAGAAATATGATGAAACTCAATCACAAGATCTCACAAAAATTACGTTTACTTAATCAAACGCGTTTCAACGACAAAATCGCCTTCCTCAGTGATACATAAACTACGATAACTAAACTACTGGAGTTATAAGTTTGATTCAATTATGCGTTTGATTAGGTAAACGCAATTTTTGTGAGATTATATGTTCGAGTTTTATTGTATCTGACATTTTTTCACAAGTCAAGCTCAATAATTATTTACAACAAAGATTGGTTGTGAAGAATATTTAGGAGACAGTCAAACAGAAAAATTGAAACGGATATTTTGAAATCTGGATAACAAAATAATAGTTTACTCAGAAATGATCACATACAAAGGTCGAGTTTTATATAGTTTCCATCCTCACTTTATTTATTCTATGCGTTTCCTCACTAGTACTTGGAATACCGAGTACTGGTAATTACATAGCGGTTAATGGCATGCAAAAATTGCTTTTTGCGTTATTAATTAAAAAATTCTAATTGTAATTCTAATTCATAACCAACAAGATAAATATTACACGGTATAACAAACACACAGAACATAATTCTCACAAAAAATACGCCTAAGTATCAGACGCGTTTCAACGACAAGGTCGTCCTCTTCAGTGATAAACGAGCTATACCAATCAAACTATAAAAGAATGTTACACCATATTCGTTTTACACCATATTGTTAAAGAATGTTACAAAATAAATACTATGGATGCTTGGGAATCTTTATTATATTAATAGGCACCAGAACGTAATTGTAAATAATGAACTAGGACCTATACAAAATTCTATATTAATGTAAATATAATATATAATGTTAAATTTAGGGTTAGTTCGATTATCGTGTTTTAGCTATATGTTAAATCTTAAGTAGTTAAACTGACACGAGACGCGTACTGTTGCCTTGGCAGTGTAAAATAATAAGCTACGTCCCCCTTCAGATTGTATCAGTATATAGATTTTTTAAATATTAATATGTACCAGGACATAATTGTAAATAATGAACTAGGACCTATACAAATATCTATAATTATGTAAAAATGTAATGTATAATGTTAAATGTAGGGTTAGTTCGATTATCTTCTATTAGCTATATGTTAAATTTTAAGTAGTTAAATTGACACGTGGCGCGTACTATCGCCTTGGCAGTGTAAAATAATAAACCATGCCCCCTTCAGTTTGTATAAATATGGGGTTCAGCGTAACATTAGATTCAGTTATAGTTTGATTGGTGTAGATCGTGTATCACTGAAGAGGACGAACTTATCATTGAAACGCGTCTGATACTTAGGCGTATTTTTTGTGAGAATTGTGTTCTGTGTGTTTGTTATACTGTATAATTTTTCTCATAAGTCAAGCTCAACATTTAATATATGATAAATATTATAAAAGAAACTAGAACAAAATGGAATTAAAACACTTATGATAACGTTACCTAAAATATGAATTTAAAATTCTCAGCTAAAAAAAGGTATTTATAACTGTTATGCTTAAATCGATCCAATACAGTGTCTTAAATATTCTTCTTTTCCTTCGTCGTATTTTTTATAATTTCAAAACTAATATATAATAAAAGTATACCTCTTTACTATAAAAAAATTACCTAATAACTGGATTTCGTAGTCCATCTAAATACAATAAAGTAATACCAACTATCTTATTCTGAATACTTCTATTTGTGTATAAAAAGATATTATCCACAATTACATTTAAGAAAAATGATATTCAGGAAAATAAATAAAAGAAGTTTCGGTGGTAATTTCTTTTTTTATCAATTATTCTCTATGAACCCCTTATTATTCAATGGAATGTAATTTTTAAAATGGTAAATACTGTTCCTTTTGGTTTAAAAACCAAAAATCTCTCAGTTACAGTCGTCTTAAAAAGAAGGAAGGGGAAAATACTATGAAATCACCCCCATACATTGAATCTCAAATACTGTGAAGAAGGAAGAAGTAAAGAGTTGGATAAAAGGGACCTGAAAGGAAAGTTAAAGACCAAGGACCTAACCCAAATAATTGTGTTAAAAAGTGTAGTTCTATGTAGGAACTCTTTTTACTCTAACGCCCTTTAAAATAACAGATGATTTATTTTACCTTTTTCTGTAAAATTGTTTTACCACAATAATGCATTAAACATGTTTCGTCTAAGTTTAGTATCCTATAAGATATGAGTTAGGGTGGAAATTTACTGGTGTCAGGTGCCATAAAATTGCCAGACAGTGTTTTCGGGTTGAAGGCTGCACTAAATGTCTTTGGGATAATAAACTGCTCGAGTTAAATTCCGTTTTATTGTTATTGCTTTAAGAAAGTATCCACTGCTTAGTATAGTGAACTATTTCGTCAAAAATGAACTTTTCAGTATTAATTACAATAGGAACCGTAATATTTCTCTGATTAGAAAAGATTTTATATATAATCAGGTACATTGTTACAGGGTTTGTCAGATAACTTAGTAATATAGATCTTATTAGTTTGGGGTGAAATATTAATAATTTTCAATCTTAGCTATTAACAATTTAAGCCCAGTAACTTTGTAACATTTTCATAATGATTTTTGATTACATGACATTACAAAATCGCCATTATTTCTATTACAATAAGATTAGAGATAGTAACGTTAATTAGATTTAAAAATACGGAGACGACATGCTGATTGTGTTCATAAAATATAAATAAATGCATAATAGACTATCATAAACAATTCGAAATAATTTAATGTAACTAATAAGAGAATTTGCAATTTTATTAAAAATTGTATTAGAT
Source organism: Aphrophora alni (assembly GCA_963513935.1). Lineage (NCBI taxonomy): Eukaryota > Metazoa > Arthropoda > Insecta > Hemiptera > Aphrophoridae > Aphrophora > Aphrophora alni. The sequence goes on from OY740770.1 coordinate 19,365,576, forward strand.
AAATCCATTATTATGTTTACAATTTACACTTTATATGGAGGTAAAGCAATAGATAAAATGCTAGGAAAAAGTTTAAAAAAAAATTAATAAAACAAATTAAAAAATAGAACATTTTCAGTGATATCAAAATTACAATATGTCATAAATTGAATATGTGGCATATTGGTTGGTGGTTAATTATATTATTCCAAGTTTTAAGTAATGTAAATCAACATAAATAATCTGATATTATTTATAAAAGTATATAATAATTACAAATGCTATATTTAATATGTTTCTAAAGTGTGAGAAACTCAACGCATATCTATTTTAAAAGATAAAAATATAATATTTTACAACGTAGAAATATAAACTATATTCCTTAATAGACTTTGTTTTATTAGAAATATTCTCTAGTGAGAGAATAAAGTAAACGTTTTACACATATCTGCTAACATATTAAAATACAGTTTTTGAATAAATAAATGTATAGCAATAACGAAATAAACCTAATTAAATGTTTATACTTATAATTTAATTCAAAAATAAAAAATCTCCTTTGTCGAATGCCACAGGTAAGCCTAAAGAATGTTTACATCCGAATCAATGACACGAGCAAAGCGAGTGAATTCTGTAAGTTAAAGTCTTGTGGCCGTATTAAATCGTTGATTTTACATATCACTATATAGGTTGCCAATCACTATGTTAAGGTTTGAAACTACAAAAATTTAATTAAATTTAAATAAACGGATGATTTATATAATTAATATTTATATAACGATACAAATATATAAACATTTATTAAGTAACAGACGACCTCTCCCTAATAAAATTATCCCTTTAATTAGTAAAATAAACGTCGAAAGTGAAATCCAAAATAATAATCAAAATTATTTGTTAATTTCTAATTGATTCACCTTTTCCTAATCCTCGCCCTTCGTATATTAAAAAAAACCTGTTGAATATAGGTCCTCACACACCACATCGTGTAATTGTCAATGTAAAGGTACTGCCCAATGTACAGTAGTGTATTAATCTTCCCTCCTTACTCTGCCACACTAATCCCCTCCCTTTCAAAAATCTTAATGCCGCACCTAATTATTATTTCTTCTTAAACATAATCCTCTCATTTTATGAAGCTAAGAAGCTTATATATTCCTAATATTCTTCTAGGATCAATTCTTGAGAAATATTGCATTACATATTTCATAACGATAAATTAATATTACGTCTTTAGTTTTAATTTATATCGCAGTTAGTGGGTAATATGGTTAAAATGTATACCTTTGAGCTCAATGTTTATGTTCATACTACTATCTTTTTTACTACTATGTAACACCATTTCATTAAAAGATTAATTATGTAGCAGATAGTTTTTTATAAATCGCTTTCTATATACAATTCAGAATTTTCATACAAAAAGAGCACAGTTAGAACAAAGTCTACATAATTACGGCACAAACTTTCTCACACACCTAAATAAAATTGAATCACAATAATTCGTCAAATAAAAAGTCAGTTCGGAAGGTGTCAAACCAAAGAGGAAAACAAACGACGGTCTCAGCCTTTTCAAAAATATTTGTATATTTAAACAAGGGCCTAAACTAGTTTGTCTTCTGCCACAAACGCATCCTCAACTTAAATTGTATTTGATTAAAATATTTTAATGACGGGAGTCAAGAGTAATCAACAATTATTCAAGAGCTAATGATTCCTGAACAAAAATATTTATTGTTTTTTTTGTTTTTTTTAAATTGCGATTGTGCACAGGGATCATTAATATTAATATTTCTCTAAAATTTTTAATAAAAGCTGATTTTCAGAACAAAGTATTCACGATTAAAATATTGTTCGACCTGATGGATATCTTTAATTTCTACAACATTCAAAAATTTCATTGTACTGTTTGAAAACAGGGTGAAATTAAGTTTAGAGCCAGATAATGTATAAAAGTGAGGGGGATACATATTAAAATGATTTTGGCTGTATCCGTAATGGATACTCATAAATTGAATAATTTGTTTCTCTACAGATTGTTCTTTTTTCTTAATCTCGTTCTGCAGTCTGTTTGAGGCTTAGATTCACTCAGTATTCTATGTTCCTATTTATCTATATAATGCTGCTTCTCTCCAATTTCTAACCATCATTACGTGTATCGATTACTCAATATATTCATGTCTTATATAATCTACCTTTCATGAGACACAACTATTCTAGCCTTAATGACTTGCTCTTCCATTCTCATGATTATTAGGCATTATTACCTGAGTGATTTGAGGTATATTTAATCAAATGTAAAGGAGTTAGACGCAAACAACATTTACTTCTGTGCATTTTTTTTTCAAACCAACGACGTCAACGTCGACTCAAGCCAACCACCGTTAATTTATATCGGGCCTCTCCCACCACCGTACCACGGGTTGGAGTAAACCAAACTGCTCAGAAAAACCTTGTGTCTCAGGTGGGAATCGAACCCCACAACCTTTGGTACCAATCCTTCATCAAGTGACTGATGTCTCAAACCTTTAACGCTTCAAAAAACTTGAATGAAGTTGTCAGATTGCCTATCCTACCCCGTAATTACATTAACAACCCCTAAAAGGTTCAACAGTTTACCACTAGGTATATTGCTAGTCAAAATATTTAAAAAAATATTTGTAATCATGGTAACGCTACGAAACTGGTATGAAATTGTTCAGAACATCGTATACTTTAAAATAATACAATAAAAAAAGTCCAATTTTGACCTATAGTAGTATTCACCTTCCCTAAAGTCAATTATATATGTAAATAAACTCTATACTTGCTTCTCTTGTGTTATAAATTCATATTAAAACGTCAAGATTAGTTCTTTGAAATTGAGAAGAATCGTTATTAAGAAGCGAATAAGTTTAGTTTTAGTCTTTTGGATTTTATTGGTTTTATACATTTTTGGGTTATTTAAATATACATCCGTAGAGCTCATTAAACAAAAAATAGGTTTGTTAAACACCACAAAGATCTCTGGGTGATCTTGTACTATGTGAGAGAATCTGAGTACAATCCTGTAAGGGTTAAAAAATTACAGTGTCAGACCAAAAGTGAGGATTAACGATTAGCGACGAATTCTCGTTGTAAACACTACTACGATGGGAAATCGATATGTTGACCAACATTATACAATTAATTGTAAAGTCGTTGAAGAGTCGTTGGTTTTTCAAGAACTGTTGTACAAGATTTTAATTCTTATTATTAACTAGTTTATATTTACTCCTAATCTACAACGAATTAACAAAAATTCTCTAAATATTGCTAACTCTGTCCATACTGTTCATAGACAAAAATTACCATTATTTCTTCAATAGAATATATCATAAAATTATCGCATTTTTTTAGATTGATTGAAGTCTATTTTCTATTGATAAAAGCGATGTCTATGCTGTAACTCATGTTTTTTCAGGTGAACACATTTTAAAGCCAATAAATCTATGTGTTAGGGTTGGCAAACATGGAGCTGTTCCAAATCTCACTCCCCTTTGCTTGTTTTTTTACAACACAAAAGAAATATTTTAAGTTGTTTGTTTTACACATTCAATAAATCACGTTACAAACTGCCTGTCGTGTTCAATAGATTGGTATTTGAAATGATTTATTTTATTATTTCAAATATTTTTTTTTTATAAACAGCACAATATACCAGAAAATGTCTTTCAATATATGCAATACCTTGGCTTTAGATGCAATACATTGGGATTGAGTAGTTCCTAGAATGATGGCTGTTGTCTTCTGTGACAAAGTCAGTATAATGTTCTACACAGTTTATTTATTTTTTTAATTTAAAAAATATTGTAGTCTTAAACTTTATATTAATCTGTACGAAATTTGAATTTTCTGAACAGTCCAAAAAAAAATTTAATTCTCAAAAATTGTCATTTCATTCAACAATTTATCTGATAAATAAATCGATATGAAATGAATAAATGCCACTCATATGTTTAATTTTGATAAAAATGTTGATCATATAATTAATAGAAAAGATAATCGTTTGGTCGAAAATGAAATTATTCCAGCTTCCGATTGAAATCATGAGTAAATATTCTGTTTTATTAAAATAAACATCAATTATTTACGTTGTATTTATTATTTGCTTTAATTGATTGGTTCGTTTATGAAGTAAATATAGGATTTAAATATTTATTCCTATATACAACATTTTACAAACATTATAAAATGGTTCTCATTATTTACTATTCACCCATTTCAAACCTTTATTTAAGGAACTGAAAAATTTGATAACAATGGTCTGTTATTATACACGTATATTTGTTTGTAACTTTGGTTATAGATTTTTCTGGTTATAATTTGTGAAATGTATTGATAATATGTACGTTTGATTTATCAATTTTATCTAATTTATGAAATACTTTATGATATTTATTTTAGACAAGTGTCTACAACCCACAAATAACAAATTATATTTAAAAGTTTAAAAAATATATACGTTAATTTCACATATAAATACTTTTAGAAACGGGGACATCGCTTAGATGAGGAGCGTTTGACCCTCTGTACAGTTTTACGAAAGCTAGCAATTTAAAACCTGTACTTAGCCACTGAATTAAATATCAATATCAGCTTTATACTTCTTTATTTAAATTAAATATAGAATGGTAATACTGTGACATATTTACAGTGATTTTATTAGACAAATTTAAAACCTACACGGAGGGATGTTTGAAACATATAATTGTATAAATTACGCAAGTCCTTACCACTTTTGATGTCTCAATTTTTCCCTTAGAGATCCCAAGGTCACAGATAGATTTCTAAACTTCAAACAAAATTGGGACAATGGTTGAATGTATTTAAAACTTTTTTTTGAAATTCTCGGATTAGAAAACTCGTATGTGAATGGTTCATATATTTCGTTGAATAATTATAAACTACCATACTTTTCAACTATTTCAATCCACTCTTACACCACAAATACGACACTAAACGTACCGTAATTTATCGAATAGCTAACAATGTTTAACTGACAAACAAAGATTTTATTTATTTATTTTTAATCGCTTTATACAAAATTGGAATTTGTGTATAAATAATAAAAAAATTTAAAAAAATACAAAATACCCTGTTAGTTTAAAAATGGTCAATAATTTTCAATTTTAGAACTGTTCTTTATCACACAATGTTTACAATACCTTATTATATGCAGATTTTAATCTTTATCCAATCGCGTAAAACTATCTTTTCTACTACTAAAGAAAGAGTGATAATCAACAGCACTGAAAACAAAACCTATATATATATATATATATATATATATATATATATATATATATATATATAGTCTTAATATTTATTAAATATATTTGAAAAAATGGATAGAAAATAGTGAAAGAAAGACCCGAACCTTTTGAAATGACAAGTTGGTTAATAGTAGGCCTACAATAACTTTATATACCTCATTTTGGTTAAATATAGAGTTCGGATTCAATTTGTATAATCGAGAGGAAATAAAAATATACTGTGCAAACATTGCACAGATACCGTGTTTAAAATGTTTTTAATTATTTTATTAGGGCCTAAACTTGTTTCCTCTTATAATAAACGCAACCTCGGAGTATTAAAATATTTTGTTTATTAAAATCTAGCATTTATTGACAGCTGTATTTTAATTTACATTTTAATGTTTTATTTATATACATATAGAGTTAAAAGCGATATGGTATAGTGTAACGAATGTTCTTTACTTGAACACAATTCAAACAGCCAATAAATTGATTTGTTAGGGTTGACAAACCTGGAGCTGATCCAAATCCCACCCTATTTTGCCGTCCTTTTTAAACAAGAGATTAGTTAGAGTTTTTGCCTTGTTGTATTTCATATTACTATGTACTTGTAAAACAACCTCCTGTCCTGATAGATTGATATTACTAAGAGCTTCAATATTGTTTTTGATCAAATATAAATATGTATTTTCGTATTCATATTACAATATGTAAGTTTAATATAACTGTTTTAAATATGACTTAGATTTAATAAAATAGTTTCCACACATTTAAATTATATGTCCGTTTTACAAGTTGTAGAGAATTTATGTTTATCCCAAATTGAAGACAAAACATAAATAATCCATTCATAAGGTGTTGCTATTTACAACAATGCAATTGACCGTATTAGAATATGACGCGATTTTAAGAAATTTAGAAATGACATTTCTAAATTCCATAAAAGTAGCTGAGGTTCCCCATTTAATAATATCATTGTTTTAGAGATCCTTATCGTGGTGATCCATGTATAATTGTACATTCCCCAAGTTGAAGTTCAAAGAGTTTTATATTTTGTAAAGAATTTATTAAAATATATTTTAAATCGTCTCGTCAGGCCCCAGTTTATACAGATATGTCCGATTCAAGATCCCAGTTTCTACATATATATCCGGTTTAGGATTTCAGTTTTTCTAATAAACGCCTTTCAATGTTCCAGTGTTTACGAATATATCCATTTTAAGGCCCCAGCTTTTGCTTATATCATCGTTTCATGGTCCCTGTTTTTTTGCGGATGTGTATTCCTTTTAAGATCCCAGTTTTCCGGATATATCCATTTTAAGGCCTAATTTTTGATGATTGATCCCTTTGAGGCTTAACTTTTTGTTGATATAACCTTATTAAAGTCTCAGTTTTATGCTGATATGTTAGTTTTAATACCTCGGTTTTTTGTGTTGATATCTACATTTAATGTTGCCCTAGTCCAAAAAAGTTGGTTTCATGAAGATTGTCTTTCTGGCATCTATTTGTCTGTATTTCCTCTGTAGTCTGCCGTATATGCAGTTCTCTATAGAGCAAAATATTGAACCAATTTTAATGATATTTGATTTATGGGCATATTTTAGCCGTACATTTAGAAATTTAATTTTTATAACATCATTCAAAATTTGTGTATAGCTTCCATAAGAAAAACTCATCAATTTGTAACCACAAACTCACAATATAAATTTAGTGATCTCCATCTCTCACAAAATGTTATATATTAGAGTTAGGTTAAAAAAATAAAATAAAAACCAGCCATGAAGCCGTTACAAATGACTTTGTCAAATTGCGATTACTGATTTCGTTCAAATTTTAGTGAAATATGAACTCATTAACTCAAATAGTTCGGTTCAACAATATTTGGATAAAAGAGTAAAATAGTAACCTTTATTTATATTTGATAGGAACTATTTAAATGTATAAATAGTTTTTTTTTTTTTAAATCGCCAACTATATTTTATTTTCACCTGTTGATTAACAATAATTAAAATTTTCGGTGACAAATAGTATTTAACTTTATTTTAAATTTAATTTTAGAGAAGTTGTATTCTTTGAGAAATTACGTTCACGACGTTTATTTAATTTTTTAAACAGCTCTGAATATGATATTTAGCTGTAGATATTTTGTACCAATTGGAACAGAATAATCGATACCATGGATTTCGTCAATGTAAGAAATAATCGTCAATTTTATTTTGCTATAACTAGGCAAAACAAAATTTGTTTGATTGAAGTTTTTCATACAAACAAAGAAATCATATTAAACATATATAAAACACTTTTATTGTTAATTTGTTTCAATGCATTTACGATTCATTAAATGTTTACACACCGCTAAAAATGCATATTAGACAGGCTAAAGTGTAACTTAACCAAAAAGGACTATTTTTAATGACATTTTACAGATAACTAATGCGTCTGTCACAATATAAAAATAACGGCGGCAATGTGTAGGTCGGAAGCGATTGATCTCTGAACAGTTTTACAATACCCAGTAATATAATATTTGAACAAAGCTACTGAATAAATATCAAATTTCACTTTTGTTCGTTTTTTTAATTAAAAATTAAATGGCAATACTGTGACAAAAAGATTTACAAAACAATTATAATAGCTACGCAGAGGGATGTTTTAAACACGTAATTAAATAAGTAGCGCAAAGCTTTCACCACGTCAAGGGTCTCAACCTATTCTGATTTGGGACCGACAAGGCACAAATAAACTTTCTTAAATCCAACCAAAAGTGAGTCCATTGTTGAATCTGTTTGTGAAGCTTTGCTGGTATACCCGCATAAGGATACTTGTCAAAGAATAAAGTGGCAATATTATTGAACACATTCTTGGACTATTACAATCCATTCTTGTTATTAAAATACATTTTTCAATAACATAACTACGACACTAAACGCACTGTGTCCTACTGAATCATTAAGATTGTTTAACTCACAAAAATATGGAGGAATAATGATAGAAACAACCAATAATAGCCCTTTGTATCAATCGTGAATGTCAATCTGTAGCCGGTTTTAAGTTGGCCACTGTGTGTACAAAACTTGAATTCTTTTGATACCTTCCACAAGCTCCTCAAAAAATCCATGAGAACTATAAGATGAACATACCTAAATATTCTGGTCATACATTGCCACGTCCAATTACTTTGTACCTTAAATTAAGGGTTCCTTGATATGTTTACAGGCTTAGCAATACAGAAAATCAGATTTGGATCTATACCTTCTTTCATGTAGTGTTCAGTTAAATCCCTCAATTTCATCTTTTCTATTAAATCTTCCATTATCAGGTCTTGTTATCTTACGACAATGACACCACTAGAGTATTACAGGTCTAGGGGTTATCTATCCTTCCTCTTTATTTTAAGGCTATTATCACCGAGAGGTTTTTCGCCATTAAACAACAATAAAAAAATATCTTCCCCTTTTCTTAGGTTCATAACCGATCGACCGATGACTCATTCCAGCAACACCATTATTTTTTGGCTGTATTTCACTTGATACTGTATGGTTACCAAACATATTTCACACCGTAAATTCTTCAATGAGAGACAATTTCTTACTTTAAATGGAACATTTTCAAACTTAAAGTATATCTGTTTCTTTTTCTCTAATGACGAATGATAACAGGTAGGGTCACTTCAGCCATATATATCCTTTACATATTATTACAAATTTCCTTCTATGAATAATATTGACTACTCAATTAATTTAGTATCTAACTAAAGTCGTCAATTCTATCAATAGTTCCCCTCCCCAAATAGTGCAAATAAATAGTGAGTATAGTATATGCCTGGTGATGACCTTTTGCCCCACAAATCTCAGATTATATCACACGTAGCTTTACACCAAGGCCCATTACATTTCAGGACAGAAAACCCTGTAATGATATTCATCACTATTTTCCAATTCCGAAACTTGAGTTATCGTTTTAATTGTTTGGACTACATCCTCTAATATAGTTTGTATTAATTCATTCTGGCTATCCCCTCGTTTTTTATTTATTTTTTTTTGTCAAATGTGAAACTTTTTTCCCTACATTATTGTGAAAACTCGCATGTGAGAGATACATTACAAGTACGCCATAGTTCATACAGTAATAAAATACAAGGAGCCTGTCACAATTCATTGGATTATTTTCAGGTTTGAACTGCAAATTCTGTTTAAGTGAAGTTTTATCAAAATCATTAAAAGCCAATTCCTAGAAAATAAAACCATGGAGTTTTTTCTTGTGGTAGTTTTACCAATTTAGCACTATTAGTATTAGATTTGATATATGAGAAAAACTTTCGCTCTCTATTATTCTAGAGAATGATGATCACTTAGTTTTTTACTTAAATTTGGAAAGTATTAAAAATCAATATTGAACTATTAGATTTGTATTATCTAGTCCAAACATTACACATTGTTAAAATAATGGTAGTTTATATATCCAGAACGAATTATAATTAATTATACAAAAAAAATTTTAAATCCCCCCTATTGATGAATTATATGCCAAATATTTTGAATAGGGTTGGTATTACAGAAACAAAAAATATTTTAATCACTAATTAAAACGTTATTTATTATAATTTTATATTTATTTTTATATAAAAGTATAACTAATAATTATAGGCTATGTCTAAAAATTCTATTTTTTGTAATAGATTTTCCATGCTAGAGTTTTCCCAAGAGACTGTAAAGTCTTGGAAACTCTGTGCTCTGAGGGATAAAATCAAATTTGTTTAACAAAGCTCTAATCTGTACAGCCTATTTTTTAGCGTGTCGCAATTAGTTTTAATCCTTGTCTCTGCCTTATTTCTCATGTTAGAAAGTGATTTTTTTTTAATATAAGTCAACATGATGTAACATTTTCCTCATTTTCCTTTTTTTAATAAAGAACTATAATTATTCAGTTTCGCCCAAATTTTTAACAAAGTTTTATTTTTACTTAAAGTTGTGGTTTTTATTTATAGTTTAAATGAAATAATTGGATTTGTTTCTAAAAAAAAAAGAGAGAAAACATTGCTTACGAGTTCTTTAATAAATTATGTGAAATAATTATTACGTTACTTTAAATTTTGACATAATTCTTATAGGTGATAAATCTAAACTGAGGGAGTTGGATGAGATCCTAATGAACGAATTATTGAAGTTTATGAGAATTAATGAGACTTAATTTACTTAACATTTAATTACCCGCACTCAATATATCTAAGAGGGGATTATTGAGTAACTTTACCGTCAAATATTTGAGCTTATAAGCTACTTATATATAAGCTACTTAAGTTTCCTCTTCTTTTAAGACCTGCGGACTGGGATGCTCTAGTTACAAACAAAAATTCTTTCATATAATTTCAAAATTGCTGTTAAACAGCGTTAGATTTGTACCGATAGCAATGGTGCTTGGTTTCAAGATGTGTAATTTATGCCAATATTATCCAACACGTCTAAACGTTATTGATATTCTATTTTAATAAAAGCTTAAAAATATATAACAAACTTACAGAAAAATATTCATATAAGTACATCTACATAAGTAGAATCTCGGTAAGAATTCGTACTTTTAACATTTGAACCTTAAGGAGTAATTAAAAATAGGTCCCATATATTGTTCTAGATAGTTACTGTTCGGATACCACAAGTGGTTAGCAGAACGAATGCGTCTACTATTGGCTGATGCAGGCTGACACTCATACTACATGCTATTCTAAAAACATTTTAGTAAATAATTTTAGTGTTTGACGACCTCGGTTGAGTAATTTATTTATGCTGTGTCTGAAGATGGAATAAAAGTACCGAAACGAGTCATTAATACAAAAAAAGGTCACTTCATCAATTATTTTTATCAATATCTTATTATTTTATGAAAACCGAATATACCAATGGGGTAAGTTTGTTTAAAACCGTTGATTCACGCGTTTCCCTAATCTCATAAATATGTATATTACTACTTTCATGACGGTGTTCAGAGAGGTGATCGTGTCAATGGCTCCGTTCTGATGGTCCTCAAAGCTTTAAATGACGGTACCTTCCACTCGCTTTGCTCGTGTTAGTGAGAAGGCTTCATTTTAGACATAATGTCGTCGTATACCGGTTGGTTTGGTGCAATTTCATACAGAATGTAAATCTGCCGGTTTTATCTAATTTAGTGTGTTAACAGATGAATAACACATAAAAAATGAACAAAAAACTGTTTAAAATTGCCCCCATTTTGACATTTTAATTCGAGTTTATTTAACATCAATAGCAAACAAATTTCATGGTAATATTTTTATTTCTGTAGCCGCTACATGCTTCGTACAGACGACAACGACGACGGACGGACGATATGCATAGTGAAAATCATTTTTTCTGTTTCCAGAGATAAGAAACGTGAATATCACTACAAAAAAAGTAATCTTAACTCCTAATTACCAAAACTTTGCTTATATTTCGTATCTGTGTGAATGGAAATTGTAAATAATTGGCAACAAATACACAAACACACTTATTTACCTATTGGTGGACAGGAAACACCCCTATTTCATGTAAACAAAGATTTTAACTGTGAAAAACAGTAAATATAATAACCATTTCAAAACAGATTGAAAAATAATTAAAGGAAAAACTAATATTTAAATGGATTGTACAATTGAATCGTCAAATTTCAAAGAAGAGTTGATGCAATGAAAGTAAGCCTACGTGAAGTTTGTTTTAATCAGACGGGATTGTTTACTTTTTATTTCAACTCGATTTGGCTGTGTAAATTCAGATTTAAATGTTTCAATTGTAGCCATAATATTATCTTTTTGATTAAATTCGTGATTGATTAGGATTTGAAAATTAAACACTTCATTTACATTTAAATATTGGAGAATTTTTTAAGAATTATAAATATATTTTCTTCTGAGATTAAAATTATATAATCCACTCGTTTATTATTCTATAAAACATTCTTAAATTAAACTTATTGATTTGTATAATTCCCGAACGTAAGAAAAACCTTTATATAATAATGATAATTATTATTTGCATATTATAATGGATAAATCAAGATAACAGAAGATGCAATGTTTAAATACATTATGAATTTAATGAAGTGATGTGATAGTGCAATAGAGATGAGACACTAAAAATACTCTAAGGTCTAGATTATTTAACTTTTTGCAAACTGTATTTATTTTAAAATATTGTAATAGACATTTATATAGAGCTTGCTAAATGCCATAAAATCATCCAAGTGTAAATCTTATTGGATTTTATTGGAGTTTTAATTTTTATCGAAGTACATTTTCGTTGTTTGTCAGTTACTCCTGATATTTAAATTATTTCACTTACTATCTGACGCGATGGTCGATAATAATAATTTTCACTATTCATAAAATTTTAATGAAAACGGGAGATAGATTGAAGAATTTAGAGTAGGTTTTTCATGAAAGTTCCATGAAAGTTTTGTTCTTTTATTTCTTATCGATAACTTTCAAAGTAGAGGTTTTGGTGAAATGTCATAAAATAGCATTTATTTCGCTCCATAGAGGCTATTTTTATGTATGGATTTAAGTAATTTGTTCGAGTTGACATTGAGAATATTGTAAAATAAATGTTTTTGTGAAATAATCTAAATTTTGAGTTATCAAAAATATGAAGTTAAATAATAAATAAAAAAGTCTAGAGGTATGGTCAAAATTTAACTATCTAATAAAAGTCTGTTTACTTGTAATGAATTACCAATAACTACAATACAGAAGACCGGTATACATTCCCAAAACAACTTTGTTTTGTTTTTGAAACTTTGAGGGTTCACAAGATTTCAAAACTAAATCCGCGAATAACTGGACGTATATTATTCTACTGTATACTATACGAAAAAGTAAAATTAAGCCAAATAATTAAACAGTTTTAATTGTTTCACGGACAGAACTGTGCTGTAATAAACATCGAAAATGGCCATTTTAATTTATTCATTATCGCTGGAATAGATAATTGATAAGATATCGATGATTAATTCACACTCATGTTACAATTCTTGTATTGTAGCAGGTCAGAATTATTTAAAATATAAGTGATAACAGTATTATTAAATTAAAGTTTTGAAATGTGTTCGTATATACAGTGTGTGTTTAGTGTTGTTTTTGTTGTGCCAGTCTTGGTTCAGAGTACAGGCAAGTGTGACGATTGCAGTTGTCTATCTAATCTATTATATAACCACTATAACTGTTTTTATAATGCATAAATGTACATTACATATTTGAATTTTACATTTCTGCCATTTCTTTAATAACAGCGCAAAAACTGTTCACTAACTTGTTCAAACAACATTAAAAATGATATTCATCGCCATATCCCTGAAAATTTAGCTGTTTTACATGTGGAAAAATTAAAATTCCCTTACATTACATTATCATTATCATTACCATTGCTGAACGTAATTTTCTGTTACACACGATTTAGTATATTTGTCTGAGATATTATTTTACCAAAATGTTATTCAAATCAGTGGAGGTGTCATTTGAGGTATTAGATTATTAAAAAAACCCCACGACCTTTTTTAAGGGGGGGGGTATCGATACCTACCTATCTAACTTGGATATAAAAATGAATTCCATTTGTTTGAAACCTTAGAAACCCCATTCTAGTAAAGGAAAGATATATTTGAATATTCATAGTTTAAGGTTTTGGTTGCTTATGATAGCCAATAAGTGTTGTAGAAAATATTAACGAATCGAGATATTACTAAAATCTACCTACAAAAAAAATGCTGAATTAAGATTAAAAGATATTTACAGTGGTAAAACAACAGATCCCTTGTAATCCGAGCTTGTGGTATACCTTTTTTTAAGTAGTTTTGGTTTAGAACTCTTTCCTTCCTCTTTCCCACCAGGTCTTGCGTGAACCACTCAAAATTTCTGCTGAATTTGATGCTATTAAAATATTCAAGGACGAGGAGTCGTTTTAGTTTATATTTTTCTAAGGCGATTTTCATGTAATCAACAAGGGGGGCGGAAATGTATATCCAGGAAGACCTAAATTCTTTTTTTTTTTTATTCATCAGATAACTTTCTATATACAAAACATTTGAGGTGAAAATATGAGTAAACAAAATAAATAATTATTGTTTATTTTTTATTTTGCATGCCTACGATATTTCTTGATATTGTTTGTTTTTAACCTCAAAATAACGTTTTACATATAAAACTTCAAACACCTTGTAAAAAGTTAAATATGAATTGTTTAAATCATGTGGTAAACAAGTTCTTAAATCACCGTTAAAGATTCGCATATTAAAATAAAGAAGTTGCAAAAATATATCATTATTAGAGTATCTGAGGCTGATAATAATATAACAAAACATAATCTTAAATAAATGTAGATATGAAACGTCATTTACTCGATAATCTAGTGACTGTGATATGGTTTGTCGCTATCAAAACGAAGCATGTGATAAAGAAAATCAGATTTAATTCCTATTAGTTTACCATATTATTTGTAGTTAACATAGGCCTACATGTTATTTACGATAGGTTGTAGGGGTTAGTATATTGAAGAAAGACTTTTGTTCAGAGATAGAATTTGAAAAACATTCATATATGTTTTAGTCTGAGTATTTTGGAAAGTATATAATATAGCATAGGCTAACCGTTTTCCATTGTCCTATTAACACACATTCATTGTCCTAGTCTTGAACCTTATCACCTAAAATGGTTAATAGAAATGAAAAATGGGAGTTCCTTATTATGGCTATTCAGGATGGGTTCCATGGAAGTGTCACTACGGGCAAATGAGTATTACATACATGGATAAGTCTGAATAACTTAATAATTCTAATGGCATTCAAAATACTTTGGCATCATTAATTATCAACACTAAATTGCAAATATAAAAGTTGAGAGATTGAAATTCATAGGAAACCATCAGCTAAGTTATTATTAAGGTGGATTTATTTTTAAATATAGGGATTCATGGTTCCGATTTTACAAACAAAATTTTGATAATTAAGATTTATAACTACATCGGCCGGATTAGCTTACTGATTTAGTTCGCTTTTGTTATTCCAAATTTGTTCAAGATGAGTTTTGATTTTATGACAAATCAAACAAATTATATAATTTCAATTACTTTTGAGAGTTACTAAATTTATATGATTAGATTTTTAAATATTAAGACAAACATTTATCTTTAAATGTGATTTTCAATGAAATATTTTAATAAAAATATATGTATACTACGTTTGAAAAACTTGATTATTTACACTGAGTTTTAATGGTTTAATAACGATTTTGTATTTGTGGAATTGGGAGCATACTAAATGGTAGTTCATTTTTACCATTATGTATCGTACTATTCTAGTTTTTAAACGATATTATTGGTTTAAAAATTATCAAAGAGTGTTATCCAAACTGTTTTTTGGAGGCGGAACAAGTCATGCATTGAAAAACACAATGATAGCTGAACAACTTGGATCATAACTTTTAACTTTTAAAATGTCAAAACTCCGAACTAACTACTAAAAAAACTAACTAAGTGCTCTTCCATCCTTCGTCACTACTACATAATTTTCTAACACCCTGTATTTACACGTATGTATAAAAGGAGAAACTCCAAACACAGTTCTAATATGTACATGAGTTTCATTGAGTCTTCCATTTTCCACCTGTAATGGTGATTTACTGGACACATTTACTTTATCTCCTGTGAAATAACAGTAAAGATAGAGGCGGTATTATTATTAAAACTAATTTTCTCAATTAACCTTTATTAAATTCTTTCTTCCACAAATAATGTTTGATTTTCACACTTTTTAAGTTAAAATTCTTTACATAAATAATCTTTCGGTATAGCTGTAAAGAAACTTCTCTCTTTTTTTGGTTCGCGAAGATGTCTAATCACGTTTTTCAGCAATCTACTTTATAGTGAAGGACAACTTCTATAAGCCAGAAGATTTTCGGTTTTTGACTTCAGGGGTTGAAGCAAAGAATAATAAATCAAAAACACTAATGAGGCACTTGGGGATGGGATACATCACTTTAACGGTCTTGGTGAGACATGAAAAATGTCATCAGGAGGGGAAAAAATACCTATTAACTAAAATGAAACCGTAAACATGATCGAATTTAAAAAAAAATGAAGATACTTAAGTCTACCTAGCTAACCCTAACAAAACCTAAAAACATAACTCTAAAAAGATCTGATATGAAAGATGAAAAGAGGACTCTAACACAAGCCTATATGGAAAAAAACGTAGATCCGGCTCGTCTTCCTTGGGATTGCCAAGCACCTACTTACTCCCATGTGAAATACATAGAAGTAATCTTTGTACACTTTTTTCTCATATAACTTACTATACATACATAAGATAATGACATATTTAGGTGGACGGCAACAAATAACATTTTTTTAGTTCATATTTGGTTCTATAGATGGTTGTGTAAGAATGTTTGTTCATGTTTAGTACTTTTTATGTATTTAAAAACCGTATCGATTGTTTCAGATTTCAAAGCTCCAAAAATACTAACCGCGCCAATATTTTACAATTTAGAGTCGATTTTGAAAGTTTTTGATTCTCAAAAGGTATTTTATTTACACAATTTGTTTTCCAATATGTACCTATAAGTTTATTATTGTAAGGATATTTCACATGGTAATTTAATGTTCTGTTTAAGCACTACATGCCTAGAGAGGTGGAAATGGTACTAAAGTCCTTTTATGAAGAGTGTGTATTCGCACCGGATGTTTACCCACAAAAGGAATTCCGGAAGTCATTCATTGTTATCGAAGGTGACAATAGAGATAGTAAGTAATCTTGTATATTCAAATATATACCAATTGCTCCAAAATGTATACCCTCTCACGAAATTCAAAAAAGGGAAAAATGAATATCAAAAGACACGATTTTTAGAAGCTCTGTATGACTAAAAAGAAATTAACTTTTAATATATAGGCCCAATTTACCTTAACTATACTGATTAGGATATTCAGGAGAAAAAATGACAAATTTTTAAGTCGTAATTTCTATTGAGAGCTACGTTATTTTAATAGTTATAACAATATTATATTTTGCTATATTATTATAAATAAGGGTACTTTTATTTCCCCTATTTCTTACTAAATGTAAAAGGATAATTATTACATAGGATACAACTAATTGAAGAACAATGGTTATTAATACTGGTGGTTATTTTTATTGACCATTAATGTCAATAAATACTTATCTAATCACTCACTTATCCCACGTATCAATCAATCAATATCAACTTTGATTACGTCATCATAATGAGGACCTCCCACTCCACAAAGTGTGTACCAAACACTCTCAACATCTGTGCTGGGGAACCAACCTCATTTCACCCCAATTTATATCCAGGAACTGTCGTCTTCCCAACCCACGAAACTATCCTCGTCTTCGCTCAATTTCTGTGATTATTAACAAAATAAACAATAAGATCTCCGATCCTATTTCTACACATGTTCTGAGGACCACCCGTCGTGCAGAACGGTAATCACGTTTAACTTTGGTGATGAGCAACTAACTGGATCTCACCTTCATTTTTCACTCTCCCTCTATTGACGATGTAGGGGAGAATGGGGGAATGCCGGTAAGTTAAGCAATTCCCCTCACAAAATGCCATTCAACGAATGCAAACATATTATTTATATCTTCCTTTATAGATTCGAATGTCTAGTTTACACCATAAATATTTTACATGTCTAACACTTAAATACAAAATATAAAAAAATAACAACTATGTCTATTACATCTACCGGTATTGCCCGACCCTTGGGGTAATGACAGTAGAGTATTTGGCCATGTATTTTATATGGATAAAATGTTTTATATCAAAATGTTATATTGAATAGCTATTTGACTCCCTATTTTAGAGGATGTAATAAATAATAAACAGTTTTGTTATAAAACACTCAATTCTCTTTATTTATAAGAAATACTATAACAATATTAGGAACATAAGTTGAATAAATGTCAGTCTTAACAATCAGACTTTGCGTGTATTAATTGCATTTGAAGAGTAATGGAAAAATATATTTTAGAATCTAAGATATTAAATGATATTATTTTATGATATTACATGATAAAAAATCTTAATCTACTATGTGGGACAGTCATATTAGCCCTTAATGCACTTGTCACATAGGAATGCCTCTGGTGAATCCGCTGCACTACACAACGAATGCACCCAAATGCCACAGCCTGTACATCGGTACCATATTTCTCCATCTTGACCAAACTCACCACATACAAAGCATGTATTTTCATTTTCAGTTCCTGGTAAATCATCCATTTCATCATCGTCACAAAGAATTCTTTCGTCAATAGGCCCATTTGCATCTTCATCGTCGGAGTCTGAGAAGTCTTTCTTAATCTTCTTGTTTTTATTTTTCTTAGGCTTTAAGTTCTTTTTTTGAACCGCCTTCTCTTTTTTAATAGACTTTGTAGGCATTGGTAAATCTAACTGACGAAAAAGATCTTTTGTTCGTTTCTTTAGTTCTGCATTTTCTTTTTTTAATTCCTTGTTCTTCCTTTTTTCTGCTGCAATTTCTAACTCTTTCTTTTTAGGTGTTGACGTCAAAATCGACGATTTTTGCTTTTCCCTTGGTTTGAATTTTGCAGGAGCAGAAGACGTTGATGGAAGGGGGATTAGGTCCTCAAATGTGACATTCAAAACTTGGTCACTGATCTCTGGCTGTGAGGATTGGTGCTCAGCACTGCTCAGTGCCACTGAAGCTGCTCCCCTGGTCTCTATTTCCACCTCGTCATTTTCAACAACTGGAAGAGTCAGGTTTGGTCCATCTAAAAGTGCATCTGCAGCGCAATAGTCAACATCAGAAAAAATATTTGGGTTTAAAGGGTGAATACCAGTTACTTTAAAACCCGACACAGCAACTCCAACGGTTGCCACTCTTGAATATGCATGGTTAAAAAGACCTGCTAATTCATACGGGGTAATTCTTACCAGCCTCTCGGATTTCATGTACCGGTCACACTCTGCTTTAAATGCCCCTTTAAGGGGTGAATAAAACGTAACGTCGAGAGGCTGAAGTCGGTGGGAGCAGTGCGGAGGTAATGACACTATGGTGACTCCATTGGCCTTACATATATCATAAGCCTCTAGAGTTGTACGGCTGTTGTGATTGTCTAATATTAATAGTGTTGGATTATCCACAGTCGATTTTGTATTATGTACAAAATGTTTAAGCCAGGTTGCAAATAGGCCTTCGTTTGTCCAGCCCTTAGGGGAACATTCATATATGGCACATGGTGGACCATCCTTTTTCAGCAAGGGACTCATCCTTTTGCGCGGATAAATAAACATCGGGGGTACAAAATTTCCCGCCGCACTCATCGCACACATTACCGTAACAAGTTTACCCCGCTCCCAACTCGTAACGGATCCTACTCTTTTTTTACCTTTTGTAGCCAAAATGGTACCAGGTTCTTGAACGGTAGTGATTCCGGTCTCGTCTGCATTGTATATGCGATCTGCTGAATATATAGTTTTCCCATAAACCTGTTCTAAATTATCAAAAAATATTTTTACATTTTCACGGCTAAAAGCAGTAGCTCTGTTGATACTCGTGGCTTCGGGTTTTCTGGTAGCCACAGAGGGATTCCGTTTCAAGAAATTATATAGCCAGTCTCGGCCTGCCAAACGCTCATTTTGTGGGAATCTGTGAGGTATATTATTTTTCTCCGCGAACTCGTAAGCCACTCGCCTTACTTCATGAGTTGACAATCCATAGAAAATATTAGACAAATATTTGATTCTGGTAGCTAGAGCCTCTTCTTGTTCCAAGGAAAAGGTGCTGTTGCGCCCTAACATAGGTTTTGTCTGTTTAGACTTTTGTTTACGCTCTTGAAGAGTGCTGAATGGAATTTTAAATAGTTTGCTAGCTGCATTTATTGATGATCCATTTTCTATTGCTTTCAAAGCTTCTTTTAGGGTTTCTTCCCCCCAGCTCCCCCTGGTAGTCTTACGTTTATAGTTTCTTGGCATCTGCAACAGATCCATAAAATGTATTAGGCCTAACGTAAAAAAAATATATTATTTGGCTTATTATAGTTTTACCGTCTGTTTGGGGGAGCGCCGGTAAGCTACTGCCATTACCCCATCGTGATCTACCGGGATTACCCAAAAGGTCTGGTTAACGAAAACTAACCTAAAGGCCCTAACAGAAATGTTAAAACTATACGAATACTACATTAAATTGAAGCTAACAAAATATACCACATATGGTATTTGTAACAATAATTGAATTTAAAAGCAAATGGTACTTACAATGAGTTGAAAACAGGCAAAAATTAGAATAAACACATCCTGAAAATTCAGAGCGTCGTCAAACCAAAACTACTGACTCGGTAATGGCGGCGTTTGCAATTTTAGTTCACCAGAACGCCACTATATCGCAGCACCCATCAGACATTGAAAGAATATTGTCAGAATGGCAATACACAACCTACCGGGGCTACCTGACTACCGGGATTCCCCCATTCCCCCCTAAGCTTTTTCCCCAACATGCACTCACAATTTCTCTGATAAGCGACCAAATATTAGTCCATCCAATTTACACCCAGGTCCTGGGGACATTTTACCCCACAGAGCTGAATCTACGTTTAACTTTTAACCAACTGGATTACCTACAATATTCAATCTAGCTGTACCACAATATACCTTCCACCCCAAGAAATTACCCCCAAACAGTTAACGCTTGTTAAATTATTTATTTGTAATGTTTTAGGTAGAGAAAATATCGGTACGAAGTTAGCTGAACGTATTGGCGGCAGGTTTCTCCGGATACCACCGAAGTGTTTGGCGAACTACACCACTTTGTTTTCAGGTGGTACCCTTCTACGCAGAGCGTTCTTTGCTTTGTCTTTATATACGGCTGCTTACAATGTGAGACAGTTGTGGGCACGTAATACACCTGTGGTGCTAAACGGGTATGTAACACGACTCAAAACAATTATAATCCGTAACACGATTACACTCCAACATATTCTATCAAATGCTCCTAAAGTGTTCACTTGATAAGTAAGTACTGGTGTTCTAGTCTGTAGTACAGCTTCCTTCATCTAGTCTTAGGTTAAATCCATCTTTAATATCTGAATATAATCTCTCTTGACCAACACTTGCATTCTTCTAACCCTGACCTCAGTATTCTAAAGCTAGGGGTCCCTATTGAACGATCTTACCTTCTTCATTCTTTTAAGGAGATGACCGCGAAATTTTGTGTTTTCAAATCATGATAAAAAACCGAACATGAACAATCTTATGAACACAAACGTGTTAAATTGTGAAGTAATAATTTCGAGGAAAATATTACAATAAGGGCTCGATCCTAAACATTCATCTTTCTTGTTTGTTCTTGCTTTAAGTAGATATTTTTATGCCGTAATGGAGCAAATGTCAAAAAACATATTGCTCTTAAATATTAATGTTTCAAAATATTGTAATAAATGGAACTATTGAATATTTCGAGAACAAATTTATAGTTTTAAAAATAACCAATACTAAAATATTTGTTATGACTTGTAATATACGTCAAAATGTTAAAAAATAAAGCATTCAAAATTTACAATTATAAAGATATTACTGAAATTTTACAAACAATTGCTCAAAATTGCTGTTATTAGTAAATATTGTTCCTTGAATTGAGTGAAAAAACGCCCCAATTTATTTGAGCCCATGTAAAATAATAGTTATCGAAATGGAATAGTTTTATGAATTTTCAAGCTTTGGGTAATAACAGTGGTTTTTAAAGACAAAATTCATTATATCGAGTTGAAATTTGCGGTGTTGTTTGTACCTAATACATGCAACGTTAAAGAAAAAGTAGTGTTAAATATTTTAATTTTTAATTTAACATTTTTTTATATTTGCTCATTTTTTACACTTTCAAAAACATAATAATAACCTTCTGACATACATGCATGTTATCTAAATTCATCTCAAAACGCATACCGAACATGTTTTATGTTTTATGTTTGGTCTCTAATCCGACCAATACCTACCGATATATTAAAAAATTAAAAGAACTATTGCGCTAATTTAGTATTTATAAACAGTGTATTTTGGACATATCCTGTACTACGGGACGAAACTGTAAATTTGTCTTCATCTCTTAAAAGAGAAAAAGAAATAAATTGGATGTCCCGGATAGAGAAAATAATATATATTCAAAATACACATTTTATGGGAGAATAATACGTTC
Organism: Aphrophora alni; assembly: GCA_963513935.1. NCBI lineage: Eukaryota > Metazoa > Arthropoda > Insecta > Hemiptera > Aphrophoridae > Aphrophora > Aphrophora alni. The sequence goes on from OY740770.1 coordinate 19,388,044, forward strand.
TTTCACTCTTATATAGTCAAGGTGTAATGAATAAATAAACCATTATTTAGAAATTTGAGCCTTCAATTTTGTGAAAGTTAACATTATACAAATTCTTTACACTCTCAACTAGAAAACTAAATACCACCCAAATACAATGTTCTTCATCCTCCACAAAATGTCTTCAAATGAAATTGATGGAAGTTTTTTAAAGCTCCAATACTGAGATTTTCTTATGTGCTTCATATGGATTGTTAGGTAATAAAGATTACCCTTCACTAGTTTTTTGAAATATATTTAGAAACAGAGTCTAAACTTATTTTACGGATCTCATAATCTTGTCCTAAACGTTATCCAAATTGATTTAAGGTGAAGGTACTTATTTTTTATGTTTATTTATTTTATTTTTTTGTAAATTATTCCAGCATATTTGTAGTTACTCAATAATATTTCTTCATATTTCATTAATCTTCATTTATCTAAAAAATGTTAATGAAAACCAATTTTGAAAATTTAGACCTTTTATATAGCTCTAACACAGAATTAGTAGTTTTTTCAACTCATGAACTGAACTTTAACCAATACAAACTATTACACGAAGTGCCTTTGATGATGGCGACTAATAATATGTTCTTTTGTGTCATTATATATAATTAAAAATAATAATAAAGCCGCTTTTGAGGTAAATAATGTTTTTAGTTATGGTATTTTAACAGACAGAATCACTTATTAAAATGTTTACAAATTATTAATATATGGCCAAAATATGTTCAGATATCAAAATTTGATGGAAATTAATCCATTCGTTTGTTGTGTACTGTACATAGGATAGACTACAAACATCGGATATACATAATTTTTTTTTAACTACTTTTATGGATGAGGGGTATTCAAACAGAACATTCTTACAATACATAGGCTATGCGTGAAAAAGTAGTAGAACATATTCTGTATGTTGGCTCATTTTAAAAACATTGTAAAAAAAAAGGAAATAAATAAGAAGAATTATATAGCTACGTATTAGCCTACGTTAAAATAAAACTCGAACACATTTTTTGTGTTAGTTTTACTTTATCTAATATTATCTCAAAACAAAACTCAATATTTATTTTTAACTAGGTATACGCCAAAAGTAAAATAATTTGATTGCCGCTATCACTTTCTGCTTTGTCTGCCCTTTTAAAAGGGACAGACTCATTTCTTTTGAAGTGATAATAAACTATTTTAGGGATTATAACAGTGTTTTCATTTATCCTTATCACATTTAAGAAAACATTTCATGTTGATAGTTACATATTATCCACAACTTTGAATTTAAATGTCTAGTATACATTTTCCATTCACATTTTACTATAATTGTTTCGTCATGGAAATCAACTCAAACATCTCTACGAAACGATAAGACACAAAATTATTTTTAGTTTTTTACCATGCTTTTAGGGAATTCGATCTGGAAATAATTGTTTTTTTCTGATCTCCAAGCATAAATTGAGCTGTTTTTTATACTAATTTTGTAAGGAGAACATTTTAGTATTATTTAATTTGCACATTTTAATTTCAATGAATAACATAATTATTAAATTATTGTAATACTCTCCTTGCATTAAAAAAAGTCAAGCTATTCCAAAGACATATTTGAATCAGGTTATGTTTAAAAAAAATTATAAATTATTTTATCGAACACTTCTATTATACGATGAGGAAATCATAGTCAAATTATAAAATTGCAAAATATTAAAAGGAACATATCATATTTAGGACTCACATAAACATTATTTATGAGGTAACTCTAATTTTATCTTATAGAAAGTTCAGTAAATTAATTTGTGAAGTAATGCTTCCTACTTCATTATAAATTTTATTGAACTCATTTTGAATCTGTTTGAAAGACTGTATTATAAATTGTAAAACTATTTTTATGATTTTTTGGACTTTTTTTTTTTAGATAACTTAGTACGGCAATTTTAGTGGAGATATTTACGAATATTTTGCTGTGTTATTATTGTTTGAATTTGTGTTTGTATTTCATGTGTTTGTATTATACAAACATGTTTAAATGAAGTATAATCCATGTTTGTATAATATCTATTTTAGATACTGGACGGATCAAGCTGCTTTCATCCTTGGCAAGATATACAGAAGATCTTCTCAACTTCCTCCTGCCGGCAGTCAACTGTATCGGCTTCCCGACGACCTCATGATTCCTGACCTGGTGTGCTATATCAACTACTATGGTAATCTTAATAGTGCCGATTCGATCAAATTTGGACCTCAATGGAGACCAAAGTAAGATGTCGCTTTAAATATTTCATAATTGTATCCTTACTCCAGTCCAACCCAAAATAGATCTATATTGTAATGTATGCAAACTAACTAAAATTCTTACTAGATCCTTCCTGCAATTTTAACAAATTCGTTAAAGAACTGTGGAATACCACTGCAGACTTTTTACACAGATCCTTGTAATTATACTGATTCTGCCGCATCCTGTTCGTAGGAGGAGAACCGACAAACGGGTCCTACTTGATACTACCCACTTTGTAAATCTATTGTGCGCTGTAAGGCCTAATGATGATAATACGTTGTTTTAAGTGGAGCATTAATTAAAGTTGATTTTCAATACAGTTATTATAATTCATTCTGCTGAAGTACGATTAACAGATAGATCTACGCCGTGTTTTGTGATTAGTAATGAAATGAATTGTTACTTCTGTAGAGAATTAAATTGGTCCAATAAGTTAAAAGTTGGTAATTGTAAATATTCTCTTTATTCTGATTCTAAAACTTCAAGCTATGTCGATTTCCTACAGACAGTAAAATGACTATCGATGCTATTCATAGGAGGAATATCTCATCAATTGTAGCTGTTTCAATATAAATATGTGTTCAAAAGGTCACAATTTGATTCTGATTTATCTTAAATTCAGTATTCAGTATCTTAAATATGTAACTTGTATCGAAACATATTTGAGTTATGGGTCGAGGAGTTTTGTAATTATTTCCTTTGCTCAAAACTGTTGAGTAATCATAAAAACAATAAATAGCAATTTTTTAGATATCGAACTTATGACTTGCTCAAATTCATAAGGCAAAAGTGAAAATGAAAAATGAAATTCTTATAAAAAATGATAGTTTATTAGTTATGCGTCAAAAAGTTAAAATAAACCATGTCTCGGTTTAAGGATATAAACCTTAGAAGATAGAATATCTCAAATATGGTCTCAGTGGTTTCAAATATTTATAAAAAGTAATGATATTTTTTTTTCATTTACTATCATGTATAATTTTGAGTATAATCCTGTTAGAAAATTTGAGCACATATTTTATAAGGTTTATTTTTGAACGAAGTATAACTATGCTCAATTCTTGTTTTTAATTTGTAAAGGCCAGTGTATATCATTGTGAATTAAAATCAGCATATAACGTTTTATGCTTTGATTGAATTACTTTTTTCGTTTAAGGAAAAAATAAAGAAATAAACCCCTTAAAATAATAGATGAAATTTGTATCATCTCTTAACAAATAAAAATAAACATTTTTACTATTTAAATTTGATGCTAAATATATTGTACAAATTGAATTACAATTTAAGTTTGTGGATAACAAAATTAAATGCAATTATAGCTATGTTTCATTTGAGGATTCCTGGCTGTAAAGCAATTCACAATGCAACCTAAGTGTTGTTGAATGCACATAGTTCACAAAGTTTACACAATGAATGTAGTTCTCGACATAGTTTACGGTACTTTAGCACAGTTAGTATGAAGCTAATAAAGAAAATTTTCTTTTTCAAAATATATTTTAAAAATCGTTTGTTAAAACCATTTATTTTTTCTGTAAAATCTTTTGAACCATTTAACGCGAATTCTAAATCAAATGTTTATTCACATTACCAAATCTTTCGAGACGAAATACATTCCTTGTCTAAAATAAACAAAATTTTTTGGAATGGTAAAAAAAAAAAATTGAAACAGTCAATATCGCACGAAATCAAGTCTTTGTTAGGTATTTGGTGACTTAATGTTTGCTTTACCGACTAATATATATATATATATATATATATATATATATATATATATATATATTCTAAATATTATTCTAATTATTCATGTGATGTTATTACTTAGTTATTATATTTCACATATACCAAATATTAAAATATGAACTGTAATGAACAGCACGGTATAGGGTGTGGGGGGGGGGGAGGTTACATGGTAGCGTAAGTACCGGTTCTGTTTTATCTCATTAATGCATTGGATATGTTACGTTACGTTATTTTTTGGCATTTTATTGTGGAATATACAGTGATAGCATTGACTTGGAGGGTGGTCGAGCTGTTTCCTCTTGTTAAAAGAGTGGGGCTTTGGCTTTTCCAGTCACAGTCCACTGTCAGTAGGGTCATGTAGCACCCGAGGATGATGACTTAGTCATTGTAACGTCGTATTATAATTTTGTTGTCAACATAAAGTAATTTGTTTATGTAAAATTGTGTTTTCATTCAATTGTTTATTTCATATAATAATGATCAAAAATGTTTGTAAGTAATCATGATCAAATACAATATAGAAATCATTACACGCGGCTTTTGGTAACTTGACGTGCATCTTTTATCCAAGTTAATATGAGGGTCCAATAAACAATTTCCAACTCACTCAATTCTTACTTTTCTCCTTAATTTCTCTATCGGCCGATCTACTCCAAGTTATTTTCAGTATTCATTGTTTCCTCATCCATTGGGGGTTCCACTATAGGGCTTACCGATTTTTTTTACACTAGAGCATTCTCAAGGCATCAAACAAACAACTTTACGATCTTTTTCTTCACTATTTCCTAAATTTTCATTTTTTTTATCTCCATAATTCTTTGTTTGTAATCCGCTCTGGCCAATGAATATTATATTCTCCCGATAAAGTTATTTAAAAAGACCTGAAACTTAATAAAATTTGACTTTTTTTTATCATTTCATATCTGACAGATATATAAAAGGAGTAATTTTACATTAATCTCAAAAAATCATCTACAGGTTTAGTTACTCTCTTAATAATTGTTACTAACGTCAAATTCGCGGCAAATTGTGCAAATACCTATTCGACTTTCCTAATCCTTTGCGAGACATTTTCGTCAGTTCCTCCACAAATTGATACTACTGTATACTAATAAGGTATTTATAAAATATCATACTATAATTATTGATAGGATGGCCAGGATACTACCAGGTATCCTGAACATACCTCTTAGCTATATTGCTTATTATGTACCCCCATTCATTCGAACTTCCTTATCATTCCGGAATTTTTTTAAAGTCTTAGATTTTTAGAAAACCTTTCAAAAGTTGTAGCGTTCCTTCAAAACCCATTGAGAACCCCGCTTTCATAATTTATAGGATACTCCTCGAGCAGGTTCTGGGCAAATACACAGACGTTCTGTTTTGTTTTGGCACACCTGTCTGCCTCTTCATTCCATTCACTTTAGTCAGATGACCAGGGATCACATCATATTTACTTTCCTGGTTTTTGATAGCATTTTCTGCGCGACACTATCCTTAAAGTATACTTGAGGTTTGACATATCCAGAAGTATTACCCTACTGTCTGAAATTGTATGGATGGACTTAAAATTAATTGTAACACTTCCAAATCTATGTATTTTACAGACTTCTTGCCGACCATTCTGTATGCGCAAGTACCTCCGTTTTAGAAAAAGCACTCAACTCTAGGTCTGATTCCGTAAATACCTGAACTAGTACCTTTCAAGGTTTTAGCCCATACCGTGTACCAAGATAGTTAATTCCTCATATATTCATTTCGTTGCATGTACGTATTCGCGGCTCAACAAGTCTACTAATTGTTATGGAATTGAGGGATATCGTTCTATTAAACTAGACCGAACGACGTATGGCCAATGTTTTAAATATTTCTTTTTTCTTTTTAAAATTACGGCCGCTCTAAACAATTACTACCCAGTTGCAATGCTACACTGTGGGTTCTACGACTAACAGTTCAACCCTCGTCTCAACATATTAACCGTAACTATCACGTGAACAAAGAATGACGAGCAATCTTCATCGCTTGATTTCCTCTTGTATAAATTCATACAGTTATTAAAAGAATGTGTGTCAAAAAACGGAAAATGTTGAATAGCATTCATGGTTAATATACTGAATATTATACAGCAGACGTTTGCAATATCTATAATGACAAACCTCTCATTTATGAAGATTATAAATAAATTATTATTTTCTGTCGAATGGAACTAGTTTATAAGATTCCTTCTTCTGTCGGTGCATAGAATTGGTCTAATACTATTAGTTAGTTTTTAGATTAATATTAGTTATTTTAAATCAAATTTATACTATTGTGTTTTTTTTTTTTTTTTATTGAAAATAATTTATTCTTATATGGAATTATATAGTGAAAATAATAAAATTAAATCTTGAACCATATTCTTAAACAACAAAATACATATTTAAGAAATGTAGAAAGATTTATTATATCACGATGCATATAATGGACATTTGTAAATACTTCGTCGTCAAGACAAAAAAAAACCATCAAATCAGCAGGATTTAAATTTTAATATGAAAACTAATAAGTGTTAAAAAATTTTAGTTTTAAAAATTGACTTTTCCATAGTACTTCTCAATTTCATAATACTTGTCTTATTATATCTCAAAAATTATTTATACATTGCACAAACATTTTAACACAACTATTCACAATCTAATTACTAAAAAAACCATATAATCGTCACCAATATAATTATACATACTATATAAATTCAGGTCGATGAGTCCTGGAGTAATGTATTGGTTGAGTAACCAGACTTCTATAAAGAACATACCAAGCGGTTTGCAGCTGTTTTACTTTTGTTGACGACTTTGTGAGTTAAACAAACAAAAAAATTGGATCTGTAAATTTTGGTTTTAGTTGCTCTGTGATAAAAATAGTACTTCCTTACGTCATCTTCATGTCATTTCTTCAAGGTTTTTCCAGACGTTTGAGTATTAAAGGTCATTGTTCAGAACTGCATTCGTGATTTCGATCATCTACACTTCATAGAATTCATTATACTATTTATTGGGGGGGGGTTTGTTCTCCGGCCCCATTAACGTTAATCAAAGCTTATTGTGCTTCCCAATACAGCTTTCATCGAGACTCATGAGCTTCAGTCCAATATCAGAATCAGGATCCTTCCCTGGTTGAGATTCTCAAAGAGACTTCTTCTCATAGTCTCCAGTCTCTCACAGTCAAGAAGAATGAGTACAGAAATCTCATTTAACTGTTTTCATTGATTCCTTAGGGTGTCTTTCTTAATTATTTCTAATTTAAGAAGGTGCTTTCTGCAATTGCCGTATCCAATAATAAACGCAGTTACTTACTCCAAATGCCATCGACGCACCCTTTCTGATCAGCTTGTTTATATGCTCGTTACCCTTGAAACATGTATGTAACACAGCCAATGTACACATTTTTAGACAAGCAAGTGAAGAGAAGTTTTTCTATTAAATAATATAATTGTTTCCTTATACAATTGTGATAATATTAAAGATTCTGTTACAATTAAATATAATTAATTACCTCTAATATATTATTTTACAATTATGCTTATAGTTAATACCTATATCTATTCGAACATATTGCTTTTTTGAAATTTATTTTCATTTTTTCTATGACTGAACTAAGCGCTATTGAATGACATAAATCTATCTTCACATAACAGATCGTTTACTCCACACAACTGTTATCATGAAGCTGCAGGTATAGATTGCAAAGTTGCCTTATGTTTATTTGAGTTATTTATTGGATATAAGGCTATATTAAAGTGTCAATATATTTTATAGGGAAACGTCAATAAAAGTAATGTCAACAATTAATTAAAATAAATAAATTTTATAAATATATACATTGGAAGAAAAATAGAGAGCGAAATAGAACGAGGATGAGTGACAGAGATTCGAGGAAAGGAGATAGATTAGGAGGATAAATAGATTAAAGGAGTAACTTCCTTTTTCCATTTACTCTCTTCCCCATGTTTTCCTTTCCTGTGTATCCACAAAACTTTGCTCATTGTAGTGTCACCTTTTATTCCATCTCTAATCATTTATTATTTTATCTTCTACTCCATCTCCATCTTTTTTTAGTTTATCATTCCTAAACCTAATTTTCGTACATTTTCTCTCCATTTATACTCTTACTTCTTTAACCACTATGTCAGTACCCCCCCCTCTCTCTCTCTCTCTATATATATATATATATATCTTAGGAGCTTATGAAAATAAGTTCGCTAAAACAATCTATCTATTTTTTTCTCTTCATAGAGCAGAGTTGATGGGGGCAGTTTTTTAAATAGATTATATTAAAATCATGTAAATAAAAACACTAATGAATATACACGGCTAACTATAAATGTCTCAAATATTTAATTAAACAAATATAAAAAAAAAATATCTTTACATAGGACTGCAAAATAGTTAAACATAATGAGTTTTTTTTAGAAAAATGAACGTCTACAACTTTACCAAACTCTGAAGACAGATGAGTTAGATAAAACCCTTAACCTCATAAGATTATTATTTGTTGTTATTCAGACCATCCTTTTATTTGTACAACTCGCAAAAATTGTTTTTACCCTTCCACTCATAAGAGTCTTATAATATTATTTAAGGGAATCATCAATACACCACGTCCTCAAGTAATTAGTTCTTTATAAAAATGCTGTAGGAAAATGTAAATCTTCATATAGTAATCACTGTAAATAATTATTCTTCCTGAACGTTTCAATAAATTAGTCCGGGCTGCTAGAAAATTTACAAAAAGAATGAAGAACGGAATTAACAATTAATTAAATTTAATGACATTCTTAGTTCCTGATTTAATACTAAAACTAATTGCATATAGAGAGAGAGAGAGAGAGAGAGAGAGAGAGAGAGAGAGAGAGAGAGAGAGAGAGAGAGAGAGAGAGAGAGAGAGAGAGAGAGAGAGAGAGAGAGAGAGAAATATAACATCTGCAATCTGTGACAAAAGGCTCGCCTTTTTCCGGCAGAGTAGTTATCTGCTAATAGGCTACATATTTATTTTATGAGTTAAGTTTTTATATAAACCGTCGGAAATCTTACTCAGCATATATACCATACAGTTATTGATTGAAAGTTTGTCTCTGGTAGGTCGAAAACTGTGGTAAATATACTGTACTATAACAAGGGTTACCAGTTACCCTCTAATCCACATCAATTTCTCTATCTACTCTGCCCTGTCCTTTTAATTCAAAATTAATTTCCGTAAAATATACATTCTACCTAAATTTATAAAAACCATAATTGAGACAATAATATAACTTATTTTTGTAAGCAACACTGAATATTTTAATTAAAATTAACCACTTCTCACCGGAAAATATTCAAAGATTCTGACAATCTTTCGTTTCTTAACTGATTTGGATTTTTAAATTTTTTTTTTCCTGTTGCTTGAGATATTAAACTGTAATTTGTCATTATCGCCGAGGACTGAAGTAACTGAAAAACACCACACTTCTTTAAAGTATGTCCCCAGTCATTTTAGTGGCTCCCTTAATAAATCTGGTCAAAGGAAAACAATTTACGGTGTTGATAAACGTCGCCTTTGGGAAACGTTTAATGGGTAGTGAATTTTGGTTATAAAAGCGAGAAATAATTAAACAGATCTCATGTTCTGAATGAAATGCCGTATAACAGGATTGTTATTTATTATTGTTTTATTATTCATTGAATAGATTATATTTAATGTAAATTAGAACTATAACCATTTGTTGTAATTACAGAATGCTCCAAATCTACCAACGGTTTAGTGAGCTTCAAGTAATAGTTATTGATGGATCCTTGGGAGTGTCAAGATCTGCAGAGACAATTCATAACTACATGCTAAAGCTGTTACCTTCAAAATGTGATTTATCAATACATCCTCCAGACAATATTACCTGTGTATGAAATGTTCTAACTTTTAAATCATTTGTAAATAATTTTAATTATTATATATTAAGAACTGATAAGAATTAAAAAATGTACTTTTTTTTATATGTATTTTTTCATTGAACGCTACGTAATAAGAATAAATGTTAGTGTAAGTTGCCCCTCCTGCCCATTGGCGTCTTTATCGTGCTGATTAGCTACGACTATCCAAAGTTTTAAAGCTAGAAAAAATAAACAGATGTTATACTATAGACAATAGAGAAGTCTATTGCTGGCCAAATAATATGTAATTCCTTTGAGAAATAGGTAACGAGTGATGATGGGAAGGTTCCAGAGTAAAATCTGACCGGGTAGCTGGATAATATATATTTTGTATTTATTTTATTTAATTAACAACTTATCTAGCAGAGGATTGAAGCAAAAAGTAATCTTAAAATCGTTTACTAGTTTCTAGACACAATTAAAAGATCATAGAAGTTAATGAAGGTTTTTAACCTACGCTAAGAGTTCTGAATGATCAAGCTGGTTTTTTTATTGACGGTTTACCTCTTTTCAACCATTCGTTACAACTACAAACATATTTGAATTTTTATATACTGCTAATTTATTACAATAACTGTAAAATCAATTTGAGGTTAGAATAACCAGTATCATTTGGGTTTCGTACTTAACCTTTGAAAAGTTAAAAACAAACTATTATTAATGTATCTTCGAAACTTTAGGCTATGAGCTCCAATATGAGTGATTTGCCATTAAACCACGAATACAAAAGTGTATTAGCACATGCTATTATTGTATAGCTACTATGTTCCATAATTATTATCTGCGTAAGTAAAATTCGGAGTTTATCTTCTAAACAAACTTCCTCTATTTTGTATTTATAAAAAAATATACTTTAATATTTATTGATTAACATAAAATTGTAATGCCGGCAAATAACATCAAAATTGGGCTCCAAAAAAATGTTATTCTAATTCCTCTGAATTTAATAAATACATTGTAAATGGAATCCTTGTACTATATTCGTTAACCTGAACAAAAATGTAAGAAAATAGAGTGATAGAAGGAGCAAATTAACTTTCATAAAATGTTTTCCTATCGTAAATTTGCGATGTTAATTAAATGTGCTTTTGTATTAGAATAGTTTAAATATGAAAGTCTACCACAGAAAAAACAACCTGTTAGCAAAGGAAGAGTAGAGTAAGTTTTGAAAAGTTGTACAGTTGGTAACTACTAAAATATCGTTCCAATAAGAAGCTATTTATATGCTAAGACAGAAAGCATTATATGTTCTGTTTTCTGTTTTCTTCAATTACCTGCCCCTGCACTTCCTTGAATTGTCGTTTGAATTTATTTATACCTGTAAAATCTCCATCTATTGTTAGGTATACCAGTATAAAGTACTTGCAATAAACTTTAAATCGTGAGTAGATTTACAGTTTGTGTTATTGTAAATCATGTGTAAAAAAAAACTATGTATATTTTTAGTTCTCTTACTTATTTGAGTTTAAAATTTCAATTTGTCCTCGTATTGGTGTTTTTGAATTAATAGGTCTGAATATATTTTAGAATGAGCCATTTTTTAAATGAAGATCGATTTTTTTATTTGTTAAAAGGAATTGGTAGAAAATATGTGATCACTAAATTGAATATTATTATGAATATTTTTATTTCAAACTCCCTCCAATGGTACTCTATCGAAATGGATAATAAATTGCCCACACGAAGCAGAATTTTCTCATATTCACATTCATTTATATTCATATTACATCGAATTTATATATATATATATATATATATATATATATATATATATATATATATATATATTTAAATTTAGTTTACCAGAATTTGAGTTTGCGGGATTAAAAAAACGAACTAATTATAATTATTCTAAAGATGAAATTTATAACGTACTCTCTACAAAAATAATTTTTTTATAATAATAATAACCAATATAATTCCCGAGATTATAACTACCTGAATTAATTGATGTAGTTTCCTGAAGAGCTCGGTATAGTGACTACGGGCTTAGCAATTTCGAGGGTCCTAGCTGGATCTACACCTTTATTCATGTAATCTTGGGTCGTATTTTCTCTTTCATCTTTCCTATTTGGTCTCTCCTAATAAACTCTCGTTCTAGTAGAGTATTTGAAGGATAGCGGTAGTTATTTTATGTCTCATTTTTTCTTTTATTTATAAGGCGATGATGAACGAACGGTTTCGTCGTCATTAAACAACAAGTAAAAGACAATTTGACATTGTTTCTCAAATATCTAACTGTTACAAGTAAATTTTAAAAGAGTAGTACAATTACCAATTAATAAATAAAACTCATGAAATTCTTTAAAACTACACAAGTTTTACTACTAGTCCATGTAACTGTTTAAAATTGTACTAGTACCCTTTCGAAAAGAGCATTATCAACAAGTATAGATAAACTAATGCAATAGACAGAAAATATACGAAAACTATAATATTTAGAAAACATAAATTTAATTGTCAATATTAAGGAAAAACATTTGTATATGAACAAAAGGATATTACAAAAAGCAAACAAACGATGGCAAAAATTAAAATTGAGGCTGCCGAATGGAATATTTTAAATACTTGTTTTCAATAGTCAATGCAGTGCAACATCCTTTTATCTCTGTGGTAGCGCAAGCTACTGATGACATTCAAGTAAACAAGAAAGAGAGATAAAACAAAAGTTATAAAGAGTAATCGAAAACTATGGACTAAAGTTGAATCAAGCGAAACTGTTTATTTAAAATTGCGCGAAAATCAATTTTACTTGACAAATCCACGATTTCGATTAATTAAAAATATACGACAAAAGAATGGTTTCCATTAAATATAATATAAAAGAAAATCGTATCGTGCACCTATCACAAATCAAAATGTAATCATTTTATTATTACCAAATTGTCATTGGAAACGACGTTATATACTAGACAACATGGATGAGGATCTGGTCTTTAGTGACATCGTTTGGGTATAGAAGAGCAATTTGTCCAATCTGAGTCAAATCTTATTAAAGATTCAGATATTATTGTATGATAATTTATATCTTGAACAAGCATTCAATCAAAATCATTTGACTTATATTGTGCGTCGTGTTATATACACTTTGTGTAGACAAACGGACTACACATTGAAACTTATGTCTATCACAACCATTTAGTATAAGAATCTTACTGGCAAGATGAGAAAGTTTCTTAAAGTTTTAACCTATCACATGAAGAGTTAGAAAGTAGATAAAATGCGTCGTAAGAAAGAATCTGATAAACTAAGAGAACAGTTGCGTAGAAGGTTGAATTATTTTGCCCAGAAAATGCTTTCTTAAGCTCCATATAGCATTTATAATATTATCTAGTATCGTGTAGTATTGAGTATTGTGTGTACAAAACGAAACGAGTTTCACCATTTGTTTATTGCTAGTTTTATTGGCATTAGTTACGATTTTTTATATTATATTGAAATCTCTTGATATAAAAAACCAAATATTTTTGTCATTACATTTTTGGTTTTAGAATGTTGACCAATTCTAAATTCCAATAATACCTTATAGAAATGAGTAAACAAATGCTTCATACCATATTTGTTCTGATATAACTTCTTTATTTTTTTATGTAATTTGGTATTTGCAAATAGGTTTCGTCCTTTTTAACTAACAAAAAACTGAAAAAAAAATTAATGAAGTGAAAACTTCTTTAAAGACGTTGTGCACTTTTTTTTTGGATGGGCAAAAAACATTGAACTCGCGTCAGATTTTATAGCGACATCGACACAACTACCACGAGATATATTTATAATGTATATATAAATAGTATAAGGCGCACGCCACTCACATATTTTTATTGTTGTCGTTTCTGGTCAGTCTCGCTTTATTTTTTTATGTTTTTTTGGCAATCTCACACGATAAAAAACTAAGTTTTATTTTAAAATAGGTTCTTGTCTTTCGAATATTGAGCAGGTCTTAAATTTCAATAATTCCATATCGAAATTAGTACATACAATTTTTAAACCTTATTTGCTCTAATATAGTTTTTCAAAATATTTGGTCATGTTTGTTGACATTTCTGGTCTGTGTCACGTTTAACAATGTGTTTCAATGTTTCGAACTTATTTAGCAGTGTGTTGTGCAAGCATGTGATTGACAAACATTTTGCAGTGGTATGATATAAAATATATCTGTGCTGCGTAACTGTGTTGTTTTTGATTGATTCGGTAAAACTCTTAAAGTTGCTGGTTAAAAAGACACCCTTAAAGCACGGACTTTTGGTTGGATATTGTAACAGTTGTAACAGATGATCTGATGAAATGTCTCATTCTCGTCCTAAAAGAAGAACTCAATGTTAACGAGTTACGGAGCGACAGCTGCATGACCGCGTTATGAGATAACATCTAGGAGAATAGATTCCAGATCACCTTCAAATGTTTCAATTAAAGTAGTACTGTATTACACTATGTAATGAGGTCTTATTTTGGAAATTTGGTTTATCAATCGGACATCGAACAGTGAGATGGCATCAAGAAGGAATGAGTTTAGCAGAACGAGTTCTTAGTTAATTATGCTCTTATCGGAAAAGAAACGACAGAATGATTCCTGTTATAGTGTGAAACTTTGGTTGAATAAAGATTTAGTCTGGATAAAAAGGCGTGATATTGTAAGGTTTCTTATAACTTTTAAATACGGAGGACTTCTAGTTGGGTCATATATATACGGGGTGTATATAAAGTCCCGCACGGGCTTAATATTTTCTAAACGACAACAGATAAATCAATAAGATTTGGTACATCAACACCACACCTAAAAATCTACTTTTTTAAGGAACTATCAATTTTCTGTCATATCATGGGGACGTCCCGTCCCGCAAGGAGTCAGAAGGAAATCTTAAATAGGAGCATAGGTCAATATGCACATTATTTTAAAGGGCTTAGCTAGCAGAGTTTAATGCCGCAAACCACATTCAAAAAGGTTGATCCAATACAAATTGGCGGCTGTTCAAAGGTTTTATTGGAAAACAGATGTTTACTTACCAAATGTTTTCAGAGTAAATGCTCGAACTGTTGACCTCCAGTTATTTGACAGTTGGAAAGAAGCACATAAAAACTATTAAGAGAATTTTGCAGGGCAACTTGAGGAATCGCCTGACATTCTTGAAGTATTCTTTGTCTCAGTTCATTTACATTTTGAGGCTTTGTTTTGTAGACGTTGTCCTTAAGGTAAACCCAAACAAAGTAGTCTAATGAGACAGATCTGGTGAACGCGCTGGCCATTCTACAGTTCCCCGCCTTCCGATCCACCGTGTTTAAATAGGCTATTACGTCGATGCCGTAGTGTGGGGGCGCTCCGTCCTGTTGAAACCAGATATTCTGAAAATGTTCTCCAAACATGTTTCGAAGTGTTGGTGTAATTTCATTTTCCAGCAAACGTTGGTATGATATTGCATTTAAATTTCCTTCAATAAAGAAAGGACCTACCAACTGGGTACCTATCACACCAAGCCAGACATTCACCTTTAGTGGATATCGCGTGTGTGCCTCCCGCATCCAGTGAGGATTTTCGCGACTCCAATAACGGCAATTGTGCCTGTTTACGCTTCCATTCAGCATAAAAAATGTACACTTGTCTGAAAACACAATATTGTTTACATCAATTTCGTTGCGATCTATTTTAACCATCATAGTTTCGCAAAATTCTATACGTCGATCGTAATCATCTTCGTTGAGTTCGTGCACCAAATGAACTTTGTAATGCTTAACATTTGACCCTTTCAGAATGTTTTGAACAGACTTAACAGAGATGTCATGAGTTTGTGCTGCTGAGCGTAGGGACTCGTGCGGGTTCTCAATAAATGACTGCAAGACATCTAAAGAGTTGTCTTCGTTTGTTGCAGTAGCGGGCCTTCCTGATCTAGGACGATCGGAAACACTTCCTGTTTCCATAAAGCGTTCAACACTTCTCCCTACAGTTGTTTTAGAAATTGGCTTCCTCTCGGGGAAGTAGTCATTAAATAAATGGCACGCTTCCTCGTGTGATCGTCTGTTGTTTCCCCAACCAACAATCATAAGAAGTGTTATACGTTCACGTTCGTTAAGCGACATAGTGTTGTTGAAGAACTACAAGCAATAGTACAAACTTGTTTGTACTAACGCCCACTTACAGAAAGGTTGGACAGCACTACTAAAACAAGAAAACTAGAATAGCCTACTATGAATGACTGGCTAATATGAAAGTCCAAACGGCGACCCAAAGATAAGAACTTTCTAACTGTTACTATTCCAAGGGTTTCCCCGTTATCAATAAGTTAGGACCAAATTTGTAACCCTTGAGGATAACTAACGCCATAATTCACTTCTCTATTGACACGCATAACGTAGTATTTAGCTGCAGTATTCATTTAGTTGCAGTTTTGCTTTAATGGGATTGTGGCTACTGTACTAATAAAATGTAACAAAATAAAACCTTTGAACAGCCGCCATTTTGTACTGGATCAACCTTTTTGAATGCGGTTTGCGGCATTAAACTCTGCTAGCTAAGCCCTTTAAAATGTGGTGCATATTGACCTATGCTCCTATTTAAGATTTCCTTCTGACTCCTTGCGGGACGTCTCCATGATATGACAGAAAATTGATAGTTCTTTAAAAAGGTAGATTTTTAGGTGTGGTGTTGATGTACCAAATCTTATTGATTTATCTGTTGTCGTTTAGAAAATATTAAGCCCGTGCGGGACCATATGTACACCCACTTTAAATGGCCGCCATTTTGTAACGGGTGATCCTTTTGAGGCGCGGTTTCCGGCATTGAACTCTGCTAGCTAAGCCCTTTAAACTGATATGCATATTGACCTATGCTCCTATTTAAGATTTCCTTCTGACTCCTTGCGGGACGTCCCCATGATATGACAGAAAATTGATAGTTCCTTAAAAAAGTAGATTTTTAGGTGTGGTGTTGATGTACCAAATCTTATTGATTTATCTGTTGTCGTTTAGAAAATATTAAGCACGTGCGGGACTTTATATACACCCTGTATATATATATCTTTCTAAGTAACATAGAACGTATATTTTATTTGTAAAAGAATAAGGAAAAAGTGATTACGGATACAGTACTTTAAAACTAATAATTAACAGAAACATTTCCTAACTACGGTTTATGTAGTTTAAGAGGAACAAATTGCAATCTCCTTTAGAATATAAATTACCTTTTATCTGCAACTTTATATTGTTTGGAAAATATAACGCAATTTGATAGAATATTGTCATTATTTCACTGGCAGCCCTATTTTCTTATCAAATATATTTACATACATTATTTCTTTATTTTACACTTGAATAACATAATTGGAATTACTTTAAAATATACTACATATATATATATATATATATATATATATATATATATATGAAATAATATTTTTAATAAAACCTTTATTCGCACATTTTGATCGATATACTCGTGTTTCCTCAGCAATCGGCAATTCGTTTAACAGGTAAACAAATGTGGCTTGATTTTAAAATGAAAACAATCAGTTCTTTTAAACATTTTAAACGTCTGGCAGGGTTACAGGATGTTAATTTATTACAGCAACCAATATGTTAAATACAATTTAAATGAATAGCATTATAGTTAAATACAAATATATTAAAAACACGACATACAATTCAAAAGAAAAAATTAAAAACGAATTGTTTATCAAATGTGTCAAATAATATACGATTTAAATAGTTAGAATAAAATTGGTTTCGAAGTTACAGCAGATTCACTGGCATTTAATATTTCCTTCTTTTATATGATATGATCATGCAACAGCTGATTTTACACAACTGAACTCGTCAGGATCTCACCTATAATAAATACGTGTCTGTCATTACTGATGTAACCTAGAGCGATAGTCTAGAGTTAAATCCCTCAATACTATTTTCCAGATAGGTCTATCTAGAGCAATTCTTGTTCTCTACCATATCTGACTATTAGAGCGGGTTGTTCTGTCCATGTTTCCGAAGCATATCTTCCCCTCTTAGTTGGAGTACCAATACCTCTGAGTGGCCTGGAAGATTATTATCTATTAGGTTTATTATCTCCGTGTTGTCGAGGAAAACTGATAACAATGAAATAGTCATCAATTTGGGCTTGCTGCAATTTATCAGCAGGGGAGTTGCAGCTAGGGAAAGTGTGGTCCATCAGCTAGACTATGTCTGCCACTCCCATTAACCGGATAAATTCACTCCATCAGCAAGGTCGCTTTAAACTTTAGGGTTGGGCTGAAAGAGATGAGACAGAAGGAACGGGGGGATTAACACAATCATATTAAGAGGTACGTGAAATTGAAAAAAAAAAAAAAAAAAAAAAAGAGCGAACAAAGTAGATCCAAAATATACACCTGCGCGGGAGTGTGAAGTAGTGGAGATCACAGGAAAGATGCTATTTGACGATCAGTTCACCTACTTCTGCCGAAAAAATCTGAAGATGTATTTTGTTTAAATATACCTGTGTAAAATGTTAGAAACGTGTTTCGTTATATATATATATATATATATATATATATATATATATATATATATATATATAAATTAGGCATGAAGTCAAGACATTATTTTAACAAATACAACTAAAATAATAATAATAATGAGGAGAGTTTACTTCCAACACTTGGATCCGTTGCCCTTCTATAGCCTTAATTACTAGGCTATCCATGTAGTACATAACAATTGCTAAACATTCTAAATAAGATATCGATAAACTTTAAACATTTTAAGTTTAAAATGTATTCCTTTCCTGAACGCTTTCCTGAAATTATGTAAATATGACAATGTGTCGATTTAAGACAATGTGGAAGAAATCTGTAACTGACATGCATATTGTGCTAAAATTTGGTGATTCTAATAAAATCGGTAGCGAATCTAAATAAAATATGTAACAAAACAAATATTATAAGACATGAGGAAAAGAAGGATTGTAAAAAAATCAAAGACTTATAAATCTCTAAAATAGTGTAGGAAAAAAAACTTGCGGTTAGAGAGTAATTTGTATTCTAAAAGAAATTGCAATTTAAGTCCAATCGCTCTTAAGTTACCTAAAGGGTATTGTGCACTTTATACTTTATACAGTTTTATCACCAATCTCTTCTCGTATTGTCTTACTAACATAAATAATGTATTTTGAATGTTACTTAAAACACTATAAATATTTATACATTGTTAGATTTTCTACATAGTTATGTAATAGAAATTATTTTACTGAGTAGATTTTGATTTCCAAACGAAAACAAACATACACATATCACGTATTTTATGAGTCAACGACTTTTCACTTTTATGATAAGAAATACCTCATAAAACTCTCTGACGTTCTTGCTGCTCTTCTATAGTTAACAGCAATAAAAGCAATGCCTTATTATTATGACTTGTGTATAGCAATGAATACTGTCTAGACTCTTTGATGTTTTTGTTATGTACATTGAACTGTTATGGAGTGGTAAAATTTCTATAAAGCAGTTGTGGACTACTTTTATTGAAAAACATGCGCAATGAACAAGCTATTTAAGCAACAACATCTTCTTCTTATATTTGAATGTTAGTCAAATTATTACTTCTTTTGTTTAACTATTGTTTTACTAAACCCCAAAGCGTGTTAAATAAGTCTCGGGACGGCTTAATACTTTTTTTTAACATTACAGATAGAGCTACAAATCTTTGCACATTGTTAATGGACACCAAAACCTATTTTAGTAGGTATTCAGCTGACCGCAACCTTTCCAGGGGGACGGCTCGCAAGGAGTAAGTAGGAGATCTTAAATTAGAGCATAGGTCGAGTTGTACATCGAATTAAAAGCCTTTATGAGTAAAACACAATTCCGCAAACCTGACCACAAAATGTTGACTCAAAATCTTTCAAACTACTGTTTTAAGGGAGATTATTCTACAGACAAATCTAGTAAGTTTTTGTTCTTGAATTTTTGTTTGCTTAGAATACTTTACATTACAAATGGTCTAATTGACGTACTGACTAGCGAATTATTGCTTGTTTAAATAACAATTAAATCGTCAATCGAATTAAATTTATGTACAAAAATCTAGAAAACAAAATTATTTTATCGTATTAGCTACAACCGATTAAAATTGACTACTGTTAGTCAATCATCTATCTATTGAAGAAAAGAAAATTGATCTCTAATCATTATAAACATGAATATATTAAAGAAAACTGTATTAGAAATAACTTTGAGTTTTGTTTCGTTTTGCGCTATTTGATAACTTGCATTATATAGAGTAATTTAAAGTTGACGTCAAAATTATAACTACATATAATAAAATTTTGTATTGTCTCCAAATAAAGTGTATTTTTAGTATATAGTATATAGCTATAGAAAATACGTCTGGAAGTTCCTTTGGAAAAAAATAAAAAAGGAATTGAATTTAATTCATGTAATAATATATTGTTCCTTAGAAATAATGTAAATCTTTGAGAAACACTTTGTGATGTGAAAGTGTATCCATTGTTTCATCACATTCAAAGTAGAGTTATTTTCTACTCCAGAAAACACACAATCACATTACAGCATTCCGATTCATTTCACTCAACCTAATGAGAAGTCGAACGGAATAGTCTCTCTAAGCTTTATACTGCTGTGAGTTTATAAACTTCAAAATCAATCAATTTATTAGACTCAGAAAAATATCCACAATCTCAACACTTCGTGGGTCTATTTACTTGTTTTACATCTTTTCTGAAATAGTTCAATATTTATAAAATAAATACACACAAATTCTTTTGTTATATTCTACAATTTATTGGCCTAGCTGACAATGGATTTGCCAGTTACGGCATTGACGAGGCTTATACAAAAACTAAATAACATTTAAGAAGAATTATACACAACTTTGAGACCATGTCCACAAGTCCCGTTACATGATTATGTAACCTGTAGCTGGGCACCACAATGAGTCATAAACTATTTTTAAACATGCTTTGATTTTATTTTACTTACAAATTATATAGGAAGTTTAACAAATGCTAAAAGTGTTGTCCTTAAATTTTTCCATTGATGACCGCATTTCGTGGTCTCTAGAAACTTACAAAATTATTTTCGTCATGTTTTATACAAACTGATCCTATTGGTTTGTTTCACCCAGCAAACCAACTTTTGAACAGCTATTGCAATGAATGAATAGGGCGCTTAAGTACCGTTTTGCCGTCCGTCAACTTGTTTAAACTACAAATAGTATTTCAAAAGTGAATTTGCACATTTGAGAACACCACAGTTCCAATATTTATATCATCTGCTCCTTATTAATGACTAACATTTAGTTTAGGTTACATATTTGACTAAGCGTGGATGCAGACATATAACTATCTCCTTAGCTTCATTATAACAGATAAGACACAAAACTTGAGGGGATTTTGTGTCTTATATTTTTCATTCAAACAATTTCTTTATACAAATTAAAATTGCACTTTTCTTGCATGATTGTCTACAATATTAAATCGATATTGTAACTACAATACACCAGATGGTATTGGAACTTTTAAAGTCAACTTTTTTTAATTAAAACTGTTTTAAACTTTACCTCTACCAAGAATCTCTTCGCTTTGGAAATTAATTGTAAAATTATTTAAACGAACTCTTTTAACAGTCTATAATATTCTAATATATTTAAAACCAAATAATAATTTTAAATATTTGTCTCTGTATTGCCTATGCTTCGTTCCGATGTGAGCAGCGATTGTTTACTTTTGATAACTTAAATATTAAATATTTAAAATCTGGGAGGGTGAAAATAGATGAAACAAAGCGTAAATAATGTGACTTTGATTATGTCTTTATTACAAAGACGCGTTTCAAATTCGTTACAAATCATTTAAACAATCACCAAACGATATCCTCAATGAAAAACTGTCCTTCCAATCAAATGCATTATATGAGACGGCAATGAGTTACAGATAAACTGATATGACCAACCAATAGTCAGATAACCTTGGCCTCACCGTAATGCCATTAGTTCGCGAACCATGAAACCGTGCGCATGTATAAAAAAATATATATATATTAAAATCAACGTATATGTGTATTTATTTAATTGTGTGTATAGTGTCAATGTGTTCGTGATATTAATGTTTTAACGACCTCTACGGAGTGAAAATACTGAAGATGGAGATACGTCTCCGAAACGCGTCTTTGTAATAAAGACATAATCAAAGTCACATGACGGATCTATAAGGTAATATAAAATAATTTATTACTCATTATATTATACAAAGTGACTTGGACACCAAACAATGAACATTAATATCTTATATTAGGTAATTGTTTTATATACATTTATAGATTTATGTCCAGAGTAAAACGTGAAGGGAAAAAATAAATCTAGGCGTTCTAAAATAAATTCTGCAGAGAGAAAGAATTTTAAATAAAGTGTGTGTTAATAAAGTCAATCCTTTGGTTTCACTCTATTTAAGTTCATACAAAGTTGAGGAAAGTTGTCTCTGAAAAATCAATAATTATACGTTTTTGAAAATGAGATCCTATTAGTGGACTGAAATACCTTAGATATTTATGTTTAGTATATGTAGGCTATACTCAACTTTAGATTTAAGGCAATACATTTCTCTGTAGTATTGGCCCTATAATAAAAACCATTAATGTAAAGAACCCTAGCTGAATACTCTAATAGCGTCAGTTTCATAAGTGGATAAGAGTTAACCGAGGAAAGTACTGATAGGAAACAAGATGGCGATTTACGACAAGACCACGTGAAAAAGGTGTAGATTCAGCTAAGATCCCACGAGATTGTAACGCTCTTACTCACTATAATGTGCCACTGTGGGCATTTAATTTAAAAGATAAAGTTAAAAACCCTATTTAAATCTTAAATATCAACTTTTTAAATTTCTCATCTATGAAATTAGATAGTAAATAAAAATATAATGAAAGTAAAATTAAATGGTGTTTCTTTCGTCCGTTTTGGAGGGATTTGGAAAAATATTACGTAAAAATCTACTATGCAATTACCCTCGATTTTCGAAAATATAATAATATTATGAATATCATTTAAACGACTCTTAATGTCTTGGGAACCGACTATTGGAATGCTAATAATTTTAGAACCTACCTGTACATAAAACAACTCAACCTGTACGTACGGAAATTTATAGGTTCACTGCATTTCATCTTAAACGTTATTCAACTATGTAGACATTATATATAGCATGGATATTTCCCAAACCAATATACAAAGTATATAATAAGTTTGGTAAACGTAAAAACATTTCGACCGCAAATTATACTACTGCATTATTAAAAAGTGCAATATCAAAAACTAATAAAACAGATGTCATACCAGAATGTATAATATACAAAAAAAAATTTTTTCAATATTTTCATAAATATATTTTAAATATGGAAAAGATTGTATTAGAAAATTCAAACATGTTTGGCAATGTCTAATATTGAAAGTAAGAGTGCCATAAGTAAAAGTTTTAATGCAATTATCTGTGAACTGTAATTTCTTTTTATATCGGTGGTAGTTAGTTACTAGTTTAAGTACTAAGAGATATATGAACTGAAATTACTAAAGCGTACGACTTTATAAATAAAAGTTTATAGTACGTCTGAAGTGTACAACTAAGTACGAAATGAGAAGCATGTAGGTGAATTTTAAAATTTAAATTTCACGGAAATCGGCTCTAGCTTTGACCTAAAATGTAATGAAAAGAATAGTTTCAACATACCTGAAATAAAATACAATTTCATATCACGAATCCATCAAAGTCAAAATATAATAATTGTAGTTTTACCGAATTGTTATTGGAAACGACGTTATTTATCTAGACAACATGAATCTAGATCTGGTGTTAAGTGTCATCGTCTAGAATTAGAAGAACTATTTGTCCAGTCTCAGTAAATATTTGGGTAATAATTTATTTTATGAACAAACATTGTTGCAAAACAAAGAGACTTTTAACTTTTATTGTGATAAAGACCCTGTTTGTAGATGAACGGGTTATCCATTAAAACCTACGTCCATTTTTTATTGTGAGATTCTTACTGGTAAGAATTTAATAACGATGTTTGGAGTTTGACCTATCGCATGAAGAGTTATAAAGCAGAGAAAGTAGATAAAAGCTATAGAAGAACATATGTAATAAACTAGGTCTTAGGAGAACTGTTATAAAGATGATTCTATAGGCAATTGTAATTACCTTTTTTCTTGTAATGTTTTGTTTAGAATATGAAATGGAACAGTTTATACAAGTGTTTGAAGTAACGTACTGAATAATGAATTAAAACTTGTTTAAGCAACATATTCAGGCAACAAGATGATTAAATTCAGTTATGAAAATTGAAATTGAGATCATATAAAGTTCCTATTGTACTGTAGTAATCGAGGATTTATTTAAATTTTATCCAAGTATACCCCTTGCGAAAAACATTTTGTTAAAACTAGAAAACCTACGTTTCCAAAGTAAAATTACTCTCTTGTGATAGTAACATCCGTTTAAATCTAACATTATCGTTCGTAAATCATAAACCACATATCACTTTTTTTTTTAATTTGAGCGAAAATACAAATTATTATTACGCAGGTCGGGGTTATTAGGGTGGTATTGGAATGGGAGGTTGCCGTCGATTTTTTGGGATAGTTGATCCGGAACAACCTATCCCAGCCCATACCTGGGACCAACAACTCGACGTATCTCAGTCAGCCAGCTCATACGAGTGATTAAAACTAAATAATTAAATAATAAATTTACAAATAAATAATATTATCTTTAATATATTTACTTATCCTAAATCGCGTGTATGGGATTGACTGTGCTAAATTAGCGATCTTAATCGTAAACACTGGGCCTAGATGGCCGAGTACGATTTCATTTAATTGCTGTTATTTATTTAACTTACAGCATAATTTTCCCCGAGGTCTTCCGACCTATCCCGAGTAGGGCTAGTGAACCATTTGGGGGGGGGGGTAATAACTGGGCAAAAAACAAGCAATTTTCACAAGAGTTCTGCTCCTGGTCTTCAGTTCCTGTCCTACAACGGGTGACCCACAACCCAGTTAGATTTTAATTTGTTACTCCGTCTTCCTTAGTTATAGAGTGGAAGAACGAATTGGCTCCTACCACATTGCGTTCCGCAACCCGCAATGCCAGGGAATGTAATTATAAACCGTATCTGCTATTGAAGGGAAAACGGGGGCGGAGGGAATTCTACACAAAATTAAGCTCATATTATTCCATTTTTTTTTAATAGTGAGAAAACGGCAGAATAAAGTAGTTTGAGTTTCGTTTGATCTATGATATATTGCATAACCAGCTTTATATATGATATAATTAAGTGGACTTTAAAATTGGAGCTCAGTTGAGTAGAATTTGTATTATATCAAAATAGAGTATATTTTTATATATAATGGATAGCTTAGGGAAAATACTTCGAATATCTGTAGAAAAATTTCATCCATTGTATTATTATATTCCTTTGAAATAATAAAAATCGTTCAGAAAACACTTTGTAAGGTAAAGATTTTTCATTGGTTAATCACGTTCACGGTACAGTTATTTTCTACTCCAAAAACACCAAACTACATTACATCATTCCGACTCATTTCATTCACCCAAATAACAAATCGAACACACTCGTCTTTCTAAGCTTTTAATTCTGTGTATTTATAAATTACAAAATCTGCTAGTCAAAGAGTAATTTTTCTTAACTAAAGAGTAGAGTCGTATCGTTTTAAATTTTCTTTTGTGTTTTCACTGATCTGTACGTTTTATGACCGTAGGGAAAAAATAATTGACATTCACAAAACAACCGCCATTGCAAATAGTTTTTTTCTTTCTTATTTTGCGTGATATTCAACAAACTCGCTGAATTCAAAATCTTTACTGACAAAATAATAGTAAAGTTATTGTCGAAACTTCAATTTTGCACAATGACAATCAAGGGAAAGTGATATCCGCACAGTACGAGATCCTGTAGAACCAGTTAGTGAGACGAGCATAGCGAGTGGAGGCTCCTTCAATACGTATGCTTCGAGACCCGACATGGTCGAAACACTGTTACCAACGAAGCAAATAAAGACTGTCGTACTTTTATACACGCCTGCGAGACCCGACATGGTCGAAACACTCTTACCAACGAAGTAAATAAAGACTGTCGGACTTTTATACACACCTGCGAGACCCGACATGGTCGAATCACTGTTACCAACGAAGCAAATAAAGACTGTCGGACTTGTATGCACGCCTGCGAGACCCGACATGGTCGAAACACTCTTACCAACGAAGCAAATAAAGACTGTCGTACTTTTATACACACCTGCGAGACCCGACATGGTCAAAACACTCTTACCAACGAAGCAAATAAAGACTGTCGTACTTTTATACACACCTGCGAGACCCGACATGGTCGAATCACTGTTACCAACGAAGCAAATAAAGACTGTCGGACTTAATAAACTGCAAAAGTTTATACACACCTGCGAGACACGATAGGACCAGCCGACGTCAAGAGTGAAGTGACTTACACATTTACGAGGTTCAGAATACCTGTGGAACAACTGTTTAATACAAACTTACCCATCTGGGTAAAGGTACCTTGATCTCTCAGCCTGATTCAAATACCACTTTCATTACAAAGCTATGATATATATATAGTGGCGTTTTTTGCGGTAGCTATGTCAATTACAACTCCATCTGAGATTTTGTCTGTGTTCTCCGTCAAGTGTTGACTAAATACTCTATACATAGTTATTTAGGTGGAGTTGGTACTTTTGCTGAAACATTATTGTAGACTAAATAACATATCTCTTTAATTTTAACCATATATATAAAAAATTCAATACAGATTTGTTAAACTCAGTTGAACTACTCAGTCTTAAATTTGGAAAAAATTCTGGTATTTTGTTTCTTAATTACGTATACTATGTCAACCCTCACTAAAAATGTGTCACTACCAACATTACAATAAAAACGGGATATAGTGATTTTTCAAAATCTCTTTTACCGATTGCAGTTATAGCACAAAAGGTCTTTTAATTCATAAATGACATGCTTTAAAAAAATACACAAGTATAAAATAGTCGTGCAATTTGTCGCTAAATGCAAAAATACCATACAAATGGGAATTTAAGTGAGGAATTTTGAAGTTAGCGATCATATAGGTGAATATCGGTAATATTCAAAGTTAGGAAAAAATTACATAACAAAAAAATGAGGGTTCCAAATTTAATGTTTTTGATAGGTTTATAATAGTTCATGAGATAAAATAGTTATTACCCAGTAAAACAAAACGTGTTGACGGACTGTGGTTGAGGCAAGAGAGTGACCAAACGTCTAGATGACTAACTGATGTGTAATATATATAGAGACGTTTTGAACACTCTGTGCATATTATATGTGTGTATACATATATATGTAGTTCGTATACGCATTTCAATTTGTTTATTGTTTAAAATCAATTAACAGAACTTTGTATATATCATGTGGTTCATGAAAGAACGTAGTTCGTGACATATCTTACCCTCTAAGAAATTGGAAACTTGGGAGGATAGAATGTTAAAATCCTAAAACTGATGGTAGCTCACGTGGTATATCTATGTAAAACTTATTACAAGACGAATTAAATGAAGCGAACTAGAGCTTGCTAATATTGCTCTACTTACCATTTATCAGAATTTCCATTTTCCATTACTTTGAAACGGACCAAAATATTAATAATCTAGTTTGCAAAATTTATTTTGAATTTTATTAACCTTTACAATCTTTTCAACGCTTTATATTGAAATAAGATTAATAATTATTCTAAAATAATATTTAATTGCTATGGTATCATCAGATAAAAATACAAAATGGCGGGTACTTGAATATTACACTAGAAACAAAATATTACACCGACAAAATAATTCACAACTTTTGCGACTCAATGTAAAGGACATTAGCACTAAAGACTTCAGACTGATAAATAATTCAATGCAAAGCAATATAATCTAGCAAGAATATAAGCTGAATGGCTTTGAACTTTATCGACTTTCCCTTTGTGTAAATATTTTATAACAAAGGGAAAATTTGGTTTTAATATATTATATTGTATAAACTGTTTCACATATCTTCGTAGAATTATTTATGGGAAGGGAAAATAATATCCTATAGATTTAGATTTGGAGTCTATTCCACAGACTGATAGGATTTCAGAGACCTTAAAGACCTTGTTTATCAAAAACACCACTAATTATTTGTACACGAGTAAGTCAACATAGAATTTTGTAATAGGCATAAACTTTATACGTTGTCAGATTATCATTTATAATTAAAGTAGTAGTTATAAACTTACCTTTTTTGAAATATATATATATATATATATATATATATATATATATATATATATATATATATCAAAAAGGTAAGTTTGAAACACATCAATAGGTGAATATTATCATTCTAATTTGAAATTATGAGTTGAAACAGTTGTTATACAGATATCACACGTACTTATGAAGGTAAAAAAATCGGTTCAACATTTTTGAACGTTTATAAAACTTTTTTTTTTTTTTTTAATTTAAATGATCGTTAATTTAGCCGTTAATATTCTCTTGAAAATAATTCAAGACATTTAAGTTTATTTACACTTTATTATTTTTTTCAATTTACTTTAAACTCTTTGAAGTAAAAATATACAATATCGTAACACAATAATTTACATTTCCACAAAGAAAATCTTCGCTGAGAGAGTTTAACAATATTGCAGAGGATAATTACCTCGATAATGAAAGCAATAAAACCATTGATCAATTTTGTTACTTAACATTTTAATTATTAGTTATGAGAAAATGTTAAAACAAGTTGTCATGACATAACAACCTTGTGACTTAATTTTTTAATAAAATAAGGAAAATTGGAACTAAAAGAACAATAGTTCTACTTTTTGAAGGGACGTAAATAAGTTAGATATTTATACTTAATAAATGTGCATTAAAATTTTTGTAAGACGAAAAATTCCTCGATAAACGTGACCTGTGTTCGTGAACGTGAACATTTGTTCAAGAGAGAACTTTTAGGAATGGTAAAAAGGTAAACCGTGAATGTATCACAGCATATATTTAATAGAGACATCTGTAAAACAGAGCATATTACAGTGCAGTATATGTTAGTAAATTTCATAATATTCTCATACATTCTTTCTGATAAATAATGTGTGTAAAATGCAATTAACATAACTAAATAAAATAAGTTTCATTTTTGAATAAATATATATTGCTGTATAACCCATGAGACTATTATGTTATTTTTTTTTTAAATATATGTCTGCCTGTAAAGGTGTCTTCTTATAAGAGATAAAATTGACATCATTCAAGTGATATATATATATATATATATATATTTTTTTTTTTTTTTTTTTTTTTTTTTTTTTTTTTTTTAGAAATGTCTAAATTCTAATGTAAAACAAGTTCAGCTCTAGTAATTTGTCTAAAATGTCCATTTAATTACCATATAAAATTACTTAGCAACCAAATTAACGGATCTCTGCCAAGTAGCAGCATAATTACAAGTTGGTGGACGCTGTCAACCTAAAACATTAAACAAAATATTTTAGGCAAACAACTTCACGATTAAATAGCAATATGTATATTTCGAACATATTATAATTATCAGGGGAGAAGGAATTAGTACAAAATCGAATAGAAAAAAGTTTAAATTCCGATTCATTTATTTTTCTGGTTAACGTATTTCTGAAAGTCACTTTAAGGACTTTAAATTTCATGGGACTTCATTTTATTCGTAATATTTTATAATAAAAGAAAAATTTCGTTATTCGTTTGACATATCTTTTAAAAATAATACCAGGAATAAAATGTGAAGGGAACAAGTAGATCAGTCTATTCTACAGAATTACTGAATTTTCTAAATTTCTATTTTCTTAATACCTTTAGTAATGAATCTGATAAAACATTAGATACGTTTGAAGTCCATGTAACTTGAAAAAACAATGTGTATTTATAATTACGTATAGTAATTTTTAAATTAACTTCATATTGTATATTATTCACAAAATAATAAATGTGTGATCCTAATTTAAAAGTATAAATATTAAAGAAAGTAATTTGTACATAAAAATAAAAATAAATATATAAACATTGCGAAACAAAACCTGAGGTCAAGATTTTGAACGATTGACTTTAAACCAACATGACACTTTATTGAACTATCCTTTCGTAATAATAACAAATACAGGACGACATCCAAATTTTTATTAAATTATTAATTTTACTTTAAACCTTTTGATATAAACAATGAACATATTTTAACAGAATAATTTATATTTTCTACAAAGCAAAACCTCGCTGAGTAAGTTAACAATGTTTCAGAGCGTAATAAACTCTACTATGAAACAAACGAAGCCAATTTTTTACTTACATTTTAATTAAAAATGAATTGTACGATTTGCATTTAGATTTAGTATATCCTCATATGTCTCTGGATATTATCACGAATTTGGTAAAACAATGTTTGTAAACCAAAAACAGTTTTCCTGTTATGTTTTCTATTTACAGTTTCACAATTTGATGCAAGAGAGAATGTGGTCACTTCTAAGATATTGTATACATAATAACTACACAACCATAATGCTTTAAACAGCCAGTTTCGTTGCTTGATCTAAAAAAAAATGTGAGGAAATTTGATAATAAAAACTAACGGAATTCTAAATTCTATAAAAGTTCATGTTATATATTTTAAGTAGGTATGGCTTGCATATAAATTTCTAAATATACATTTACAAACAACCCGAAAATTTAGCCTATCACAAAATAGGTAATTTCTCCCTTTCGTCAAATTGTAGTAGTATAAAATAGAATGGCAGGAAGGTTTTATTTAATTTTTGAACAATTTTGAAACTATCAAGTAAAATTTAATATAAAATTTAAACTCAGTTCACTAAAATAAAATTAATTTTAATTTATTAAATAAATTAGACAACTAATAGAATTGTCATAGTTTTTTAACCAAATGTAATTTAAATTTCTCTTATTAAATATATTTCTCCCAATAACTAGGAACACCATTCGATACATATCTCGCATTATACAGCTTTGCCAGATAGATTATTTTATCGTTCGCGAACTATAATTAAATTAGAAGCTTATCATACATATAAAGGAACATAACCTGTACTCAAGGACAAATGAAGGGATCACTGAATTCCATTTATACTCTCTGTAGGCAATATTTTTGTCATTATTAATTAGTTTTATATATCCAATTTAAGAACGATGGGTAAGTTTGGTAATTGTTAAATATTTTGTTTTATCTTCACTATACATGGCTTCATGAAACTTAAAGATTGATATAGGAAATGCTGTCCGTCCATCCCTCGTTGTTTGTATTTGTCATATATTAATATAGTAACATGAAATTCAGTAGCCTATAGAGTATTGTAGTGTTATACAACTTTATTTAAATTCAGAAATATTTATTTGAAAATATAAAAATGCCTGCTTATTAAATTTTGTACTAATATCTCGTATCTTATTCAACTTACAAGACACTTAATTAGATACTAATTTGTAGATTTCAATTCTGTTTATAATCATACTATCCCTCACCTATGCATGAACTTTCATGACTAATGCAAATTTATTGAAAAAATCGTAATTTTCAACCTCAACCTCCTATGAAAATGTGATATCGTACAGTTAATAACCAGAGAGGGTTGTATCACATTTACGAGTGTAACGACTGGAGACTTTTTAACATATACACACGTCAAGAATGTAGTGATATACAGAATTATGAGGTTTGGAAAACCATTGTAATATCTGTTTTAAATAAACTTCCCTTGATAAATGAGCTCATAGCAATATAGTATAACTTTTTTAAAGTTACTATCCTGTAAACATGACTTTTAGATGCAATACTTGCTTATATTACAACGTATGATAAGGCAGGGTGTGTTACATGATGGCGCCCATCTAGTAGTTTATTAGAAGAAATTATTAAATGATGATTTTTCGACCAATTTTATTTATAATATATAATTAGGTCCAATACAAAATTGCTACGAAATAACCTCAATCCGTAATAAAGCTGTAATCATCATGTAGGAGTCTTCTTAATCTGATAAATTTTCTAGTAAGCAAAGTTCTGCCGTTCTAATTCTTGCCTTCGTAACCAAAATGTACTAATAAATATAGATCTCCACAAACTCACGATGCTTGGGTGAACACCGTAACTTTTAGGACCTCGTGTTACGTGAACCTGAAACCCCCACACAATCAAGACACTCTAAATACGAGACTGAGAATGAGACCCGTTGCGTTATGCCAAAATACTACACAATTAGATCATTATATGATTAAATTCTGAAAATATCAAATTGAAAACAAGTTAATGGTTACCATCATTTCACAAACCCGGCCCATTATGTAATGTAAAACAAGCAGATTATCTAAATGTATTGCCCAAAGTTAGTTTCTTGGGAATTATAGGAAATGCTAAGTTCTATTGATAAATTAAGGAGTTTTAACCAGTAAGGTATTGTTTTTATACAGGTATTATGAACATTGTAAAAATGTGCATCTACATTTTATTGACGTCAGCTATAACCGTTAGGTTGTAGCTATAATTTTAAAAAATCTTCAAGATTCGAATTTACATTTTTTACAATAAAATATCTATTTGTCATTATGAAGCTATCAGATTGGTACCATTATATGTAGAATTAAAATGTAAAAATTATTATGTATTTTAATGGTTAAATAACACACGTAAAAAACAAAAAAAATGTATATTTTGACATTTTTAATAGATTTTGTTGAATTTCAATAGGTTATTGTATCGACACACTGTGGTCCTATACACCAAATTTTCTGTTCTTATCTTAATTTTTGTGACTGCGATGGTTAACAAAACGACATGGGTAGAAAGCATGTCTAAAATAACTTTCTCGGTTACCTGAAGTTATGAAACATAATGATCATAAAAAATACGGAGGACTGTGTCATTATATTCTTCGATTTATCAACATATTTTTAATAAATATATAAATCAGAAACAGTTGTAAAATCAGAAACGTGTGTATTTTCAGAATATTATTAGTACAGTAGTACCAACCCGATATTTTTAAATTTCCGTCTAATCAAATCAAATAATTTATACTAGTAATTTAATACACAGAATGAAATCTCTCTTGTAATTACAACTCTGGTAGTTTTATTTCATATAATTGCGTTTTCTGGATCAACCGTCAAATTAAAATCCACATAGCGTCACACAAACAGTTTAATATTTCATTTCAATTCTAATTAATCAGGACAGAGTTGTAGTACTGTATTTTCAAAATTACACGTCCAGGTTTCATTAAACATGTATTCAATAGTGTCAGCCTAGTAAATTAAATTGGATCATGTTTGTTAAAAAGTTTGAATCCTATAAGATCAATATAATGATTTTCAGTATTCTATTCATTTATTGTTGACATAACGTAAGTTACATCAAAATAATTTAACATTTATATGGTAAATATAGAGATTTTAGTTATTGTGAGACTAGAAACCTGTTTTCTTTTTGAAACTATATGTTTGGTTGGTACATAGGAGCTTCTTCGTAATGACCTGCAGTATTTAAATCGTTCAACCAAAAATGATAAAATTTGGAAACAACAGTTTTTTCCGCCTATTATTTCAATTGAAATAAATGTCAGAACGTTAATATTGGTAATAAAAACACCGTATATGCTCATACACCAAATTTTATTAAACGCGGTCCACACATTTTGTCTATACACAGACAAGACTAATATTAAAAAAAAAAAATAAAAAAAAAAAACCTAATTTTGATAAAACTACGAATAATTAATAACGACACAAGAAGATGGTGGTACATCAGAGTACTTATCCAGACCGATCACACAATATAAATTACGGTGAGATCCTTTAAATAATGTAATAAGCCAAAAGTTGGTTACTTGGGCGTTGTAGGATAGATATGTTAACATGTATTGGTACATCCAATATATTGGCCTTTACAAAGTAAGGCAGTTTAAAACAGTTGTTACACAGGTTTCTTGACATCGGTTGGTTTTAGCTGGACTCGTAGATATGTATAATATATTTTAAAAGTTCATACTCGCACGCTAGTATCAGTGTCTCAGCTTTTGCAAGCCTTGAAGCGGTACTTATAAGTTGAATAATACATGAGATATGAGCAACAACGAAATGTTTAAGTTTGCCGTAATTTTTTTTCCTTCAAGAGAGTTTTCTAATAACAGACTATAGCAAATCTTATATTATGACATCGATGCTTACTTACAGACGACAATGATGACGGATGAATGGCTAAAGACGAAACTAATTTGGTCAGCATTACTAACTTCCAACTATTGTTATGAGATATAGGTAGGGTCTACCAAAAGAGAGGGTTATAGCGCAATGTGTGATTATCATATCATGTTATGTACATTCAATATTCCATTATTAGTCAAATACATTTAAAAAACTATCACCAATCTAAATTGAGAAAACTTCCCTTGGCTTAGGTTTTGACCCTTTAATCCCACCACATAGAGAGGGTAAACAAACAACACTTAATAATGTTTAACACAAGAGATTTATTTTTATCAAATAGTCGGTAAATATGTTACGGA
Organism: Aphrophora alni; assembly: GCA_963513935.1. Taxonomy (NCBI): domain Eukaryota; kingdom Metazoa; phylum Arthropoda; class Insecta; order Hemiptera; family Aphrophoridae; genus Aphrophora; species Aphrophora alni. The sequence goes on from OY740770.1 coordinate 19,422,609, forward strand.
GGGAGAAAAGGGTTCTTCTCTAATCATTTTGGATTTACAAAAGTGTTTCGCATATTTCCACAACGTTAATTGTTATTCAGTGGAAATAAAATATTATTCATTTAAAAATAAAATATTAATAAATAAAATCCTTACAAAGACAGGGATATTGTATTCCTGAGATATTCAATATTATGTTGTTCTTAGTATTAAAATGCCATTTCATTTCTGCAAAACAAATTGCTTATCCCTTTCTTAAAAATGAAATTTTATTTAATTCCTTTTCAAGTAAGTATTATTTCATACTTTATTACTTAACTTTTATTTCCTTTCTTAGAAATAAATATGTTGTTTAATTCCATGAAAATGAAATATTACTTTGTTCTTTACAAAAAAAAAAAAAAAAAAAAAAAACACACAAATCAGATTGTTAAATGAAAATAAAATGTTATATCAATTCCTTACAAATTTTATTTTATCCCTTGAAAATAAAATGATATTCTATTACTTAAAATTAGAGACATGTTCCACACTTCGAAAATATGTTATTTATTAAAAATATCATTTTATTATATGTTCATGGTCGAAATTATCGTAGCACATGTTTACAATTACAATGAGCACAAATACACACCGTACCTCTGTTAACGTTACCTAAATAATATATTTGCTATCGAATCTTCAGTAACTAGTCTATATTTGTTTTGGTGTGAATAGTCAGGACATACCAAGTGCAAATCAAACACAGTATTTGAGAAATCTCCCCGGTAAACTTGCTCTTGTGTGGGATTATACAAGTAGATTCTAAAATGATCCCTACATGTATAACCAATATAACGAGGAAGTATTTTACTACTGACTCTTTTCCAAATTATTTGATAAATACTGAAATTAATATTTAATCGGAAGTCAAGTTTTGTTAACAGTATTAAATCTAGTAAACAATCTTTCCTACTCGAACATATATATATATATATATATAAGAGTAGAAATACTCAAAACTAATCTGTAAACGCGAATAAATAATTCGTTAGGAATTCCTTTTGCTGTTTATTGTCTTATCTACTCGTTTCACGGAAGTCATCTATTCCATCGTTTGGTAAACATAACCACATTTGTGAAAAAGAATTGTAAGAGGCAGTTGTAGTTTGTATAATAGAAAAACATTGAAAAACAGTTAAACATTTTTGAATATTTAAACCTTTATTTTATATTTTATTTTTCACTGTATGATAAAATATAGTTTATTTGAAAAACTTTACCTCAGTTGCTCTCAATATATTAACTAGTCTTAATTACTTTGCTTCCTGCAGTAGCTCTTAGAAAAGCATTGCTTGGAATTTCAAATCAGACTCCATTAATTTACAGATTCGTTTTCTATGAAGACAATTTTATTAATAGAGGTGTTAATAAAAACGTAATTAAACAAAACGTATCTTTCAACTAGTCGAATTTAATAAAGATTTACTTAAATTCTAAATTGAGCATGGTTGTTAAATTGCCTTCTTATCTGCTGTTGGCCTTACAAATGAACATCCTACAACTGCCCGAGACGGATTTTGGCCTATTAGACTCCTTTTCGGTAAGGAGATTTCCGTACATTTAATTCCATACGACTTACATTTAGTTCTCAAAACAATAATTTTTAAACAGTTTTTAAATCAACGCTCTAAAACGAATATCCCTTCTTCACAAATAACTTACAAAGTTATCTTCTTCATGCACCAGAAAAGAAACAACTTTCAGTTTATTGTTTACTTTTATTACAGATATTGTAATTAGTTGCACAATATTGCAAATAAAAGGAAGCTAGTGACAAAAACGTGTTAGTTAATTCAAATGCTATGATTTGTACATAAACATTTTATGCTTTCCATCCTAAAAAGTAATCAATAAATTTTAAAAAATATAAAAATAAGACTTAAACAAAAACATACTCAGACAAAGATGGTTGATTATTTAAGTCTCAATTTACGACTACTTTTACAAAAAAAAAGAGTTTTATAAAATATTCTATAGTAGATGTAGAGTATGAAATCAAATTAATAAAGTAGAAAGATTACATTAAATATAATATAGTATAACGCTTCATCTTGAAATAATGGTATTTTAATCAAATGCTTACTCTCTCGTTTTACATAACTGATCATTCGATAATAACCAAACTAAGACACACTCACTTTTAATGTGCTTCACAAAAATTTTGAAAACTGCTTTGTTTTAAAATTAATACACAATATCGTAATTTTGTTTTGCAAAAAAATACCATCCTTCGATCCAAAAATAGATTTTTTGGAGAAATTCCTTGAGAAACTCAAAAGGGTCAGCTTTGATAAAGTTTATTGGGAAAATATAAATATAATGTTTCTACTTTTGATGTTTCGGCGCTAAAATGCCTCTTTAGCTACAGAAGTGGTAAAGGTTTTTCTACGGCTATTCTAGGACAGAGTAGATATACTTTGATATTTATTTTAAATTTATTATAAGTTTCTATACATTTCTTCAGGCTAAGGCGTAGTTTCATTGTGTATCACCTTATCAAAACAGTATGATCTGGAACTTAGCAAACTACCGTTCCATGACTTCCTTGTCATGTTGAGGAGAACCTAATAGTTATAAAACGACCAATACAAACTAGGTTTAAAATCTTTTGCTTTTTGAGCGACTAAAACTACCATCCTTCTATCCCAAGAGATAAAATTCCTTTATAAAATTCGCCGGGAATCTCAAAGATTCATCTTTGATGAAAGTTTCTTGGGAAAACACAAGTACATCTTCTAGCATAAGCTCAGACATCTGCATTTTTCCTCTGTTTCGGTTTCAATTCGCATCTTCAGTTAGAAAATTAATTGTGATAAGAAAATTTGTTAACCGCTAATCTAGGACAAGTGGATATATATTGGTTGTCTATATCCAATTTATTACAAATATCTCTACATGTAAACAACTAAAACGTTATTTTATATTTGTGTATCAAAGTTTAAAAGATATGAACTATTTAGAAAAAAATTTTTAAATAGAAATCTTCTTCTTATCATTAAATAATTTCATTTATTTATCATAGTATAACATAAAGAAATCTATAATTTTTTGACAAATGATTTTATTTTAACATAACATATTTTTAAAATGTTTTTTAATAAAATCTTATCGTTCTATGTTGCTCCATGAATGAGATTTATGTTTTTAACGAAATACCAATAAATCAACACAATCTGTAAAGTCTTATTATTTACTTTTTCTGTCTTATAAAAGAATAGTAACTTCAAGGCTGTTTGTAATTCATTATAAGGCAAACACACAATCAGGCACAAATGTATTGATTCACACAAAATGAAATTGTAAATATAATTATATTAATAATGGTTATAATTGTGCGTGAATTTGCAAATTGATATATATATATATATACTATTGTGATTATACATAGAACTGTTATGATGGTAAAAAAGTCATAGTTGAGATTTTTCTGCATACTAAATCAACCAAAGCCAAATATACTATTTATTTGACAAAATCTCTGCCTGGATATCTGACAACACTGATTTATGAGAAATAATATGTAGGTGTGTATTCCAAATTGATATATTATATTGGTTATTTAATCTAAAAATTATTCAAAATATTAAAAAGAAAAATACAATAAACATTTAATTTCTTTTTTTTCCGTAATTAAAATTACTTGCTGCACGATATATGAAAATTACTTGTTAAATGGCCATATAGCCTATCTTTATATTAAATAAAAATTTTGACATTTATTTTCAATTTTTAGATATATGATCTTTTCTAGATAACACAGCACTTTCCTACTGTTTTAAAATATTTGCAAAATCAGTTATTTTAGAACCGTTTTGGCAAATAAACAGCCAAAACATATTAATCACTTTAGAAAATGTTTTTGAACTCAATGATGCAAAATTATGAATTCGAAAAAGTGATAATGTTATTATCAATGTTTGCTTACAATTACTATACTTTCTCTATGTTTAGTGTGAAAAAGAAAAGGTTAAAAAAAACCCTCCCTACTCTGTGTTTATTTAGCCTTAATATATTTCTGTTATTTTTTATATTACGTGTCCAAAATCGATGAACAAAACAAAACAAAATCAATATAAATTTCATCCCAATCACCAAATACTTTCTCTCACTTCCTAGCTCTTACATTATTCTTTTAAGAACGTTTTTATTAGTTCGGTTTCCGACATATCTGTCAGTCTGTCCGGGTGGAATTTTGCAATCGAGTTTTAAAACTAACTTCCCGATAAGCTAGAGACCCGAAATTTTGAACATAGGCCAGAATTGAATGACAATACAATATTCAGTTGGTTTCTTGTCTCTACATTTGTTTAAACAATAGTAGATATAGATTTTTTTTAACCGCGTTATCGCTTAAACGCGTTACTGCTTTTGAATGGTAACCGGAATATTGAAGTACGATGAGGCACATTTTTCATGGCTTGTGAGAGTTATTGGATTAATAATAATTGATATAAAAAAAAAATTGTACATGAAAAAAAAAACAACATTTTGTTTACTTCTTTAGTTTGATTTTCCGAGTTACAAGACTAATACAACTATTATAATAGGTAATAAAAGGTAATATTTTGAATTTAAGACATTTTCAGCTAAACATGATGTGAAATGCATTGGGAATTTCCTATATATGTACCTGTCAGAATCTCATCAATGTATACAGAACCGATTGAAATCTTTCACCCAGACATAAGACTAAAGAACAGAAAATAATAAATCAAATAACTTTTTTTAACATACCACGTTTTTAAAACGAACTTTCATGACCCTTCTACAATTTTGAGGGAGGATTGTTAGTGGCTATGGATATATTTGGAATACTTGGAGAGAAAAACGTGGGGCGCAAGCAATCTATGACAGTTAAGGAGGAGTAAATAAATTAAATTACAGTGAATCCGATTTCCGATTCGCTGAAATCAGCTGTGATTTCATCCGGATTGTCTACTTGTATTATTTACTGGCTGCGCCCCACGATTTTCTCTCCAAGTATTTCAAATATATCCATAGCCACTAACAATAATCCCTCAAAATTTTAAAATGGACATGAAAAAATATTTTATACTTTTTAGACCGTTTTAAAAACGTGGTATGATAAAAAAAAGTTATTTGATTTATTTTTAGACAATAGAATTTCACTTTACTAGGATTATTTTTTTATAACTCAACCTTCAATGCAAATTTAGTATTACGTATTTAAATATTTAAGAATGGATGATATTTTTGAAGACAAGAATTATCTTTGATCTTTTTTATAACGAAAAATAAATAGCATTTTTTTTTTTTTTTTTTACTGTTTTATAAAATAAGAGAGATCTTTTCAACTAAGTTATTACGCAAGGATTTACAAAGATTCAAGCACGGCTGCTTTAGTTACAGCACATTTGTCTGTTACACTTTTCCCTCTTCTTCCTGATGTCAGTAATATAGGCCAAGATTATTTTTAAACAAATAATAAGTAAGGTAAGTTAAGTTTTCACTACAGAAGATAATTTTATATATATATATATATATATATATATATATATATATATATATATATATTACATCAAAGATCTAAAAAGAATAAGTGGAACACCGAGGAAAACGTGGTTATAAGTTAATGGTTAAACGTTGTTAAGATTACTAGATGAAGATGTAAGAAATATAAGTTGGGTGATAGAATCATGTAGCAAGAACTACTTCTGGGGAAAAATTGACTGAAAGACCAGGACTCTAATAGTTGATATAGAAGAAAGGAAAGTTTAGCAACCACAACTAAATAATAATCCATATAATATCATATGATGTATAATATCTAACCGGTCTTATGAGCAACACACAAAACGTTTCAGACAGGCAGTGAAAAACATACACATATAATTTTTAATTGAGTGTCCAAAACCGATATATAAATATAATTATTATGACTTTTGCCCCGATCACAATACTTGCTGTAACATTTTAGCTCTTGCATGTATTATTTCAACACAATTGTTTTTTAGACAATAAAATTTCATTTTACTAGACATTAATATTCATGAAAACTCAACATTGAATGCAGATGCAGTGTTTTGAAAAAACACTCAACAAGGAATTACATTTTTTGAAGGTATGAATTACAATAGGGAGAAAAAGTTGTTTATGAAAGTTTGGAATATTTAAACATAGAATGTTTCTTTTATAAAATAAATTTCCTGATAATAAAAGTACTTAATCTGTGTCTCAGTATACGTGATAAAATAAAATAACTTTTAGTATTTTGTTAACTTTGAATGCAGAGTTTACGAGTGGAAACAAAAGAGAGCAGACGACAAAAACAAAACAAGTTATATAAGGAAATAACCGTATTTCTTTACAGAAACACTTTTGTAGGTTGCTCTCTATTTCAAAGAGAACGACTCAATGTTTTTAAGACGTAACTTTACACAGAATGAAGGATTCACTATTTTCCCTTATTATTGACTCTACCATATTGCTATAAGAAAACATACAGACGAAAATTGTTTAAAATCCTTTTAATGTAATTTTAAGTGGTAAACTCAACATGCTAACACTATTGTTACACAAATCTGTATGAAAAATTATTTTTATTACGATTTCGGTACATGATGCATAATAAACGAAATTATATCTAATTTAGTTGGAGATTAGATCAAGTGCTTTCAATGAGATGTTGCACATCTTTCATTTTTTTTTTTTATATAAGGAGAGAAAACAAGCAGTTTTCATACTTTTGTACTATTTTCGTCTATTTCAATATCAAATAATGTAAACACAGAGTAATTATATTTCATTTGTGTGTGTGTATATATATATATATATATATATATATATATATATACTTGTATTATATTTATATCTCATTTAGTAGAAATCCTTGTATTTGACGCTTCAGTTTTCTTAAAATAAAACGTTAAAATGTTATTCAAGTTGGAGCCCGATTGATCCAATTTTACCGTCTGTTTTGCTGTTCTCCTATCTTTGTACTCTAAGAAGCATAAATTAGATAATTTAACTAACCAAATAAATTATTATTTTTTTTAAATTCTTTAGAAGTAGGCCTATTATTTCGATCGAGATTTAGTTAGGGATATTAGAGTTTACATATGAAGTATATCACAATTAATAAAATTTCTACATTTGATATCCATATCAGATGTAGATTCCTCGTTTTTTTAGTTTCTTTCATATCTATATCAAATAATGAACACTTCGTTTGCAGTAATATTATTAGTTGTAATACTATGAATATTGAACTAAAATAATAAATTAGGCAACAGATATTTTGTTCTTTTAACTTAATGACTTCGATAATATCAGAAGAGTAACTATAAAATAGTATTTGACTGCATGTATATTATAAGAGATGAGAAATAGAAGGCCCGTAAAAGAAAGAAAGAAAATATATTTGAAATTGTTTAAAATTTTCCAAACAATATAAAGTCGCCGAGAAAAGATAATTTGTATTCTTAAAGGGTTTGCAATTTGTTTTCAGCTTAAGTTACATAAACTGCATTGAGCCAATATTTCTGCTTATTTACACATTTATTGCAAGCACAATTCCTTTTTTCCTGAACTAATAAAGTATATTTTTAACGTTACTTACCAATATTTGGAATTTTACGAATTTAGGTAATAAAATTATAATACAATGTCTAGATTTTAATGAACAGACTTGTTGGAAAACAGTATTTTTAATTTGTTATTTTTCTTTAATAATTGAAATTACTAAACAGTTCATCGATTAGGTCGTGTGAAGTTTAGAATTTATGTTCACTACCCACCTAAGCCATGAATCTTATAGGTATATATATTACAACGATAAAAACACGTTGTGGTTCCTGGAATTTCTGGATTTATGACAAAATTATGAAACTCGATTTTTCTAGCTTCACTCCAAATTGGAAGCGTATGTAGGTCACGGTATGTAGGTAAATTCAAGATTTTTTTTTATTATTATACATTTTTCGGACACTTTCCATCATTTGTGTTTTAAAAATCAAAACACCTTGTGTGTTAAATTCAAGACGAAGGTTGTCTGTAAGGCTGGACTGTTGTACCTAGGCTTGCGAAAACCTGAAAGTTAACTTAGAATAAATCGTACTGATTCCTTGGGAGAACCATAAATCCAGGAATATTTTAAAATTGATTTAGTTTAAGGGAATACATTACGCTAAAGTCGTATGTTTTAGCAGAAAATATAAAAATTAAAATTTTATGTAATTAAAAAGTTATTAAAGTTCTAAGTTTGAGAAAAGTTCAAATTTCCTCAAATTTGAAAATAAAAAGGTTTATCAAGGTGTACAAGAGTAGGCCTATAAAAAAGGTTAAATGTCAAAAGTCTTTAAGGGAAAAAAAAGATAAATGAGCTGGCGACATATAAGAAAGGGGCGTAACACAGCGGCCGATGAGATGCCTGGAAGCACATCTACCAACGACGAAACCAATTAAATTCGTAGAACAAAGCGAGGCCAATTAGAATAAAAAGGTGAAAAAGAATTGGAAGCTAACAGGAAAACATACTGAAATTAAAGGAACAGATACATACTAAAAAATATGGAGCAAAATTATTTTTTTAACCAAATTAAAAGCAGTGTTAATAAAGCGAAGATGGAAATGGAAATGGCGCCTAACCATAGTATAAATAAACTGCACCAGGGGAACAAAAAAAAATTGTTTTAGTGATAATTTGTTTTTTGTTTTCACTGATACGCTTGTATTTTTTAAATTTTTTTTATAGGATACTAACGTCCAACCAAATGACTTAAACCTTAAAAATATTTTTCAAGCACACTTCTGGAAGAATTGACAGGAATAGCACTACTAGCCATTACAGTAGTTACCCACTAAATGAAGTAGTCATTTAAACTTCAATACTGGATCTCCCGGATACTACATAGCGACCTTCAGGACATGACTTAGAGACTTCGAGGAAAAACCGAACCCGGGACTTCAAAAGCATGCAACATTCACCAAACATCCTAGCACCAGTCACCCCGAAAACGACAGGCTTATCAACATGACAACATCTTCACCAACAAGACTCCAGGAACCGCTCCCAGCTCACCTGTAACCTGCCACCTGGAAACAACCACTGACGTTACAACTAGCGTTGAGACGGCCGAAAGAAAAAGTTAAACCGTCGGGAGAAAGCGTAAATAAGTTAGCCCCTGTTAGAAATTTGCATGGATTTCATTAAATTTATTAAGCATACTGGGTAATTTAATTTGTCTAATTAAAAATAAATTATAAAAATAAAGTAGAATCATAAATAAATTGAAATTGAAATTGAATTCAAATTAAATCAATGAATTGTTCTGTCTTATAATGTTAAGATATATTAGAAATAAATTTAGTTAATAATTTTGTATATGTTGAAAAGGTTTCAACAAGAGAAATTTTTTTCTGTTTTTGAAAAGATTTAATAAAGTTTTAATTTTAATTTTTCAGTATAAAAATCTTTTATAGTGATAGAGTTACCTATTATTAGAATATCCCATTATTTCATCTGTTATAGATTAAATATTACAACAGTGATAAATTATATAATTATCAAAAGCACAAATAAGATATTTACAAGGTACTTAAGTGTACTTGCTACCCAGTCATCGACGAGTTGTAAAATTAATTTCTTGTTTTCAGACTGAGCTAATTTAAATTTAAAATAATGGAAGGTTATCGAATAAAGATTTTTTTTAAAAGAATATTTAGAAAATTAAATATTCGACATTAAGTTGTATCACCTAGGCCTACAAAGAGATAGCATAATACTTTCAGTAGGTGGTATTAACTCATTCTTCACCTATCAAGGTGAATTCGTGTTTCTAAAATTAAAAAAAAAAAACCTTGATCGTTGTAATATATTTGTTTGTATTTTATATAATATCTATCATATGTATTTGTTGTATTGTATCTAGTGTATTTGTATTGTGTGTTATGAGTGATGGTTGTATATGTATTTTAGGTATGACATCTCAAATGTATACAGCAGCAAGTATATTACGCGGTTCAGGAGTAATTAGTAGAAAATCAAAATTAACATAGACCCCCGTCATTAAAATTACCATAGATGTGAGTTTATAGTCAGCGATACAAGTTTAGGCCCTTATTCAAATATAAAATATTTTGGTTTTTTTTACATAGAGTTCATATTTTTCACTTTTGGTTTTAGGTGGTTTGGGGAATCGCTAAGTAACAAAGTTTGTGCATTGTTATTGCACCAACTATTTTGCTTTACTTATTATGAAAGTAATTTACAATAAACAAAGCCTTATGTTTAAAAAGAAAACATATAGAACGTTTATAAAGGATATGATGGTGAGAATATTTTAAATATTCTTGATATTTATAAACGTAAATTACTTTAGATTATTTTGTATACAAAGCGTAGAAAATTTGTTTGACATTTTCAATAACATTAAGATACAATATTTTCAATTAACACCTGTTTATATTTAAAACATGTAGTTGATTTTGAAAACTATAGAGTAAACTTCGGATCAAAAAAAGAAATTTCAATTAAAAAGGAAACAGGAAATAGGTTTCCTGGTATTTTGTACGTACTTTTTATATAATGTGGATTTGAATAAGAAGAAATTTTGTACGTGCAAAGCATATTGCTTTGATAATTTCGTATAATTCGTAATTTTATATAATTTGTTCGAATTTTGCTCAATATTTCATGAACAGTTTTGTTTTTATTTTTTTTTATTTTTCACTCTTTATAGAGAAAGTATTTTTATTATGAAACACATCAGCCTAATTAACTCTCTTAAACATGTTTTCCTTAAATCTACTACTTTTATAAAGATTTAATTTTAATAAGTAATTATTAGGGTAATGACATTATTTCTACATGGGTTTGTCTGATAGGATGGTACTAAACATAACCAATAATTTATAAATGGCATTACAGTTCCCGTTTATAATATCTTAGTTCAAATATGGAAATACATGTTCGTCTATTTTAAGTAATACTGAAAAGTTAGCACATTAAATCTCTACAATGAATCATTACCAGCTCACGTGCTAAACATTTGGAAGAGGAGACAAAAGTCTGTGGATCCGAATAAAATGGTAGTTTGTTAACCTGTGGGCTTACAGAAAACACTACTTTAGTTGGTGGAACCGTGGATATTCTCGTATTAACAACCTGATACCTTGTGGAGCGTAGTTCCGTGATCTGTTGGTTTCCTGGTCATGTTTGTATTGTGTTTACGTTCTTTTGACAGTTCAAGTCTACCTTGACACTCTCTTCTTTTCTTGTATTTAAAGTTTCAGTTTTAGTTTCAAACATGACCTTAGATTAATGAGTTTACGTTTTCACATTTCTCATGTTCTAGATTTTGCACTTGATAAGGAAGGTTGTTTTTAGAAACTTCTAATTTAATTTTTTAAGCAAATTAATGATAACAAATGTCCGGTTACGGTAATCATTAAACATATTTGTGGTTAAACTACAACTACAGTATATGTTAAATATATAAATGCCGCCCGCTTCGAACAACTGCCTTAATAACAATGAACAAAAAATATAAAACATGTCAAATAATTTTTACTTACTTCTAATAGAAACGGTATATTCATATAATAATTAACATGTTTCACTATTTGAGTTAACAATGTTTCATAGAATATTGCCTGGATCATTAAAACAACGAATCTGTCGCTCAAAAATGTTACTTAAGCTTGTAATTGAATATTAAATAACCTATTTTGTGTTTATCTTCTGTTGTCTTTTCATTTCAAATTACGATTTTTAAACCGTAAACACATTTCTAGATTGGGCGTGTTTTTTCCTGTCGAATTTCAGATTATTATGGAAGATTGAAAATCTTCTCTTCTGAACTATTATGTCAAACCAACTGCACGACTATACTATTCTCATTTATAACAGGTAATCGTCTTAATTTACAAATACAATGAGGAAAATTGTCAAGGAATTGGTGTTTTCTGTCTTGTACGACTTTCATTACCCTCTTCAGAATTAGTTTTCCCATTATTTTTGACAAAATGGATAATAAAGAAATAGGTTGATACGAAATAACTTCATAAGGCGATATTCCTGGTTTGGGTGTAGCGATTACGTCAGCAATTATCCAGTGTTTGGGAAAATACATCATTTTGAAGAAAGAATTTATGAGTTTAATAACTTACTGAAGGCTATCAAGGGCAGTTCTTTCATTATTTCTATCGTTATTAAATCATACTATTTCGCTTTTTACCACACAAATTTCAATTAAATATATTTACTATTCCTAAATAGTGACAAGAGGAATATTTGATTCATCGATTTTGTGAATTTTGGTTATATTCTCTCCACCTGGGATATAATTTCCAGGATTTGTTTGTTTTTTTTACATTGCTTATCCTCGATACCTGATAGTTTGTTTATTTTTAATCGAGGTTAAATTCCTCTAGCCTTTATAGAGCCAACTACAAACAACAAGGCTATAGGGATCTCTTAACCACCCTAAGGGAAACAAGGTTCCCTCCTCCCCCAGTTTCGACGTACCAAAGATCTTCTTCTCCGCCGAAACAACCGCCGTTAATGACTTCGCCGAACCCTAGCAAGGGGCCCTCACAAGGTACTATCAGCCGGGCCAGCTGAACCAAGGTTTATTAAAGAGGTGTTACTCCTCTATCACTCCTCCTTCCTAGTCATAGACAAGGCCCCGGGCTTGTGACCGGCATAGCGGAGTTACGTGCGATAAACAATAAAAAAGTGTATATTTAGTTTTTACTATTTATTAATATTTTTAAGAAAGTGGAAACTAAAGCAAGGTTCGTGACTTCGATCCTTTAATCCTTTAGAGACGTTGAAACACCATAGAATTTATCGTTTAAGGTCGAATTATCGTAGCACATATTTACTCTTACAATGAGCGCCAATACACAAACTATCTGTGCTAACATTAGTTAAATGATATATTTGCTAACAAATACTCAGTAAATAGTCTATGTTGGTTTTGATGTAGAGAGTCAGGACCTATCAAGTATAAATCAAACACAGAGTTGGTGAAATCTCTTTAGTAAACATGCTCTTGGATTGTATTATAAGCTCTTAAATGATTCCTACATTTATACCTCTTACAAAATAGTGGCATTTTCCTATTGATAAGTATTGGCAATATTTACTCATTTCCAAATTATTCGGTGAATACTGAATTTAGTATTTAATACGAAGTCAGGATTTGTGTACATTTTTTATATTTAATAAACAAATTGTCCTACTCGGACGTACATATAGGTATAGAAATACTCAAAACTAAACTGAAAACTTGAATTAATACAGTGGGAAAACTTATTTTGCAATTTTTGGGATAGCTCCTAGTTTCGTACCTTCGAATGTAATCGATCACATCGTTAGGTATATAGGCAAAACCAGATGTGTAAAAAAGACTTTTTACAGACAGGTGTAGGTCCGGTACTAGAAAGTACAACAGAACTTCAATTAAATGTTTCATGGTTATTAAACTTTTCAACACGAAGCAATAAACTTTCAAATATGTCGTTTTACTGTTTTTTTTTCCAGATACTTTTCTGTCTAATCCTCTTCAAAATTTTAATTCCACCTCGTTCATACATTCTTTGTCGAGCTTCCCTTGGTTATATAAAAACTGAAACCTAAGAATTTGTTGGCTTTAAATATGTTCAATAATTAAAAAATTTTAAAATGTACTAAATAAATATTTCCAACTTAATTCAATACCGTTATAATATTTTGATTAAAATTAAATGAATTAAAAATACATCTTCACATTTTAATAATTACTCAATTATCACAGGATATATTAGTATTTATTTTAGTGGGCGTTTATTTAATTTTAAAACAAAAGTTACCTCATTTCCTTTCAAGGCAGCAATGGAAAAGCGAAGCTAAGCTGAATACTGATTATATATATATATATATATATATATATATATATAACAAAAACAAATATATATACTATTAAGTTTTGCGTAATTTTAAATAAACTAACGGCTTACTTTTGTTTTATAAAGTATTTGTATGACTCAGCTAATGTATTAATAACAAACATACACTATATTACAGAAAAATTGCAAACCTGAACCACAAGTTTGTCAGAAAGATTAATTATCTATTACTATCAAACAGGCTTTTGAATATAAATTATATCGATTTATTTGTCTAATAAATACAAACTATTTTCAGCTGTTAATTTTACACACAGAATATCAACTACTCTGCTTATTTGATTTCATAGGATTTCGTTTCATAAATAATACGTCACACCTCGTCACAAAGAAAGTTTAATATTTCATTGTAAAACTCATGATTCTATGCAGAGTTGTTTTACAAAATTAAACTTCCACCTTTTGTTACAATCTGTGATTTATCACATCACGCGTACAATACTTGACAGCTGTGACATGGAGTATATTAATGCACATCGTGTTATTTCAGAAGTAATTGAAAATATATTATCCCTATGACTGTGAATATATCTCTGCAATGAACCACAGGACTGAAATATATCAACCGGTATACAATTTGGTAAAACCAGTTTTGGTACTTATTAATTAATCTGATTGAAATCACTGTCATAACCTTAATTTTTGAACCATTAAATAAAATATAATGTAGATGTAATAAAAGAGATTTATATCGGTTTTAGTGAAGACGTCTAAACTCAAGGCTCAACAGTCACTCTCGATCCAAAATGAACAAATCTGAACTTATCAGCAAAATTATAAATAACCGTCGTTTATAACTATTAATATTAAATGTGTAAATTAAAGATGAAAATTTCAATTAAAACTAACTGAATTTCGCCAGCAAGTAACTTAAAATGATCAATGAAAATAAAATTAGAAATTCAATATAACCATATTGCTGTTTTCCTATACTCGTGAAAAAAGTTGTGTAGCGTAAGTGGCAACTTTTACTAGCATAAATATTGATTTTTACAAAGAAGTAACCATCTTTAACTTACCTCAAATGCATCTCACATTTAATTGAAATGTAGTGTTTTTAAGAAGGGATAGGTTTATGTTGGTTTCTTGCCAAATACTACCGGTCGATATTGTTGATTTTAATTCAATTAGATATAAAAATTTGTATTATAAAGTTGAATTATTCATACTCGTACATTTTATATACCGGGTGTTTTAGATCACATGGACACTATCCGTTGCGCCTAAACGAAACCAGATAAAAATTTCCTTCCAAATTAAAACCCACATTTTCGACCCCAAAGAATTCAGGAAAATTATTTTCGACGCTCCTCAATGACCCAAAAGGCACTTTGGGGGGGGGGGTTTGGTGGTTTTTGGAATTTTTTCAAATAGAAACATAGGTCGTGTGATACCTCATTTGAAAAGTCTCTCTTTTCTGAACATTTTGAAGCAAAAAAAATTTTATCTTTTCATTACTGTACCTACTAAAATTAAAATTCTATAGCAAAATAATGTGTTGTGTGCTTTGAGAATAATATAATATAGATTTGACAGGTCGTATTATTTTGGCCTTTTAAAATTAATATATACTATACATTTTTTAAATTATTTTATTTTTTTTAATAGTTTTCTTTTATTGTTATGATTCATTTTAGTTTGGTTTATTGTAATATTTTTATTATTTTGTTTGTACAATGATTTATTTTAATTTTTTACATTTTCCAGTTTTACATTGATTTATCTAAGAAATAAAAATAAATGATATATGTTTTGATATCTTTAGTTTATTTATTTTGATCTAATCTAAAGAGAAAGATATATGTCATATCTTCAGTAAAAGATAATATATTTCGATTCTCAATAGAATAAAAGAATAATTATTAAACAACGACCTTACAGCTCACGTTTCTACAACATGAATCCACAGACTTTGTTCTTTAAAAGCAGTATTGTGGTGTAGTTAGTTATGTGTGTGCATTATTTATTTATATATTTTTTTAATACTTCCTTTAAAAAAGCAACTTGGAACTTACTGTTGACTTAACACCGGAGAGTATGCGTTGATGTGAAATTTAGGGGTAGAATCTCTCCAATCAATATAATCAATATATATATATATATATATATATATATATATATATATATATATTATAACAAATTCACTTTTACACAATTAGTAGAATTTAACTTTCTTTATTTTATTTAATTATAAAATTAAGTTTAAAAAACATTTACAATAAAAATCAATTATTGTCCAATCTGATGCACTTTATACTTATACACTAACGTCTTAACCTACTACTTCTTCTAATTACATAGTTAAAATGAAATTCTAATTCTACCATGTCTTAACCTAAATAAAGAAATAAGAGTGCATCATATTTTTACTTTTAAATTTATTACTTTTAATTTATTATTATAAATTTCTCCGGCTAACTGAAATGTACTATTAATTTTATTTTATTTAATTTCTCTTTACGGGTTGGTGAGGTTCTTTGGTGACTATAATTTACATATAAAATAGAATTTGGTGGTAGTTTATTTATTTCAGATTGTCCATTATTTTTTTACTTATCGCTTGGAAGTTTTATCGCTGCTCCGATGTTCCTGGTTCCGTTGTTCCTGGTTTCCGTGCACATGGTTTCCGTGTAGACTGCCAGTAGATGGATCGATTTGCCTTGATCTTTTCGACGAACTTCTTTTCTTCTTTCACTTATTTCTCACTCACTTTCGTGACCACGATTACTTAATTTTTTTGTATTAATATTCCTGTTCAAACACTTTTATAACGACGCAATTTATCACACACTTCCATGACGATGATTTTTTAAACTTAAAACGACGATTATCTTTTAAACTTATAACGACGATTATCTTTTAAACTATTCTTCGGAGATTTCTATTAATACTTATATAAATAAAAAACGACAAAGATAATATTTTATTTTGACGTTTGATCTCGGCTAAATCTTTCACAATCGATCTTCTTTTCTACTAAAGAAACACTTGCTCCGGAACTCCCTCCTTCAATCAGTAACAACCTAAAAGAATGAACCCCGTGTGCTTCTCTTCAACCCCTATATATATAGGTTCTAATTTCAAAATGCTTTCTTCCGATCCTCCTCCTTCATTGGCTTATTTTAAAATTTGTACGTTTCTTCGAGACCGACGCAATTTATTTCATTGGTCCATTTCAAACATTTTCAGTTGAAGGCATTGACTTTTGGAATGGTTTATTTGACTTCTTGAGATCTGTGACTAATGTTAGAATAGTTTTTCTAGCTGTCAACCCTTTCAACTCTCTACAATTTATGGCCTGCCGAGCACTGACCTTTTTGGAGCCCTCTATTTCGTTATAATATATATATATATATATATATATATATATATATATACTAGCTGACATACCCGTGCTTCTCTACGGAATACTACATTATCTATTTAATTCAATTAAAATCTTAATACAATACCTTTTGTATGTTTACTTTTTTTAATCTTTAAAGTGTATGGCTCTTAGCGTTACCCGAGAAACACCACAGGGAGGTGGCCATACGTCGTTTCTCATGTCAAGTCCGGGTCAGGGAGTTTTCAATATTAGGCAGATCCCCTAGCCTACTGCCGTAAACATTAAGTTGGGAGTTTTAATTATTAGGCAAGCCCCCTTGCCTACTGCCTTCAACATCAAGTTGGGGAGTTTTAATTATTAGACAGGTCCCCTTGCCTACTGCCGTCAACACCAAGTTGGGGAGTTTTAATTATTAGGCAGGTCCCCGTGCCTACTGCCGTCAACATCAAGTTGGGAGGTTTTAATTATTAGGCAGGTCCCCGTGCCTACTGCCATCAACGTAAAGTTGGGGAGTTTGAATTATTAGGCAGGTCCCCTAGCCTACTGCTGTCGACATCAAGTTGGAGAGTTTTAATTGTTAGGCAGGTCCCCGTGCCTACTGCCGTCAACGTAAAGTTGGGGAGTTTTAGTTATTAGGCAGGTCCCCGTGCCTACTGCCGTCAGATGGAAATGGTAAACATTATGATCTCATCCTGAATTTGATAACTGGCCTATTCACTGCAGCACTTCACGGTAAACTACATTGGAAGTTTCACCTTCCGGTTGCAAAATAAATAAATTTTCATGTGAGCTGACTCTGGAGCAGGCGACATACAATTGGCCGTGGGAGAAACAATCATTCCGCAAATCAACACCAGCTATCTTCAAAGTCTGACCTTGGGATTTACTGATTGTCATAGCAAAACATACTTTGACAGGAAATTGTAGACGTTTGAATTCAAAGTGGTAATCCGATGGAATCAAAGGGATTCGCGGAATGAAGACAGTTTCCCCCTGGCCTACACCAGTGATGATTGTGGCTTCGATCACATGCTTATGGAGAGTCTTAACTTGGAGTCTGGTGCCATTGCACAGTTTTGGAGGATTGATGTTTCGAATCAGCATGATAGGTACTCCCACCTTGAGGCGGAGGCTGTGAGGAGGAATCCCTGGTGGGTTTAGTGTGTGGAGGAACTCTACAGGGTAGTTGACTGTTTCCTCTAACTCAACAACACAATCAACTGATTCATACTTCATCTCCTCTAATGGTAGCAGCTCTAAGAGAAAGTTGTTAATATTTGTTGCTGACTCATTTGTTGGTGTAAGTATTGCCCTTTGTTTTAACCAAGATGGATCAATGATGCTCATACTTTTCAAATTAGGATAAATGTGCTCAGTGAAGGATTCTATTTGGCTATCAATAGTGCAGAGATTGTGTGGAAGTTTGACTTTACCATCGTTTTCCTTTAATTGACCATTTCCTATTTGTAGAAGAAGATTTGAAAATTGTTCAATCTCTGAATAACCCATCAACTGTACCCTCATATTAACATTCAAATATAGAGTTTTTACTCTTGGCCATAAGTACGATGACTTAAGACATGCCTTCACCTCATCGGCGCGAGTTCCTCTTGGAACGATAGGCAAGGTCTGTCTAAAGTCTCCTGCTAAAAGTACAGTCACTCCACCCATCAAGTTGTTGTTATTTCTTAAGTCCTGTAAGGTTCTATGAAGTGCCTCCAACCCTCCCTTGTGTGCCATGGTAATCTCATCCCACACAATCAACTTACAAAGCCTCAAAACATGGGCTATGTCACTCTGTTTAGAAATATTGCAGGTTGGAGTTTCATGGCGGTTGAGGTCCAGAGGTAACTTGAAAGTGGAGTGCGCTGTTTTTCCCCCAGCAAGTAAGGTAGCGGCAATTCCAGAAGAAGCGACAGCTATTGCAACATTTCTGTCTTTTCTTATTCTAGCCAACAATAAGTTAATGAGGAAGGTCTTCCCAGTGCCTCCCGGAGCGTCCAAGAAAAATAGTTGTCCAGTCTCACAGTGAATACTGGTTATCAATGTATCATATACATTCTTTTGTTCACTATTAAGTTTAGGCTCGTTTTTTGGACCAACTCTGATAATTCAGCTATATCATGGGAAACCTCCCTCAGTAACTCACGGTTGACTGAGTCAACAGTTTCGTTGCGAGAAGGAGTAGGCAGGCCATACTGGAGTAGGTGGTGGCCAGATATAGCAAAAACCATATCCTCCAATAGAACCAAGGTTTTGTTATACACCACAGCCACATCAGGCAGCACTCCCTCTTGAAGCTCCTTCTGAAGGTTCATGGCTACATCCTCCGACATGCTTTCTTTGTAGTTTTCCCAAAGTTTGAGGGCATCAGCAACTTGACAAAACACTAACATCACTGAAAACAATTCTCGAATCTTGTGTGGAAAGTTGGAGATGGCGGCTTCTTCGAGAGTGTGATGCCAGTGATTGTCATCCTCCAGTAATCCCAGTGCTCTGCAGGCTGATTTAAAAGAGGGGTGAACTACTCCATCAACCATTTTCAGATCACTGAAGCATGTGGGTCCTCGAACCTCATGGAGTAAAATACGGAGATAGTAGCAATCTCCATTCAAAGGGTGCACAGTGTAAACCCTACCTAAAACATCGTCCTGTTTTACTCCAGAGTGTCCGGGAACGCTCTTACCCTGCTTTCTTCTGGAAAACTTGTTATTCTTCCATACATAGAAGGCTGGAACTTCACTGTACAATAGTGTCCGAGCAAAAGAGTCTAATTTACAGAGATTAAAAAATGCCAATAAAGTTGTCTTAGGTGGATTTTTGGCCTTATCTCTAATGTTGTCCGAGCTAAAGTACACTCTTTGGCCGTTTTCTAGGTGGACTGAAAGATGCATGACGGGTGGATACCTTTCATGGATCGGGAAGCAGAATATCCGCCAAACAGCCTCTGAACTACTGATGTAGCGACCCGACTCGTACCGTGTAACCTCATCAAACTCGTTCTGTAGACCAAACGCTGCCTGATCACTGCCCTTGTTTACGTACTTACATATATATTTTATAGATTTTATGGAGTTACATATTTCAACGTTGATGTGAGCCTCAAAGGTGCGTGACAGAACAGGGTTGTACGGCACTACCCACCTGTTATCCAAGTCAACGTCTTTCACCTTCACTGTAAATCCCCCGTCAGTGGGAGAGCGCCTGCGATACAGTGGGTAACCGTCTTCAGCAGTCCGCGTTTCCTTGGTGAGAGGGCGAGGGTATCGCTTGCTGCAAGAGCCGTTCACCATACACGGAGAATTTCTGTTGAGGTTTCCACAGGGGCCATGTACCATGGCTGACTTCACTATTTCATGCAGTGTGGGATCTAGAGTAGGGTCCGGTATTTCAGCGCTAATGACATTATCAATTTGGCTGGGTGTAATGTTATTGGTAAGCCACAGTAGGATGTGAACGTGAAGCAGCCCACGCTTCTGCCATTCTACTGTATACATGTAACACCTAGTTGGCCCGAAAATACAGCCTTTTCGAAGTAACTGGACAATTTTTTTTACTTTTATATGAAACACTCGCGCTATTACGTCGTGCCTAGAATGAGGAGCCTGTCCAACGTGTAACTGTTCCTGTATTTCAGACCACTTAGGGTTACATGTAAAGGTGATAAATAAATCAGGTCTTCCGTAATGGCGCACGTAAGTCATAGGGTCTTGTGTCCTCTCGTGCATGTAGCGAGGCCCCCCGGTAAAACTGGAAGGTAAGACCACTAATTTCCCTAGCTCTGACACTTGCCCATCACGTTTATCGACTGCATCTCGCAGATGCACATACTCCTCAACTCGTAATTTACTCTGGTTATGTCTCAAGAAGTTCAATCGTTCAGTTTCAATTTTAGCAAACATATCAGTTAAAAACTGATTTAAGAGACTGCGATAACGTAAAATTAGGTTTTCTTTATCTTCTCTTTCCATAAGTATAAATGCATAGAAAGTGGAAGCCGATACAGTTTTCTTCAAAGCAACTTTGGTGGTCGGATCAAGCTGAGGTATGTTAACGGAGTAACCATCTTCCCCACGGCAGAATATGAGTGGATACTGTAACGCATCGTAAGCACGGTGAGTCTCACTTATGCGCACCAGTCGTGTATCTCGGCTGTGGAGTATGATGTCTCGCTTTTCAAACATTTGACCTACGATCACCAAAGCCACTTCTTTTGTTGCGGGTTTGTTGTACCTACCTCTATGTGCACCTGCGGGTTTTCTGTCAGCTGTTATTACCACCTGAAACCCTTCGTTTTTTGGTGCAATCTCCATCGCCATTTTAAAGTCCCTAATGTATGGATTTGTCTCATGTAATATTTTCTGGAGTTCGCTCACTAACGACGGTTTTACAGAAGGTGCATTATTGCACCGTAGCTGACACTCTTTATCCTCATCACCAACAAAGTATATTTGTAAAAATGCTGGCTCCCGCTCTGAAGAAGGTAAAAGACTCCCGATTAGATGATACACCTGCCCCTGAACTTTAAAGGTTGGCATAAAGTTGCCTTCTTTAATCTCTTTTCCTCCAAAGGAAGTCATTTGAAAGCAGTTATTGTACTGCCTGATGTTTGAGAGAAAGTGTTCAGAAAGAGGGTGATTGTTTGTCAGAAGAGCTTGTAGGAGCTCTGGCATTGGCTGAGGAGAGGGCAGATGGACTTTTCCGTTAGCACAGCACAGACCAGGACTTTCATCTTTCCATTTTCTAGCTTTACACCACTTACATGTTGTTATGCAACCTAAGGCAACAGTCTTATCTTTGTTGTAATCAGTATCGCTATTGTATTTGAATCCCGACATTGATTTAACAGACCATGGCAACAAATTTATTTCACTTCTCTTGACACTGTATTTTTTTACCGCACTTATGTTTACCTCGGGATTTTTCTCACTATATCTTTTTACAGCCGCCTGATTTATTGTAGGATTTTTCTCATTGTATTTTTTTACAGCCGCCTGATGTATTGTAGGATTTTTCTCACTGTATTTTTTTACAGCCGCCTGATGTATTGTAGGATTTTTCTCACTGTATTTTTTTACAGCCGCCTGATGTATTGTAGGATTTTTCTCACTGTATTTTTTTACAGCCGCCTGATGTATTGTAGGATTTTTCTCATTGTATTTTTTTACAGCCGCCTGATGTATTGTAGGATTTTTCTCACTGTATTTTTTTACAGCCGCCTGATGTATTGCAGGATTTTTCTCACTGTATTTTTTTACGGATGCGCGATTGACTTCAGGATTGTTCTCACTATATTTATTTACTGCTTGTCTGTGACGTTTTGTACGATTAATATTGGAAAATCGCTTACGCCTTTTCTTCCCCCGTCTCTTGTTTGTTTTAGAACAATTTACGGAGGGGTGATCTGAGACAGTAGTATTAGATATAGTAAGGGAATTTACTGGAGACGGGGATGAGGAGTGTGGGAGATCAGTGGGTGAGAGGTCCTGGATTTCCCCAAGATTAGCCTCCACATTCACATTGTCAGACGTCAGAGAGGAATCAGGATCTAAGGGAATAAGGACGTCAAAGTGGCCTGCTGTCAGTGGCCCAGTAAACCTTAGTCTTTTTATTCCCTCAACCGGCTGCCCGAAACTGGTTAACAGAGTTTGGTCTGTGTAAACCTGCAGCTCATAGGGGAATATTTCAGAGGCTGCTTTTATTTCACATGTTGTCCCAAAAGTTCCCGGTTTGCTCATATCAGCCATATATTCTGCCTTTGTTCTGTAAATGCCCCCCGTCCGATTTAAGGTGAATGGTTTAAATCGGCACCAATTGTTAGTAACGTGCTGTACAACACTGGTCCGAACTTGGAAACCTTGTGAATCAGTGCCGTATACAAAATAAGCCAAAGATGAGAATAAGCACTGACCATCAGGATTGATAGGCAATACATGGTGGGGAGTAGGCACCCCATCCACGTTGATGACTTCCATAGTGAGAAAGTAGAGATATATAAATAGAAAGACAATAGATAGAAATATAAATATTATATGTATCAAGTAAAAGGGAAAACGGAATCAGTCTTGCATAAAATGATCAAAATATATTGACGTATAGAACAGAACTGAAGTGAACAGAAGTGTTTAGAGGTTCAGGAAAAAACAAAGCAAGTAGCAAAGTCTGTAGCTAGACTGACTGGTAGGGGGCAATGTAGACCCCTTATCAGCTGATACCTGCAGCCTACTGATAAGGCCACTTGCAAACTGTGGCGTGCAGTCCTAGGCCTTGTCATGAGTGTTGACAATGATCAAAAACCGCTGTAGTTGTTCATCTAAATAACAGCCACCGAAAAAATGTATTAATAACAAATATATGCGTTTGACTGAAAATATTGTAATAGGGGTGTTAGCTACCCTTCGAGTAAAAGGTTTTCAAACCCTTTCTTAGTACGCCTCTAAGAACTTACCCGAAACCATGTACCGAATTTCAGAACTCTAGGTTTCGTGTTTAAATACAGTGAGAATAATACATGTTTGCCGAATTTCACGTTTGTACGCTTCATAGTTTACAAAAAATAATGTATTTTACTTTTCGCGGTTTTTTCGCGATTTCCGCGGTTAGACCTGGATTTTTTTTAAAAACGTTTCTTAGCGAGGACCTAGACGCCAGAAGGAACATGTTTGGCTAATTTCACGTTTGTACGCTTCATGGTTTACAACAAATTATGTATTTTACTTTTCGCGGTTTTTCGCGATTTACGCGGTTAGACGCGGTTAGACCTGGATTTTTTTTAAAAACGTTTCTTAGCGAGGACCTAGACGCCAGGAGGAACATGTTTGCCTAATTTCACTTTTGTACGCTTCATGGTTTACAACAAATTATGTATTTTACTTTTCGCGGTTTTTCGCGATTTACGCGGTTAGACATGGATTTTTTTTTAAAAACGTTTCTTAGCGAGCACCTAGACACCAGGATGAACATGTTTGCCGAATTTCACGTTTGTACGCTTCATAGTTTAAAAAAAATAATGTATTTTACTTTTCGCGGTTTTTTCGCGATTTCCGCGGTTATACATTGAATTTTTCAAAACCGGTTCTTAGTGCGCGTCTAGGACCTATGAGGAAGCTGTGTACCAAGTTTCATTGTAATCCGTTCAGTGGTTCCTGAGATTTCGTGATCAGTGAGTCAGTCAGTCAGTCAGTCAGTCAGTCAGTGGGTTTTGGCTTTTATTATTATAGATATAGTATGTAAGCAAAGTAAGTTCAAACAGATTAAGTGGCAAATAGTTTCTAAATATGTCCTCAAATCAAAAATTCTCTTTAAATTTTTATAGTTTTTATTTTATTTTGTTTTATCGTAGTATTACTTTCTCTCTGCCTAAGTACATGCGAGAAAATGAAACGGCATTCTGTTTGTTGTTCACTTTTAATGCAGAGTTTATCCTTATTTGCATAATAGTGGAAACAAAGGAGAACCTAAAACAAAAACAAAGAAGTTGTTTTTTAAAGAAATAATTCATTTGCTTGCTTTTCATTTCATAAGAAATGAGTCTGTTTTTAGATAGTAAAATGAACCTTAAACAAAGAGATGGAAATAAAAACAGCTCTAGAGTGAAAGGAGTAGAGCTTTCATTTCCAACTTTATGATTTCCTTACATTATTATTTATTTACATCTTTCAATGTTATTTACTTTCATCTTGTAACACAATGTTTACGATACATCTAGAAAATGGTTTAAAACAATAATCAGTTCAAGTATAAATGATAGGATCGAAATAAAGTTATTACAGCGAACACAATCTGTAATAACATTTCCTATTAGCATATACGGGATATCATGTATTTGTATCAAACTCCTTTAGGAGATTTGTTTTCTATCCAGTGTGTAACTTCCTCGCTTTATATGACTAATCATTTCGATTTCAATAATAAAAAAAGAAGACAGATCCAAACCAATGTATTGAAAGAAACAACACACAATTTGAAAATATAAAATCTGTTTTATTTTTAAAAGAAAACGAATATTGTTAAAATTACGTAATAAGATAAATTGGACTTAATAAAATGTGAACTTACACATCAACTATTTTAAAAATATAAATTCCCATTTAACATAAATCTACTTTTCATTAATTCCGTCGATTACTTTTATTTTCCGATAATATATAGTGTATATATATATATATATATATATATATATATATATATATATATATATATTTGTTTATATATTTTTATATATTTTTATTCTTTTACGAAATATAAGTAATAATCTCAATTTTTCCATACCCGTATTCCTTACTTTATATAGAAGAAGAATTTGAAAAATATATTTGAGAATGTCACAAAGTATACAGTCTAATAGTAATAATTTTAGTAGTTTTAATATCCAATTTTTATATATCCACATCGACTATTAAAATATAAATAAATTAATATTAACGTTATTTTTATAGTTAATATTTTTTGTATTACCCGAAGCGCAAAACCAATTATTTATTTCACAAAATGTCTTATTAGATGGCGACCAATATTGATTTAATTGAAGTTATAAATTAGATTTTGTTTACAACTGGATATAATGACTTAAAAAACTATCAATATTCTGAAATAAACTCAAACCAAATTATTAGTAATAAATAAATATTAATATTACGTTACATATTTTGCTGATTTCAAGACTATCATTATTTTATAATATTTTCACGTTTTACTATATTTGTAACATGCACAATAGTTTTAAATTGTATCAACAAACAGTTTATTTTATTGAAAAACAAAATATTAACTGACATTTCAACGGAAGTAAAAGATCGTATCAAACTGTATATTAAGTAAGTCTTATAAAATTGTTTGGTACAGTTTCAACCACAAGCGATTGTAACCAAAATATCGCCTGTATAGATGTGCCCCCTACCGGTATCACACGCGATATTTTGGCCTAAATAACTATGTTTGTGTTTTTAACGGTTTTATGTTGTGTTTTGTTTTTAGTGCTTTATTGTTATATGACAACCTCTAACGAGTGATTTTACTATTTTGTACCGCCTAATGATGGAAACCTAGAGTTTTCGAAACCGCGGTAGCCTCTACGAGGTGAGTAATTAGACCACAAGACAAGTATACTATAAAATTAATCCTTTCATATAAGCATGTGGTTCGGTGGCTATAATACCTTAATGTAATTAAATATTATATAAGTACAATAATGCAACTTGGCTATTTAATATATTTAGTTGTCAACTTTACTAAAATTGGTAACTTCTCGCTATAAATTGTAACGTTATTGATAACAAAATGATAATATAAACAAGACCTATTTTAAAATAAATATTGAGCTTGATGTGTGAGATAATATTAGAGAAAAAAAAAAGTCGAACACAAGATCTCACAAAAATTACGTTGACTTAATCAATCGCGTTTCAACGCCATAACTGGTTTAGTTATTGTAGCTCATATATCACTGAGGATGGCGACTTTGTCGTTGAAACGCGTTTGATTAAGTAAACATATTTTTTGTGAGATCTTGTGTTCGAGTTTTATTTTATCTAAGACCTATTTAAATTGGACCAAAAGTTAATAAAAGGAATACCATTGCGTGGCGATCTATTTTCAATAATTCAAAGCAATTTATGATTCCAATAAAAGAATACTTGGGTTCGTCAATTGTAAACTAATAAGCAACACACAAACCAGTAGACCGACAAAAAGGAAAATATATAATTTTAATTGACCATTTAAAAACTGTTATACTCACACAAAAATCAAATATTTTTTTCACTATCACAATACTTTCTCTATACATATAAAGTGAAATATTAAAACAAAAAGTCTAAATAAAACTTACTTTCACGTTTTATCTAACACAATGTCTACAGAATTGTTTTCCAGACTATAGAAATATCCATCACTACAAATTCATCTTGAAATAACTCGTATTTGCTTGCTACGCATTACAAATGGATTCCCTGAAGCATGAATGCAGTTGCAGTGTTTTGTGTTTCAATATTCAACAAGGGATGATGTTTTTGCAGGTAAAATTACAATAAGGGGGCAACCTGTTAAGGGAAGTTGGGAATGTCTCAATTTACTACATTCCACTGGTGTCTTAAGGGTGTGTTTTCATCTGTTACTCAGTGTGACTAGGTATATTCTGTACACGAATTTGGTTGCTTTTATGTAAAATAATCAAATTAAACAGCGTGAAACATTGTGATGCATCCATAGATAAAACCAAAGAGAACAAATAATTAGTACCCTTGTCTCTAAAGCAAAATAATATGTTAAAAATAACATAGTTCTAGAATTGTCATCAAAAGATTTAAAAAAAAACATAAACAACAATCATTGTTTATTTCAAATTTTACAAATTTAAAAATATATATATATTGTATTTAACTGTGCACATTCTTTTCATGTAATAAACCTTTACGTTTTATCATATTTTGATATAAATAAATTTCACTAATTTTGACATATTTTAACTGTCCGTATAAATTCATATAGTCTATTCCATATTCTGTATTCTCATTGTTCTATCTATCTTTTCAAATACAGTAGTTGTATCATTCCATGGTGAGAGTCCATTCTGAACGTTGTGATGGAATATTTCCCTAACTTTGAGAAAATCCAGATGGAAAGATCCTTGTATTCGTTGATTTGTAAAATTAGAAACAAATTGTGAATTATTAGAAAACCATCAGAAATATTAAGCTAGATGTGATAGCTGAAATGTTTCTATATGATGATTATGCGTCACCAGAGAATACCATAAGCATGGAATAGTGTATCAGATCTAATAACTTTTGCTATTTTTCAGTTAAAGTAATAAAATACCTCTCACTGAGCAGATAAGACGTGCAATCAGGCAAAAGGTTGCTGGTTGAAACAGTTATACAACACTACTAATGGTATTAAAAGAATAATATTTCGTAAATTATTATGTTTATATGTATGTGCATTTTGAGGTAAATTATTATTATACGGTATGTCTCGTGTAAACTGCAACAATTTAATCCGGCTTACATAAAATATAACTCGAATAATCCCCTTACGATATAATGGAATACACTCGTCCATCGTCTAACTATCGCACCAATGTAGCTATAATAACATAGTAATCAAAAAGCTGAATCCAAAGAGTAAACAGCTATAATGATCATCACATATTTTGACGTAAACCCTTTTTAATATTCCATTTGTTTTCCATTTATAAATGTGGTTGATATTGTTTTAAGTATAATAACTATTATTAAAACACGTTGAAATATTTACAACGCATATGTCCAAAGCGATGTTTAAAGATTACTAATTTAACTATATAAAACGCACCATAACCATTTTCCTAAAACTTTTAACCTTCTTCATTTTAACTGCTTCTAATACAAAGACGTTTGCCTCAATTATTCTATTTTATTTATTTTTAAAAATAAGGCAGTATATAATTGTAATTAAGGGAGCACTGATCGGGAGCACTAATTTTGATGTGGAAGTGTTATAAAGATGATTCAACTTTACGGTGCTTCTGATATATTACGTCTGTCCGTTTTAATCGCTTCTATTTATGACCTAGATACCTTGAGGTCATTCACTCTTTAAATATATTATATTTATATTGCCATCAATGTGAAAGACGTTTTATTTTATGGGGAAAGTGTTATTCCGACAGTTTTAACCGTCAATTAGGTTTTACTAATTTTTCTTGGCTATAGAAAATAGTATATTAATTTCGCAAAACAACTACTTTATTTTTATAGGATTTCTTTTCTCTTTTTTTTTATTGTTGATTTTTAGTTTCCTTAGTCACATTTACAAAATCAATAAATACAAAACACAATTCTATTTTTTTGTAACATTAATTATATTTTACTTTTATTCCTTTAAATATCCTGATGTGCATTTCTCAATCACGATTAACTTTTATCGAAATAAAACTAAAATTTTAAAACGCAATTGTGTGTTCAACTATACGATAGCGAAGATATAGCCAAAAATGTAATTTTGTTAAGGGAATAATATAATCTATGAATATTCTGAATTACACCCATTGCTTTTGTAAAACTACGTTTATGTTTACGTTAATAATTAAGTTCCTTTGTGCAATTAATACTTTGTAATAAATATTTATAATTGACAATCGGGAATATAAATAGGCTACTGATTGAATCGCCCCATTTCATTAATCTAGATTAAGCATTTACATTGAATCCAAATTTGTAATTCGTATAATTTAAACATTTCGACTTCAATGTTCGTTTATATTTAGAGTACACCCACAGGCATTGCTTTCTAATAAACAATATATTGTTATAAAGTATAATATTAGGTCATTTTAACGAGTTAAATTTCATCTCCAGTATGTTTTACTCAAGCAAACACTGCCACATATTCTGTCCAATGACAATATACTATTTGGAATTCGATGGACATACATTGAATTTACGTGTTCCTTTAATTAACACACGTTGTTTTAGTTTAATCAAATCCCATCATTTATAATCTGACCGCCGTGATTAAACTTTCGTTCTATTTAACATGGATTACACAATTAGATCAATGTTACTTCGTGAAATTCGGACCTCCAGGAAAGTAAATATGGGTGTTCGATCGAAACACACCTTATGACATATAGGGGCATGTTAAATATTTATTTTTAATTTAGTACTATTTTCCATATCACAAATATAATATTGTTTCACATTAAGTAATGCAATATTTATGTATGGTAACCTATTACTGTAATATTTTGTTATTAGTTAAGAAGCACAAGTTGGTATTTTATTCTTTGAACATACTGATTTCATATTTAGGGTTACAATCGTTAATAAACCAATTTCAAAATAGTATATATGACCGGTACAAATGTAATACATAGTATAATATGATAAAATAGGTGTCTAACTACTAACCACCAAAGAAAGAAATAATAGCTCTGGTGATCTACGAATTTTGAGAATATTTTTTGGTGATTTTTGTAATTACTTAAATAAAAAGTTATCCGTTTTTATCCATATACTTCTGCCTGTATTTCAAATGTAATTTTGCAAATTTTTTAACTTAATGTAATTATGAAATTTAAATGGAACGGGTATGAAAAAAATATATTTATTATTATTTTAAGGATATTTTATTGCCTTATAAATGTTGAAATTTATTCTAAAAGAATGATTGAGCATATTGAAAGTTCTTAACACATATTATTCCACAAAATGCGCAAAGCTCAGTTTTGTAATAATATTATTTGGGTCAAACCTGATAAATGATATTGTATTACATCGACGAACTATGTTTTACGACAATGATTCAGATGGAGAAGTGTATTGGAGATTTATCCAAGCGTTTTAGGTTGAAGAATGAGTCGTTTTCAGATTTTAAAATATATATTTATACCTGTGGTGGGATTACATAATTATGTATTAAATATTAGTTATTTATGTATGCTTGTGTGACAAAACATCACGTTAATAATTATGACTAAGAGTGTGTTTATAGAATCAATATAATAATAGTAGTAGTTTCCTATTTTTTTTATGTATTTCACACGATGAATCCGTTTTCAACAACTGACAATCCGAAACAAATAGGAAAAAAGACAAGCTTTTCATACCGATTAAATTAAAGGAAAATTATATATATGTAATAAATAACCAGTCCAAAAGTATTGAACAAATTTTCTCACTCAATCATCTCCAAAACCAAATAGAAAACCACCAAAAGTGTCCTTCAAGAAAAATGTTAATAAGGTTTTTTCGGTTTAGAAGTTAAAATGAAACATGGACGCTGTTTCAAATCCACTTACACATTTAAATAAAGTCTAAGTTTCATTCCCTTACACCATAAACGCGTCCTCCTCTTAAATTATATTTGATTAAAAACGTGCTATTAATGACTAGGCATCATCTTTCGTTTTCTAAATTAATTATTCTCCAAACGTAAGTTTTTGTTATTTCCAATGTTTTACACGAGTTAAATCGTTGTTATTCACGTTTTATTATAATTTTAATGATTTCAGTAAAGCCGTTTTATGAAATGAACTATCTTACACCTTAGTTACCGTAATTTTAATAACAGATAAATCTAAATTTTGATTATCAACAATAAGGAAAAACCGTCCCAAGAATTAGGACAAAATACCTGCACATACTAAATTTTATTAAAATTCGTCTGCACCACTGTAGATCACTGCAGAGACTCTTGACAGATAGACACACAGACATCTCCGAAAACAACTTTTCTGGATACTGATTACCTCAAAATAGATATATCCGCAAAATAATTCGATATAGATTGTTTTAATCATTACATAACAATCTCTATGTAAGAGCATTAAACAACTTACAAAACAAACTGGAATTGATGATTATTTAAAATAGTTTTTTTTTCACTATAATCAGTTTTCTCAATACTACAAATCTACTACAAATCAATACTACAAATTTGTTATTAATGGAAACAGATTTCAAGACTAAACACAATTTAAATGTAAATCGTTGAATATTAAGTCACAAAATTAAGGAATGCGATCGTTCGTTTCATGTTTGGATTAATTTATCTCTGAAGCATTGCAATTCACTTGACAAAGTTTTGTTTTATGGAATATCTAGATTATTAGTTTGAAATATGCCTTGTGTTTAAATATATAGGTTTGAAATCAAGTGCACAATGTATTAAAATTGTAGTGATACTGTTACGATTCAATATCGTTGTATGAATATCTAAATGGAATGTTTTATTTTCTAACAAAAAAAGAGCTCTTTAAATCTTGTACTGAGGTCTATATTGTCGTTATATCGATTCAGTAAAACCTATATTATATATTTTGTTCGGTTTTCATATATTCAAGATGTATTTACAAATTTAAAAGTATATATTTCTGTTATGAAAATTATGATAGGTATATTTTTGATAATAATTAGTACTGATAAACAAATATTAAGATTTGACATTCCATAGGATTTTTAAACTCATTCAATAATTTATAAAAATCATCACTACTGGTTTTGAATACTTTTAGTTTCAATTAAAATCCATTCATCTGTATTATTAGAACGTTATTTTAAGTTTTGTTTTGAAGAAAGTAATTTTCATTACTGTTGAGACCGATGGTTCTTGGTGGAATTCCATGTTTAAAGATAATAAAACACAATTATTATTACTACAAAATTTTAACTACAAAATAATTGTATCAAAATATGTCAAACTGCTTATTAATTATGTTTTCTTCCAAAATAAAGTTCAACACCCACAAGCTGAGTTACTATGAGATTTTAAACATTTTATTGAATAATTTTCCAATATGACGTCTATCGTAGCAATGTGTCAAACCTTTATTAGAGCTGTATTGACCTGATTAACAATGATTACGTGAAGTAGTAGGTTCGTAAGTGTTATAGTTTAGTTATTTTAGTTCATGTTGATCACTAAGGATGCCGACTTTGTCGTTAAATTGCGTTTTTTTATAGAAACGTAATTTTTGTGAGATCTTGTGTTAGAGTTTTATTCTATCTAAATAACAAATTATTTGAATCCTCTAAATGTTTTGTTTATACTTTAAAAGTAAGAAAAAATACTAGTATTTAAAACAACCCCTTCATATAAGTTGACCGAATAATCAATCACTGAATCGGAAAATGTTATTTTAACTGATTTCACTGATTCTCGTTCGATTAATATTACTGTATGTCGTATCAAGTAACCAATGGCGGTGGACAAGGGATATTTTTGTTTCCTTTGCAAATAATAACCCCGAAACAGTTATATATTTTAATTTCTAAATTATTTTACATATGTTTACATTATTAAATTTCATATTTTATAAAAATTAATTTTTTATTTGGTTTATTAAATATCTTTAATATATTTCAATAATTACACCACTATCCAATTTTTATTTCTTTTGTTTTATTTTACTGATCCCTCATAATCGTTAAATTTTGAAGGTAACAATATATCATGTTAGTGACTTCAAACTGCAATTAATAAACAAATTGAAACAAATGTTAATATTTTGTTTTGGTTTTAAGTCCAATTTTGGTGACGACGGTTATGTTTTACTTTTTCAATTAGAAGCCAAATTGTTATAAGTTCTCAAATTTAAGACTGACTGATTAAATATCTTTCAAAAACCTGTAGTGCCGATTTATATGACTCTTCTAGACTGAGTGCATTTACAACTAATGACGTAAATATCAGTTTTGTAAGGTAGCCTAATTATTACAACAGGATACGCAATTTATTCTTTTAAAAACTGTTTTTATATTTGACTGTGCTTTACTTAAAAATAATCTGTAGAGTTAAGAGAAATACATCAATCACTGTATCATTTCACTCTGGTACACTGGGGGAGGAGATTGATCACCATACAGTAACACGGTGTCTATATATTTACAAATATTCTAGAGAGCTCCTACAGTAAATCAGTTTTTCATTTTTTTTAGTTCAGACTGTTTATTACTGTCAGTTTAAACTAAACCGTTAGAATTATTTTGAAGATTTAATTACTTGTAATTTGAAGATAATGATAAATACCGTTTTAAGATAAATTTGATGATTCCATAAGGAGTCAGTTAACTTAATAACCATTGTACTCCTTGTTAAGATAAATATTTCATAACCAAATTGTCCATGTATTTAATCGATTCCGCTACAAAATATATAATATTCTATAATGTGCTATGCTGAATTTTAGTCATTAAATGAGACAAATCGTATAGCCCACGCGGGCGAATCAAAAACATATTTATAGCTGATCTTCGAGCATAGCTGGTGTAGCTAAATACATTTAAAAAATATAATCATATTTAGGGAGAAGAATGAGAAGTTAGTATGAAAGAAAAATAAATGGAGTAACAAAGACGTATGTCTTACTAAAAGAGAAAAAAGTGAATAAACTATCAATATAGTAAGCGATGGAAAACTATATAACAACAAATAAAAGGGTAATATAACAGAGGAGACGAATGGAGGAGTGAAATATATTTTTCTTTGTAAAGTGGGGACTTTCGAATCATTAGGTACAATTTGTATCACTTAATCCTAGGATGAGAATAAAAGCATGATAGAATGATAGAATGAGAGATAAGTAGTTAGAAATAGATAGAGAGACGAAAAAAAAATATAAAGTTTGGGGGAGAAGAAAGTTAACCACAAGAGGTAGAATAGATAGAATTTGAAATAAGGTCGGAGAGAAAAAATTAAGACTATTAGAAATTTGGGAAGAAGGACGAAATAGTGAGAAAGGAAAGTGGAGGAGATAAGCAATTAAAAAAAGCAAAAGATAAAGAAACGAGGTGGAGAGTTAGAGATAAGTAGACAGATTGATTCATTGATTTGCCTTTATGGGCGGAGTTAAGACTATACTCTTTACCAACCATCTCCAAACAAAGCAACAAAATAAAACAGTACAAAACAAATTAAATACGTTATTCAAATTATATAACATAAAATAAATGCTTAATATAAATTGAGCTTGACTTGAGAGAATATATTAGATAGTTCTTGGGAAATCTTGTGTTCGAGTTTTATTCTATCTATATAACATAATAATTTTTAAAATAATATAATAAAATGTAATACAATTCATGCAACTCAGATAATCAAAATATAAATATATTTATATGTCGACTAAATAGTAAAAAATAAAGTTGTAATGAAAATTAACAATTCAAATGTCTTGCATTATTCTTAACATTCATAAAAATTCGATAATCCTGAACAAAGATATAGGAGTTTCCAGTAAAACAATAGCTAAAAATATAGGAATATACAAAGGCAGTCCTACTGCGCAGTGTATTCAGACTAAAAAAAAAATGGCGGGGCTTGCAGTAGAGCCAACCCAAAACATACTAATAAGGCTAAATAACTCAATTAATTTAAAAAAGACAAAACATCCTGAATAAATAAAGTATTAACAGGTTAATTAAATTATTGTTTATTGAAGCAATTACAGACCAAAAACGGAGGAAAACAGGAAGAAATGTAAGAAATATTAGGTACCAATGAAGCTTGGAAAAAGGGAAATTGGTTGTACCAGAATATTGTACTAAGAGGGAGAAAAGTTCAAAAAGAAAGGATGCACGAACAAATCATGGCCTTATCTTAAAATTTGAAAGGTTGTATGCTGTTGTTCGCTGTCTGTCGATTCCATGAAAAATTTGTAAATAGAAGGTAGAAGTTGAATAGAAAATAGAAAACCACAAGTAACCGGGAACTTAGAAAGTACCGGGACAACCATTAATAATAATAAATAAATAAATTTAATCATAAAATTAAAATCGAAAAACCATAAAAAAGACAGTCGGAAATATTTAAAAGTCGTAGTGTTACAAGTAAAGTAAACCGAGAGAGTAAAGACGGGAAACCGAAATACGAGCCGTGAAGACGAGATACTCGCTTCCGAAATCGTCTACAAAACAAATAACTAGGACCCTGAGCCCCCTCCCCCCAATTCAGAAACAGGACCCTGGACCTATTTTGAGAATAAGTTGCAAATTAAAAAATATATATTCCGCTATTTAAAAGTAAATTATGTTGATTTATGATTTTTTTAATTTGATGTCTGCTTTGCTCTGTGACTAAATTTAAGAAATTTAAATTTTGTTCAATTAAGAAAAGTTATCAAGTTTTATTACTGGTTTTTTGTAAGATTTTTGTGTTCTGTTAGTTGGATTTTTGATATATTTTTTTAGTTATAAGTTTTTGAGTTAAAATAAAATTAGTTTTCCTTTTTAAATCCCACGTGTGTTGAGTTCATCATTTTAACCTAAATATCAGAGAAAGTATAAGCTTTTATAAATAACATAACGTCTTTAAATTTCATAATAAGTCAAATTTCATTAAAATCATTCGACCGGTTTTTGAAATAAAATTTCATTTTTTAGGTCTCATTTAAGTAAACTACAGATAAGGTGGGTATAAGATCCTATACTTCAGAGATTACCTATAGTAGAAACTTAAAACTAATTTTACGTTGGAACTAGTCGGTTAATATTAACGTAAATATAATTACTGGATGATATTTTAATAAAAAGGGGGCTTCTATCGAGTTCGGGCTGAACTCGATGAAGGGCAACAAACTAAATTAAATTAAATTTCAAATAAGCTGATGTTGGGATTAGTTCCTTTAAGCTGCTTTGGTTTTTTATTTTCAATATAATCAAATTAGTAGTTCAGTACTTATTTTATCTTTATTACCAATTATTATTAAAAATGACTATCTCCTACTTTATTATAATACTACAATATCTTCATTTACTACTAATAATCTAGAATGACTCTAATTGTTGTGACTCAGAGATCTGATTCTATGTTTGTAATTACAAGGTCTATACACGAATTTTGCTCCCCCTGTTTGCCACTCTTGCTCGTCTGAAGTATTAATCAATACTATTAGGATGCTCTTACTCGCCAAGTCCGTCTGGCTATCTACAAAAATTCCTGCAGCTCCTTCCCTTGATCAATATTGGTCCATTGAGCAGGTTCTCTCCCACCCAGAGGTTTATATATTTTGTACTATCAATGACGTCTACCTTACTTGCAAAATAAGCAATTTCATCATTTTTCCAGGTCTGTCACAATAATTGTTATCATACGGGTTTCTTAAAAAGAACTTGGACTATATTCCCAACTAAAACTACCCTAATTCCTAACACTGAACTTAACCATAAGTGGAAATACCGAACTTGAATCGACAATCGCGCAGCGAGTTAGAGTACGACGATAATATAAACTACAAGCAAAGGTAGTGAGGTTGTGTATTGTACCAGGGAAAATGGTTCCAATATTTATCACACAGATATCTGAAATTAGAACGCAAAGCCTAGAAACAGAACAATTGAATTTAACCAACATTCCCAATTCGAGGATCAGGTAGATATTTCTTTTCTTGTCGTTTAAAAGTTAAAAGCCTTTCAGGGATAATAACGAAAAAGGAAGATAATAACATAAAATTAAGACCTCCCCCCCCCCTTAGTCATACAATCCTCTAATTTCGTCAGTGTCGGAAAAGAACAAGAATGTCCTGTTCGGAATGATGAAAAGAAAGGATATAACCCAAGACTACATCAATAAAAGTGTAGATAAAGCTAGATTCCCTAGGGATTGCTACACCTGTATATATTATAGGAGTGCAGCTGTGAGTTAAGGCATTACATACGAACAAAAAACAATCAAGTTAATGATATAAAATACAGACATACTCTTATATCAAAAAATGTAAAATATCTTTATGGAGTTTCAAAAAGTTATATTAAAAAAGTATTACCATTACTATTCTAGATTAAAACAAGTTCCTTAGTAACTCAGTATAAAACGAAGGTCTTTAGTTATAAAAGAGAAGAGTTTATTAGTAGTAAAAGAATATCTATTATTGAAGTGAACACTTCTTTACGCCCGGTAGGCAATTTTTAGGTATTGTTAAATCGATGTGGTGAAAGGAAAAATCGTCACGAAAATGACGTCACGATATCTAGCAGCTGAGGCTTAAATAAATTAAACATCAGAGATATCCCATTAAAACAGCTGATTATTTTTCTATGTAAAATTTAATTCAGCCGGACTTATGTAGAAGACATATTGGTTTGCTGTTATGCTTTAAATTAAATTTTTAAAAATCTTGGTAATTTACTAGAATACACAAGAGCTTTTCTTTATCCTATTATATTTATTATCTGTTGAGGGATATTTTACGAGACATCGGTAAAAAAAAAAATTAAACGGATCATATTTTAAGCCTATTCGTTAAAGGATATATTAAGAGATTTCGGTAAAAAAAATTTAGAACAAATGTTGGTAATTTACTAGAACACACGAGAGCTTTTCTTTATCATCTCATTCGGTTAGTGAACTTAATAACCATTTTAAAAGTTGACTGCTAAAGTGTTTCAAGACAAATAAAACTAAATTTTTTTAATTAAATCAAGTGATTTAAAAAAACAACTGATTATTTTTCTATGTAAAATTTAATTCAACTGGAACTTACGTAGAGACATATTGGTTTGCTGTTATGCATTTAGTGAGTTAGGTTATTTGGTAAATTAGTTTTTAATAAAGTTTAAATATGAATGTAATTTGATGTTTGAACAAATACACATTGCAGAGTTAATAACTACTGTTTGTTATATTTATAAATACCATTCGTCTTGACAACAAAGATTATTGATTGTTTAGATAATTTTTAATAAATTAAAATTTGCTATTTTGAAAAGTGCATTGTTAAAATTTTAAGAACTAAAATTCAATTATTTAATAACTTAATTTTTCAGTGAGAGTGTATTTGTAATGTTGACTCACAATTGACATGGTGTATTACGCATATACCGCTTCCCCCTATTGAAACGCATTTTTATATTTTACTGTATTATTTTTTAAAAAAATAGGTTCACGCAAAATTATAAAAAACATTTTTAAAAAATGGAAAAAAGAGAAATAATGATACTTTAAGTGATGAAGATACAGATTTACAATGTATTAGAAAAATACCAAAAACTGATAAACAACGATCACAAGAATACAGAGATCGGAAAAAGCAAAATTCTACAAGTAAAATATAATTCCTAAAACAAATCTCCAATTAATCAAAGAGTGTAGAGAAAGGAATGAATGAAAGCTTTGAATGTTTGTTTATTGGAACATAATTCGCAGGATCATGCAAACGTTTACCGACAAGAAATTTGAAGAAACGTTACAGGAAATTCTAGATCAACTACGGATGCTTTTATTGTAAATGAAAATATACGTCAGCCACTGACAAACGAAGGGGCAAGTACAAATCATCAACCACAATTTTATTATACAAATGAAGTTAGTAATGAGATAAATTAAGTTAATAAAATACCAAAAACTGATAAACAACATAAATCAAACAATTACAAATATTAAAAAATGCATACATAATATTTTACTTCCATACACTCTAGCAGGTTCAGCTAAACTTAAAAAAGATTACGATAAAATGCCAATGATTATTGGTGGAGATTTTATTGTTAGTTTTAATTCCGAAAAATCAAGGCCATTACCAGAATTTTTAAAGGAAAAATTTAACTTGACGGTAATTAATGATCCAACAAAGTCAACAACAAAATATGGGACAATAATTGACGGACTATTTTCAAGATATATTAATCATTTTCATTCACTTAATTATGCATCATACTATAGTTACCATAAACCAATTATATCGTACTTAAAAAATGACAACTAAACAAATAATAATAATTGATAAATAAATCATTATTTTATGTATATGTGTTTTTTTTAATTTGATTTTTCCCTATTTAAATATTATTAGTGTTTACAAATAAAAATAAAACTACAAAATTACGAATAGAATTATGATATTACATTTTTTAAATAATAAATAATTAAATTTGAATAATTCAATTTGCATTTCAAAATGTATATTACCCTCGAGATAATCAATAAGCTAATATGGTAAAAACACTGTTTAAATAAGTATTCACTTCTAACCCGCATCCAATTTTTTATCATTTATTTTATTGAGTAAAATATGTTTATTTTTCCACTTAATGTAATAATAATTGTTAAGCTTGACTTGTGAGATAATATTAGAATATAACGTGAAAAGAAGTATTCACAAAACTACGTTTTATAAATAAAATACGTTTCAAAGATACTATAACTATAGTCATTGTTTAGCTATTGTAGCTGATGTACCACTGAGGATGACGACTTTGTAGATGAAACGCGTATGATTTAGTAAACTTTTTTTGAGAACTTGTGTTCGAGTTTTATTTTATCAATAAAACAATTGATTTAGTTGTTAATGGATTAAGTTTACGAAACATGGCCGAAATAACAAAATAATTAGAATAATACCAAACATTATCTGAACTCTCTTCTTTTACTAATATTATTATTTACCTAATAGAGTAATTTACTTAAATAATAAGAAATGGTATTACACTTAAACATAAACATTTTATATCAAATGCAAATTATTAATTAATATACAATTGGATCCTTATTTTCCTATTTCATCAGTTTGACTTGTTTTATTCACACATCCGTATCAATTTATTGCTCAATGATTTTCTCTATTTTAGATCACTCAGTTTTATATGAAATGGTTGTAATTAGACTGTTAACGAAGGTAAAAATATTGAACTTAGTAAAATCCTCTAAGGAAATGTCTGAATTGAATTTAGTGCCCAATTAGAGCAATATTTTCTAGTACAATATTTTTCTTTTAGAATAAATAAATACGTAATAATTACACTAGCTGCAAATCAATAAGACTGCTGTATCTTTCAAAATAATAATAAAAAGTTTTACCTCCACCCAAATTAAAATTTCATCCAATTTTCATTTAAAATTATAGAAAAATTTTCACCAAGAAGTTCATTACCAATACAAGTACGTGATTAATGTTTGATATTGGAACAGCATTGTTTAATACGTAGTTTGATACAGCGCGCAGCGGCACAAATCTCTCCTACTGAAAATACGATATTTTCAGAAACCATATTATCGCGGTGAAGATTGACTGTCTTAGGTGTTCTTTTGCAGCGTTTCATAACACGTTCAACAGAATGAAACTAACTATAACCGTTGCATAAACAAACTACAGTTTTATTCTGTAGTCTAAATAGCTACAACGTGTAAACCGAATTTTGTCTCATATTTGGGGACTATCTTCATTATAAAATGTGTTTTTTATAACTAAATATTTGGGTGCATTGACCATAAGAAACAAACTATTTTATTTCCTTATTTTAATGTTATTTGATAATGATCGATTATTCATATTGTTTTTTCTGATATTTGTAATTATTTTTGTTTTAAATATTAATACATGACTCTCTTTATCAAGTGTGAAACTTGAAAATAAAAAAAAAATGAAAAAAAACACCTATATATCCTAGCAACCTAGGGCATGTTGGTAACTAAACTAAATCTATAGTCTAAGATATAGTATTCAAGCCTACAATTTAAGTACTCTAAAACTATTTTCTTGTAATTTGGTCCAACCTAAAGAGAAGTTGCGTACATTAGAATACCTCAATGGCTGATTATATGTTTTCGTAACTGTGGCTAAAAATAACAATAAGCAAGAGCACAGAAGTAGATAAAAGAATTAAATCAGGAAAGCAAGTGGCGTGTTTAACTTCCTATTCAAATTTTGGCACTTAAACAAAGAAACAAAAATCAAATTCAAATAAATTAAATTATTATTGTATAAACAAACTTTTATATGATTGACGTGTACATCAAAGGTACGAAAAGAATGTAAAATAAAGTTTTTGATTAAAATAGATGAGTTTTCAAGTGAACATAAATAACTGGCCTGATGATGCTGCCTGTGGCAGTGAAACATGTAGCCACGTATAATTAAGGAAAGTAAAACAAAGAGTACAATAATTGTCATAAAGTATTTATTGTATTATAAGATGAAAATATTTTTAAGAAACGACATCATATTGGTGCGGATTATGCAATGTAACTAAAACCATCACGAATCAACTATAAACTGTAAACAATTAAACTAGGACAAGTTTAGAAATATTATAATAGGTAAAATCAGTTGAGTTCCTAGATGAAAAGAAAGGCTTGAAAATGATGCAAACTACACAAAAAAAGTGAAGATGGACATGGCAAACTTTGAGAAATAGCAATAGCATATCAATGTGCATTTGATTGATATTCTCGAGGAAAACGTAGAAGGGGAATATGTAGAAAACCTGAAGGCTGTCATGGAGTTTTAAGAAACTGCGAATTCATGGAATATTACATATTCATATGCAAAAGAGCTCGTTGAAGAAACATAGGTGTTCTTCTAGTGAATGAAAAGGACTAAGTAAATATATAAGTATTAATATAAATTTACGACCCTGGAATTTTGATACAAATTTTACAGTTGATGTCTTTCAGAGAAAAACAACCAACATAAAAATAGACTGCTTCTTATATAATTAAACACAAATTCCAATAAAAGCTAGAATTGGGTAAGTACAATAATAGCTCACAATATTATAAATGTTACGAAGTAAGGATGTGTCATATTTCTAATTATTCATTAATATAATACGCATGTATGCATACAAATGGAACAATAAATTCGAACTACATGTACAATATTATTACGTTTTCATTTCGCAGTTTTGGTTGTGCAAACTGATGATATACTTTAGTAATTTCCAGTAACAATAAAGATAACGTCGTATCAATGTCATTCGCCGAAACAGAAATTTCAACGTTGGGACAGGACAGAAGTCTTCAATATTTAAATTCACGTTTACATATTTCATGATCAAACCTTGTATCGATGTCCCGAAGCTATAAAAATGAAGGGTTTGAAGTGCTTGTTAAATATGTAACAGTTCTGGTTTGTCTGTCTGAGTTGTTCTTTTGAAGTGTATCCTAAGGAAACGCAATACATTTGTTACACAGAACCAATCTTTTTCAAATAAATAGGTTTTCTTTATTTTTAAAAATACTTTATCTTATTTGTTTGGATGCAATTGTATATTATAATAAGAAGATGTTTACCAAAGAAGAAATAATTAACATTGGACTGAAAACAGCAACATAACAAGAATTGAATTACAGGTATTAGTTATACAAAACAACCTTTTTTCATTTACCCCAATTAAATAAGGCAAAAAACAGGAATATTATTTTAATTCACTTTTAGATATTTAATTATCAAAGATCCTAACAAAATCCCCAGGTTATAGAAGAGTTTGAAGTATTTGTTTGACTTTTTTGTCACTATATTTTTTTAATGTGATTGAATATTTTCATCACAATCAATTTTCATATGACAAATACACGACAAATTAATCTCCAGTCATTCTTTTATAGCAGATATACAATGTTACAGTTTACATTTAAATGTCTAGTGGTATTATTTTTAAACTTTAGTAGTATTATTTTTTTATAAAAAAAATAATTTCTATTCAGATATATTAAAAATTTAACATATTTTATTAAACGTTTTAATGGAATTTTGACGCAAACATTTATTGGCGCCTTAGCTTAAAACTAGATAACAGTTAAATTTTAACCCATGCCTACAAAGCACCACGACAAATTACATCAAGTATAATTATTAAATTTGTTAATATCAGTCGATTTTATTACATCAATGTAAATTTTTTCCATTGGTGTCATCTGGTGAGGAATGATGAAAACTACTAACTCAGTGTGCTATAATGGCTAATCTGTGATGTTAATTTCTTCAAACGTTACACATATTTA
Source organism: Aphrophora alni (assembly GCA_963513935.1). Classification (NCBI taxonomy): domain Eukaryota; kingdom Metazoa; phylum Arthropoda; class Insecta; order Hemiptera; family Aphrophoridae; genus Aphrophora; species Aphrophora alni. The sequence continues at coordinate 19,466,065 of OY740770.1, forward strand.
CCTATGTATTTAAATAACGATTGAAGGAATAAATGGGAAAAAAACAAGAATTGTTTAATGATGAACTGAAGAAGTATTATTTTACTACATTTACACTACTTGGTATGATTACAAAAACTTAGAAGTTTAAAAGAAAAGTCAAATTAAACATGCTCTCATATTCTATAGACATTGGAAAACAAGGGCGAAATTTGAAAATGGTATTAATACATTTCTCATACTCCGTGGTTGTGTTTCACAAGATATGATTGAAAAATGAATTTTAATTTGGTTAGAAGTAATACGTAGATACAATATTTAGTAACCATTTTATAAAATCAAATCAACAAAAGAATGATTGCACATATTGAAAATACTCAAAATAATTATACCACGAAATGATCAAAGCTTGGTTTTGTAATTTTATGATCTGGTAAAAGAAAATGTATTACATCAATGAATAAGGAATGTGTTTAATGTTTATATAATGAAGCTAGGAGTAGAGAAGTTCCTTCAGCTGTTTTCGGTTCATTTCACTATTCGTCTCTTTCCAACAATTGACAATCCACAATAAAAACGAGAGAAAAGACGAATAAATAAAGTCATGGTAAATAAATATATACGTTTTTAATCAACACTGAAACAAATTGGAATACCTTTTTTGGCACACGAATTTTAACCTTAAAGACTCCACAGACAATAGACGCTAGGCAGATATACACGCAGGCTATCATTTCGAAAACTACTTTATAGATAAAGATTACCTCAAAACCGATATATATATATATATATATATATATATATATATATATATATATATATATATATATATATATATATATATATTTATATATATTGATTGTTTTACCCATCAAATAACTTTCTCTATAGGACGTATTTTTGTGAAGTTTTTAAATAAGATATTTAAAGAACTTACAAAACAAACTGGATTGATGATTATACAAAATAGTTTATTTTAGTTTGTTTTCCACTAAAATCACCTTCCCCAAACCCAACCATTCAATTGCTGTACAATGAGCATTACAAAACATCGAAAGGTCCGGGGAGGGTTTCATTTACATAAACAAGTCGTCAAAATATATTCTTGTTTTATACTGATGTTAGCTTTCGTAGAGTAGCAATACCGAAAGCTGTCGTAGCATTTTATGAGGTCTTTAGGTAGCGTAAAAGAACCTACAATCGCAAGCAGTTGACTTATAAAATCCGTCGAATATATCGCATACATATCTTTCTGAGAAGAGTTTTTATTTAATGGAATTTGATAAATAAATAAATAAATATATTTCTAATAATGAAACATGCAATAAATATTCCATATATTGTGGTATAACTAAACATAGTTTTGTACAACTGACAGTTCATTATGGTAAATAGAAAATAATGGTAAACTACAATCGTCCACTGCACGTTTTTTTTGTCAGTAATAAAATGTCTATGAATTTTAAATATGAAATAATAACGACAAAAATCAATTATATCAAAAATTAAATAGATAATCCAACTCGCATGATTGGGAAAATATATCCAGATAATTTTAATATATAAATATATTGAGTATTTCAAGGTTGCTCACTCAATTTTAGAATTTATTCTTTGGCTAAAAATATTATGTTTTATAAACATTACCCCAATACTACATTTCGTAATATAATATTATTTCCATAAAAACTTTGATGAAACTAAATGGATATTGTTGTTATTTGATCACTATTTTCAATTTTATTAAATGTGCAAAGAAAACATTAAATTTTATGTTTCTAGAAAACATGTGCTATTTTACACATGTTCTAATTAATCAATCTTAAACTTCTAATAAATAACTGATTTTAATTATTACTTCAAAAAAGATTGATTTTTTATCTTTAAAGAAAAATTATTTTAGGAATGCCAGAATGAACTTTTTTTTTTTATTTACAAAACCCTAGTTTTTTAGTTCAATGTTTAATGAGAAATGTTTTTAGATATTATATTAGTAGTAGTAGTAGTAGTAGGGATGTGGGGTTGAGATGCACTGGGAGATCAAGTGATCTATAATGCCTCCCTATATATAAAAAGTGAAACTGTACAAAGTAAAACATGCCATTACTGGTAATTTGTTTACACAGTTTACAAAACTTGCTTTACCAATTGTGTTATTAATGAAATTAGACGTCAGAGAATAAACAAAATTTAAATGCAAATCGTAAAATTTTAAGTAAAAAAAGTAAGGAATGAAATTGTTGATTTCTTGTTCGGATTGATTTCTGATTATAACATTTTTAATTCACTGTATGAATTTTGCTTTGCGGAATATGTTGATTATTACTTTGAAATACACTTTGTGTTTAGAAGTAAAGGTTTTAAATCAAGTACAGAATAAATTAAAAGTGTTGTCATATTGATATGATTTTATAAATTATATCTTTATATTTTTTGTTTATGAAATTTATAATAAATGGAATAATTTTATAATAATTACTACCCATAAATAAATAATAATATCAAAAAATTTATAGGATCTTTAAATTCATTCAATACTTTTAAAAACCATACTTTTAGTTCTCATTGAAATTCTATTCACCTCTGTTTTTAGAACATTATTTGTAGAATATATTTTTCTTTGTATCAAATAATAAAAAGTAGTTTTATTGAAATATGTCAAACGGCTTATACAATAAGTTTGTACTATGATGCACAAGTGAACGTCCATAGAGAGATTACATAGGCCATAGCCTATATGTCCATAACCTAAATTACATTGAGATTGTAAAGATTATCAATTAATAATTTATCAGTCTAAAATCTACAGTAGAGTTGTTTCCGAACTTTATTGACCAACTATACAAGTAGTAAAGTATTTAATCATTTAACAGTTTTAAACCAACTTCTATAAAAGTTAGCCAAATAATAAATAACGGATTTGGAAATAGTTATTTTAATTATAATCACGTTTAAGCATTATTATAGTTAACGTTATCAAGTAACTAGTGACGGGGGAAAATGATTAATATCATTTCTTTTGCATACTGATATAATCTACTGTCAATCTACTCTCATTTTTTTTAAGCATTGTTTCCAAACCTTATAAGACTAACACAACAAACAAATTTACTTGATTTTTAATGCAAACCAATAACAATTTCATTTAGTCCATAAAACAACTTTTCAATTTATGAGTGTGTGAGTTTCCACGCTGAGTTAACACATCGTCAAGTAAAAAGAAAAATTAACATACATCACTTTTTAACTAAAATATAAATAACACATTTTTTAAATGAAATGAAACATTGTAATTATAATCTTTTTAAAATGTATAAATTATAGTACTTAAATTCTGAAATGTTAAGACTGAGGTAACATTTTGTTTATTTTTTTTAGAATTCAATATTTTTTAAAGCAGTATTTTTAAAACATTTCGTACATAACTCTGGTACAGACAGAATCAACGACGAGTTCTACAACTTTTTAAGTGCAATATTATCCCAAATAAATATATTCCAATTTTTTTCCCATCTACGTATATCCAACAAGAACGTGATTAATATCAGTTAGTTTGTATCTACAACAACAGTTTTTGTTTTTTTTTGTTTTTTTTGTCAATTAGTGACTAATCCTAATGAAAAACATAATAATAAAGTTAATTCAAATTAAAATAAATGTATATTTATAGAGTGTTAGAAATAAAACATAATCTATTTATGCATATGAGAATGTAAAATAGAGTGGAAATTGTGAAACACGACGATTCACAACGGCTAAAAAAAAATGAAATAAAGAAGAACCTGTATTGCCTTTCTCTTACCATATAAATAGTCTTTTCCAAGGAACCCGCATTTCGATTGTGTGAAATAGGTTTACCAGAATCTGTACGTGTGTAGGGTGATTTTACGAAACTTTATTGAAAAGTTAATGTAAATCATGAGGAAATATTTACACTATAATTTCAAGGAAGTATAATTTCTTTTTTTTAAATACTTGTTTAATTGATGTATAAGTCGGTCTAATCATTTGTTATATCTTAAAATCAATTAATTATAAATAACTTTTTAAATCCTATCAGTACAATCAGTTGCACACTGTACTATGTATACGTCTTCTCTATCTCTATTAAAAAACAAACTAGAAAAATTATTTCACAAGGCATATTGACTCTTGGTTTCATATTTTATAGAACAGATAAGATACTTCCTCTAGAGTGCCGTTATGTGAGCAATTTTCTTCGTATAACAAGTTTTGAAACATTTCAGCCTTGCTGATATATTGCGTACAATGTTTTAAATCGATATTGAATCCCGGATATCTCTGCCAGAAGAAATAGTTGAGAGATTACGTTCATTGTATCTATTCTTTAGTACAGACATTCTGTTACCGTTTAGACACAAATAAACCATTTATAACTCATTGAATCTTGAAAAATTATTTACTCCTATGTTTCAATTTTAATCATTGTGTTTTAACTTGTTTCCTATAGAACGGTCTGTGCAAATTTTAACTATTTATCTTATCTTCATTCCATGTGCCCAACCTGTACTAAAAAAAAAAAAATATAGGTTTTTCAAAAATCACCTAAAACTGTTGCATTTTCTTCAAATGTAGAACTTAAGTAATGGGACTCAAAAGTCCCAAAGAAAGTAATAGTCACTATTTTCTGAAATGCCGTTCAAGAATTCACCATAAAAAAAAAACATTCAGAACAAAAAACATACGTTTTGCATACAGATTTTATCAATGTTACTTTTACAAATTTGGATTATATGTAATTCGGAAATATCATTTTAATTGTGCACACAAGTATATGAATTAAAATATATAAAAATCTGCCCAAACGATTTCTGTTTTGTTTAATGTGATGTTATAAACCAAGTCAATGTATCAAACTCTAAGGTTCTAAATGTCAACATGTCAACAGATCTTTCTAATAAGAGAAACTTGTCAAAAGATTTGTTTTTTTTTGACTTTTTATACAGCCTCATTTAAAAGTAAGTTAAACATAGTAAATGGTTGTGTTTCGCTATTTGTAGTTCAACCCCCAAGACCATTCTGTAATAATTTCAAATATAATTAAGATTAATTTACAAATCAGCTGTTATTTTCGTTATTATTTATTCGTTACCATCGCAACAAAGTTTTCTCATGGTTGAATAATTTCAAATACAGGTATTTAGTAAGTATAACTTGTAGTATTTTACAATTAATTATTTAATGGATTTTTTTTATTTCATCATTAATTTACATTCCCAAACACTCATCACATTGATTCAGTGTTATTTAAAATTTAATGTGAACGAAGTTTACCAGTAGTATTAAGAATGTTTCGTACTTCCAATAGGACGCCATTTTGAGCAACGATTATAAAAAAATCTAATAACCCTCTGTTCAATAAGTCACTTAATAGATGTTGACACCACTTTAATTGTAATCAGCTTTTTTTTGTTTTGTTCTTTTCTAATGGACGTTTTAATAACCATGGTAACCCATGTTAACCAAAATGTAATTTTCTTAGTTATACTTCAGTCAATAAGAACAAATTATACATCATTTTATTTGTCTTAAAATTGTCTAAATGTACTATTAAACATTTTGTAGTTTAATAATTATTTAACTTTGAATATTTTGAACTGCCGCCATCTTGAAACGGAAAGTTGTATGAAAACGAAATTTTATTAGCATTTATAAACTACCTACAGTAACAATCATACCAAGTATCAAGATTTTCCCTCAAATAGTTTCAAAGATATTAAGGTTTAAAAAAAAACACATACAGACAGATAGACCGAAAACTTAATGAGATAGGACAAATGTTATATCACATTTTTTGTTTCTTTTGACATGCTGAATAACGTGACAAAGTTTGTTTATATGGTTGTAAGACACCTTTTATAGAATCTACATATTACAATCTCCAGAAAGGGTTGAAAATAATAAAAACATTATATATTAGAAAAAGTATGTATTAGGAAAAAGTGTTTTTAAATTTTTCAGTTATTATTCTCCTAAAAAATTTATTTTTACATCCCAGTAATTCTCATGTGTCAATACTGAAAGGCATTAATGTTAACAACAAAGTTAATTCTTTTAAGAGTTCTACCAAAACTGAGGAAGTTTCCTTTATCTTTGACCTGAATAATTTATCTCTCTAAAGTCTCTTAAAGTAAAGTTTCCCAATCTTCATCACAATGCGAAAATCTTTCCTTTAAAACTTTCAAACAAATAGCTTTCATGAAATATCCTTATCTTATTTAATTAAAAATTACGTATGTTAAACATCAATCATTTTAAAATAATTAATACTTCATAATTATTTATTCAGATGATTTTTTTCGTTCTAGTTAGAACCACATAAAAAAGAATAATTATTAATGTATGTAAGCGTCATAAATGAGACAAATTTAAATTATGAAGGATCAAGAGTTTCTGCTTACAGATTATTGTTGTGTTTGTAGTAGTAGATGATTTCAATATCAAAAACCGATATACAAACTCTCAACACTCACAATATTTTTTTATATATTATATATATATATATATATATATATATATATATATATATATATATATATATATATATTATCAAAAACAATATATCTGCATGGTAAAAGTGAAGAATTAGTATTTTCTCTAAACAGGACCAAACTATTTTTATAACAAATTTGCTAATATATGCTCTAACAGGGCAAACAAAGTAGGTAGTGTGGCCATTTTTGTAGAATATCCTATTTAATTTTATTTTTAAAACACAAAAGAGACCCATATGTCGTTATATAAATTAAAATATCTCAACTTCAATGTACGTTAATCGACTGAACCAACATTTCTATTTTATATGAGGAATTCTAACCTGAAAATTATTTAAATTTTTCAAATAAAAGAAAACACAAACCCGATGATATAAAAAATATAAAACTGATGAAACATTTAACTTTTATATCTTTTAACAACTTTTAACAAATTTAAAACTCATAAAACTACGGAGATATTTAGCGTAAGAAATATAAAACTGATAAAAAGATCAACCAATATAGCGTAACAAAAAAGTGATAAAACTATCTAGTAAATAGCTCTTATACGCACACACAAGCACTCACTAAAACTCGTACATATGACATTTTATGATGAGAATTAATTCAGTAAGTCATTATAAAGAGACACATTTTATAAACGGTAAAGTGATAAAGATACAAATTCTACCCAAATTTAGATTTAATTTCACTCTTTTAGGTGATAAAGATTCCTTAAAATATATTGTAAAATTAATAATATATATAACAGAATATCACTAATTATATATTTATTAAGTCCCATATGATATAATGTTTGTCGTTTTTTCTTCTTTTTTATATCTACAGAATTTGGTTTGAAATTACGAACAAAATTAATAACGGTTCGGATAACATTATATTCCTAACCTGCCTAATTTAAAACTCGGAAACTTTTCCTGCAAGTCTTATTATTATTTTAAAAAAAATTTAATTACACTTGAATTCAATCAAAAGGGGAAATTTGTCCCCATAATTTTATTTAACACGGGATTTATAAAGTGTATTCGTTTCAAAAGTCCACTTCTATAAATGTTTCAACTTTTAATAAAACTGATTCAACATTGAATGATGAAATGTTTTGTTCAAGTTTTAAAGTTAAATTTATAAAACCGTTGGATTTATAAACATACAACTTATTGTGGGGGAATCTTGATTAAGATGTAATAAAGCTATTGAATTTCATAAAATGAAGAGTTTGAATTAATTTTCAACTCTACAACACTTTAATCAAAAATAGAAAATTTTATTTAAATAAAATATTATATTTGAGTACGATTACAAACGAATCAAGAGGGAACTATTTTTATTTGAAGATCTTTCTGAAGATATACATTTTATAAGGTCAATATACGGTCACGAGTAAAGCGTCTATTAAAAAACAAACATTTTCACAATTCATAGCCAAGTCACTTCCATACACAGCTATAACTAATGTCTTTGAACTTTTTTAACTGTTGGGCTGGTTTACAGACACAATGGTGGTTATCAAATCTCTTTTAATACAATTTTAGAGATTATATTTCAGACAATTAACTTATTGGTATATTTTATTTATTTAAAATATTTTATTTGTAAAGTATATTTTTGAAGAATTGTTTCATTTAATTTTATATTTTATTTAGGTATTTTTGAACTATTTATTTATATTTTTTATTTTGCCACTTTTTACAGAAGATATACATGATAATGATAAAAATACCCTAGATGTGTTTACTACATTTTACTCCTAAAATGATCTAAATATCTTTCTAGGAGTTATTGGAATCTGAATCATCAAAAATGCTGTTATGAAATATTTAGCTAAAAATATATCTATCATTATTATGTTTATGATAGATGCTTTGTAATAGACGGAATATTAGCCTCTAAGTTTACATTCCTCCGAAATCAATTTATATAATAATTATCTTCATTATACAAGTAATTAAATCTTCAATAAAGCTAGAAAACGTTTAGAATTAAAATGACAGGAAAAAACAATCTGAACGAAAAAATAAAATAATAATCGATTTATTCAAGGATATTATAATATAATATTATTTATAGTCCTCATAAGTCCTCAATATTTATATATTTACATAGACTTCATTGTGGAATGACTAGACTGAATCCAAATGAGGAAATGAAACCTCTGCGGGAACTGAAACCGTCTCGTTTGCTGAATAGTAGATAAATAACATTAATGTAATATAAATATGATTATTATTTACTAGTGAAATTATTCTATGTTAAATGTCAATAAATATGGTTTTACTCGTAACCAACTTTACATTATATTTTATTGAATTTATTAATAATTATTAACTAATGAAATACGGATGATATGGAAATAAATTTTTAAAGAAAAAAAGAAAAAAAAGAAACATGTTGAGCGGAAAATAAAAGAAATAGTTTAAGTGTTACCAGGCGACTAAGAATTAAAATTTATTGGAACCTTCTGGTAAACATGTTTAAAAAAAGAAAACAAGTTTCAAAAAACAGTGCTGAAATTTATTAAGCCCAAAAGAGAAATTTAAAAAAATTTACCATTCACAAAAAATCAATTAACAATTAACCAATTAACAAACATTTTAGTTTCTAGACAAGTTTCAAAATTTAATTACAAGTGCTTGATAGGATTTACAGTTACTTGATTTTCCCCCCTTTTCAGAAATACAATTGTTACAAAAGGTTATATTTTTAAAGCTAATATAAATTTATGAAAAAAAGGATTTAGATATTGACAAAATATTAGTTAAAAGGTATATATTACGGTTAACCCTTCAACGCGGTAAGCCGTTCCGAGCGCTAGACCCTCTGGTGCGGTAGTTAAAATCGTCGACTAACATTTCCTTCTCTTGTGGATAGTCTGGCGGGACATTATACGTATTTACATTTACTGTAACTTCATCATTATCTAAGATTATTGCTGTATCATTAGCCACATTGCATATATTTACAACTTCATCACCACTATCATGATTACCTTCAATATTTGGATCACAATGGAACTCCATTTGAGCGTAATCCAAAAAAACTCGCGAATATTATCACTTTGCGGTTCCCACATTATCACTAAAACACAATATACACTAGAACTAATCACACGATCTACTGTCAAACTGTTAAAAATATTACACTTATAAATAAATGAGGTTATAATAACCTATAACACACGAGAGCCCTCCACGAACCCGCTACAGCTGTTTGTATATAGCCACGTGTTGTTTCCTTTTCTGAAGGTCACGGTGGTCTAGAAATAAAAATCAATAACTCAACAGATGGCATTTCTCTTGGCAATGTTCTGGGTATACGCTCAGTTCATAAAAGTTCTTTATTTAGACGCTAGAATCCAGCACGTACCGCAGCGACATTTAGCGTCTTTAGACGGGCGGCCGCGCCAGAAGGTGAAAGTTTGGCCGCGTCTATAGACGGTTCACCGCGTTGAAGGGTTAACAAAATTTGCATTATCAAATGCTTAGTTTACTACCATTCATGTTATTATATCTACTAAAACTAGGTTGATCAACTAAATATTTTCTATATTAAAAAGACAAATTTATTATATGAAGAAAATTAAATTTTATTTTATTTTATGCCATTGACGTCAATGTTTAGGCTTTTTTAAATTTTGAAAAATAACCCCTTTGAGGTCGTGGAGGCCGAAATTTGAATATGCTGTCCCATCCAAGATTATTTTAATTTTAAATTAGTACACATTGTTCTACAGTAAGAAATCACTGAGATGAAAACACATTATTACACTATGTTTTGTTTTTTTGATTAAATTTAGTTTTTTGTAGAAAAAAAAACACAACCAAATTCCTTTAGTTAACAGAAGTCATATTTTCAAAAGGTTTTTTTTTTATATATAAGTTGATCTGGTGCACTAGGAATTGCTGAGTGTGTGTTTGAGCTTGTCTCTACTCGCAACCTTGAAACAGCTTTTGCTGGAATTTGTTGTAAGGAAGCTTACGAGCTTCATACGTCCATGAAGGTCATCGTAAAAGAAAATTTAACAAAAAAACACTCACTGATTACTGTTTTTTTTTTTTTTTTTTTATGTGCACTAACAAACCTAATTGTATGAGTTGTTGTTGTAACTGTAAGACATAATTTAGAAAAGAAACGGCGTGATTCCGATCATAATTTACTTTTACTTTTAGAATTACATTTTATAAGAGACAACTGCCCTATATAGAAGTTCAGAACAGACTTACAAGCTTTTATGTTGCCCGAGGTCAGGGTACGTCGAACAGGCGATCCGTTATTTCCGATATGGCTCGCCAGGTAATAGCATGGTCTAGGCGCTATACCTGAATTTTGTTGGTTGGTTTATTTTAATCTGTATTGATGATAATGCAGATTATTTTACATATAACGGATGTTACATAAGTATACGTTTAAGTTCCTGTAAAATAATAAATAAAAGACCATTACTCTTCTTCGTAAAAGAAATATTTCCTAATCATAAATGCATAATGAATTCAAAACTAACGCTACAGTTGATGCAGGTGAAATGTGAACACTTGATGTATAAAATCAGCGCAAGAAAATGATTAAATTAATTTAAAATTCCTATAATAAAATAAAATGTGACGTAATTGACGATCTGACTGAAGTATACCGAAACAGTATTTCTTTATTCATTCGGACTTATAAATCTCTACCGAAAAACTCTTAATGTGTACTTTTATCATACGGTATCGACATTATTTATTATTGTAACATCCTCTCTCCTATTGGCTAGATATACTATACAGATTTGCCCGAGATTTGAGATAAGAGATATAATTAACATTACGACTGTCAAGGTTACAAGAGAAAGGATAATAAATAACTTATCAAATAGTAAATATTCTGGGCCAATTGTGCAACTTTGGGTTCAGATTTTTAATTAAACCAAATTCAAAGATTCCAGAAGATTAAACAAACTTTAGATCCAAAATATAAATATTTAATGTATATAGTGATTTATAAATATTAGGTCTCAAGTGCAAATTAAAACGAGAAAAGTCTGAATTTTCTTTAGAATTTTTAAAACTACAATTAATTTGAAATTTTCGTCTATTCAGGCATTTAATAATTTAACATATTTTAGATTAAGATAAAGTTTATTTGCAATAGAATTTTGACTCAAGAAGCCAAACCAGATATTTATTGCTTCCTTAGCTTAAACTTAGATTACAATTAAAACTTCACCATTTGGTACAAAGACCATGACAAATATATATCAAGTTAATTTATTACATTTTAAATCAGAAAATGGTAAATGGTTATTTAGAAAAACAACATTAATTTTTTTTTTAAGTTGTGTGCAATGTGAAGGTATTCGTTTTAAATTTAGTATAAATAGTATCTATGTTACCGCTTCTGATGTAACTTCAAAACTTATTTGCTTCTTCTTTAAAATATCAACATATTTAAACAAAGTCATATCCATGACTAACAAATTTTATAATTACTTGAATAATCTAGCAATATCTAAAATCTTTATTTTATTTCAACTTACTGTTTCAAAACGGACTGAGAGTAACTAAAACTTACAAAACAACATAATCAAATATTAACTGTCAATTTCCTTTCCAAAACCAGCGTTGGACAAAATGCAATTAAATTAAATGGAATCAAACCACCATGAACTGAATTGAACAAAACGCTTTATGTTGAATTGAATCTAACAACGCTCTACAACTTAAAATCTGTCAATGTTGTTGAAGAAGGGACAGGAATTTCTAAAAATTATTTTCACTTTTGTGCTTAGATTTTAAATACAATGAAATTACAAGATTCCCGAAGTTAAAAATAACTCGCCAATGCTTTTGCGTTGCAAGCAATACAAAAACATATTTATTGTAAAAATTGATTTACAAACATTAATTCTTGAATACAAACTTGAGATTAGAAACTCGTGACGTAGAATAATTTAATAATTTAAAGAATTACAGTGAAATTTTCATCATTTCATAAATCATAATAATAAATAAACATTTTTGATGGATATCCAATAAAATAAAGAAAAATTGGTGTGATTTGTGTTTTCGCTTATTTATGTTTATTCACAATAATAATTAATTTATATGATCAATAATAAAGATTGTGTTTACTGACCTCCAAATAGCAAAACACTTTGGCTTTTTGTAACAACAATATATGTAAGATTTTCTCCTAAATTCACTGAAACCGATACTGAAGTTCATTAATGTTTTAAAATATTTTAAAATTTATATTTGTTTTAATTTTTCTTTTGATGAAAATTAGATATTGATGACAACTTCAAGTAATCTCAGATTCGTGACTTTACTGGAGAAGATATACAAGAGAATGCCAGCACCCAATACTTGTACCAGATTTAACTGGATACATTATAGGTCAAGGCATGTCAAAGTGAACGTCGGCGAATTGAAGATAAGGTATAATCAGGATACGATTAGAAATTAAACGGAAAGCCTAATAAATAAAATATTAAATATTATTATTAAAGCTATGCAGAAATAATATGTTTGGAGTACTATGAAGTATACATATACATAATTATTTTCTTTCTTTTTTTAATTAATACACATTATTTTTAATTTATACATTAATCATTATTAATGGATAATAAACAACTATAAATTTGATTTTTAACCTGAGTAAAGGATATAAAATAAATCTGTTACGTGTAATCCACACATGACTTGCATATAGTGTTTGTGACACAATCAGCTGTTGATTGTGTCCATTAGACTCGACCCTCCTCTGCCCTGAGTAGGAAAATTAGTGACGCCGCAATAAACTTTGTGATTAAAAAGTTAAATGGATGTTTCCACAGAGTCCATACCAGGGTTAATGTTCATATAGATTTGAAAAATTAACTTAAGATTGCATAGTTATTGTAGTCTGCTAAAAAGACATTTATTTTTTACAAAGATATCTGAAATTATACCGCAGCGACTATATCAGAATAATTCAATTTAAACAAAAATTGGAGAATAGTTGTACAGGTAAATAATTTTTGTTGTTGTTTAAAGGTTATCAGTATTCAGTCATAAACGTTTTATGAAAAAAGTGAGACAAAAATATAAATTTATATCCCTAGACCTCGATTAATCTAGTAGCGTCAGGGAAAGATGATACAGAAGGATTTAACGAACGACTACGTCAAAAATTGTGTAGATAAAGCTAGTGTCCCTCGGAATTCCCAAGTTTCTATTCACTATAAGATTGTCTCTGATAGTTCAATGAAAGTGGGACCATTTAAAAATAAAGAAAAATTGGAATGGAATTGTCCAAAATACCGACATATATTACTCCCAAAACAGTAAAAATATTTGTATCAACTTTCAAAACATCGAGATTTATAAAAGTTATTACACGTAGTATTTCTACATTAGAATAAATCTATTACTAACCAAATGGAAATTAAACTTCATGTCTATAGTTATCATTTATCTAGTTATCGAAACATGCATATTTTACTTGTTAATTTGTTTGTAATAATTATATGCAACATGTCCGGAACGACAATAAAAATAGAACATTTTCTTAGTTATCTTCTTATCACATTTAAATATAAATATATTACGTTAACTACAGATTAATAATTCGGCATTAATAGCATATACTACAATGGAATAATATTTGCCATTTTTATCATTTTAGACTAGTTTCATTCAACAATCTGTATCATTTTAAGATACAATAATTTTCCCTAATTTTACAAAGTCACCCAGTTTTATTTGAAATGGTTCCATGTAGATTTTATTATTGTAGATAAATATTGAGCTTAGGGATTTTCTAATGTCTGAAATATAATTATTTCGCACTCAGTACTGTAGCTCTTGGATAAATTAAAACAAAATTACCCTAGTGGCAAAATAGTTACAAAAATAGCTTAGAAAGGATATAACACCTATAGATAAATATTCAAATTAAAATAAACCATTAAAATTTATTGGAAAGAGCTCTTCGTCAATAAATTCGTTATCAGACATCAATACAGTAAAAAATTAAAGTATGATATATTAACTGCATTATATTAGAGATAGCTTTATTAGAAGTTAGTCACTACAAATCTATCCAACTAATAATGTGATATTATACAGAAAGGTAATTATTGGGTATAAACTCTAGTTAGATAGACTCTGAGAGAAGTGGGGTCCTCAGCTATTCACTACACGTTCAGTTGAATAAAAAAACCAAACCGTGCGTACATTAACATCAGTATTTATTGTACAGTATATGCAGCCAAAACGAGTGGACTGGTATGAATCATGTTTTGTATGTAGTCTCTTATTCGAGACATTTTTCATTTTTAAATATTTTTTATTATTAAAAATTTGAGTGTAGCTGTATGGTGAAAACCAAACACAAGTGAAATTTTATTGAAGTCGGCTCTAACGAAAATAGAGAAGTTGTGTATTTTAGAACAAAAATAGTTTCTTAATTTATATTTTTAATCGCAGTTATGAGTAACTATTTAACTGCCGTGGCTAATAAATACAGAGCACAGAAGTGGATATATGAGTTACAGTAAGGAAGTAAGTAATGTGTTTATCTCGCCATTCAACGTTTCGCGATTCAACATATAAACAAGGACCAAATTTAAAATATTTAAAAGTAACCTCATTATATAGGTACGTGTTACGGAAAGTAACGTAAGCCTCATGAATCAATTGTCTACTGTTTACCAAAAAATTACCTCAGGATATTTTCAAAAAAGATATAGGATGGGTCCGTAATTTTGTGCTCCTCGAAAACAAAACACACATGAAAAAATGATTCAAACTACTAGAACAAAAGTGAAGTTTGAGATGGGATACTTTGAGAAAGGGTAATATCATACCCAACGATTATGTAGAAACTTAAGAGGACGATAGTAAAGGACAATACATTATCTACTTAAGAAGTAAGATTATGTACATTGAATCACTACATAGAGTAAGAAATAATTATTGAAATTTAATGTAAATAATAATAAAGGTTTTTGTTTTATATTAAAAATTCAAGATGATATTAATTAGTAGTAAGCAATTTGTTATTTTTGAAGTGAACTCATGTTAAAATGTAAATAATATTTTTTTAAAATTATATATTTAGTTAATAAAAAAGTGTTTACTAAATTAATTATCCATTCATTAGTTGTTAAACTAATTGAAAAAATATTATTACGATTATTGGTGAGATAAAAATTAAATTGTAGACAGTGAATAAATAATGAGTTAAATATTTTAATTTAAGGTTCTTAAATTCCCGGCGGAGTGTGAATAATTAATTTATGTAAAAGCAGCACAAGAAAACGCTCAATTGAATTTAACATTTGTATAAGAAGACAAACTGTCACCCAACCGAATGTTTTGACTTGAGAGTCGTAATTTATTGCCACTCTCTGAATTAAATTGAAAAACCATGTCTTTTTATCCACCGTAAAATTCAATCTCAGTAATATTCTAATGTATATTTTATCTACTTATTATCTCCTGCCAATAAATTTAAATATAGAAGTATGCTTCAATGGTTTATTTAAGTGGTGTAATAAGTATTGATATAATAAAAACACCCCATGATTAAAAAATGCTTCGGCATAACATTTACGTAAGAGTGTTCAGTCACGTAAGCCCTAAAGAGTATACAATATTATAATTTTCAAATTGATGTTTTCTATAGTATATGACATTATAGAGTGCAAAAAAAACAGAATCATTATTGTAATTAATAAATTTAACAAAGTTACAGTTAAACAACAACATTAAATTTAATGTATTGCAGAAAAATTTAATCTTGCTCCAAGTAGTGTATGTGACAGTCAATTAGTTGTACATCCATTAGTTTTAAACCTTCTCCACCTTAAGTACGAGATTTAATGACGTAGGATTGGAAACACCTTTGTTATGAAAAAGCTAAATGTGTTTTCCCTGGGTCCATTAATAAATAAATTTGCACAATAGCTCAACTATCCACTGTACCTATGAAATTAGTTTCAAATTGTTTACTTAAAAACTTTTGTCAAATTAGATTGCAGCATCTTTACGAAACATAATAATTAAATGTAATCAATATCAGCAATAAATGCGGGTTAGTTCGAAGATCAGTAAAACTACAACTACTTTTTTAAAAAAATACTATTAAAATCTCTCTAAATTCAGAAATATTTTTAATTACTTTTTTTTTAAATCAACCTATGGCTAGTCTTTTCTAATCTCTGCCTATAAACAGTGGAGTAATATAGCAGATATGTTTTATTAAAATAAAATAATATATAAAAAAACACGTTTTAGCCATATAGAGAGCCTAAATACTCTAAATACACTAAATACTCTCGGGCTTTTGACAGGAAGTTCGATTTTTGAATTGCTCTGATTCATGTTTCCGGTTTAGTCTTTAAAACTTTTCAGCTACTACATGTTCGATGAGGACGAAAATTAAAACATTTGATCTAATATTACATGGATAAAAGTTACAATTAATTAAACAATTTTCCTAACTTGAAACAAAATTTCAATTTTAGTTACAATTATTTTTAATTTATGTTGCTTTTGTTATTTGTTATTTACTTTAGGTTCAAGCTGTGTATTTAATGAAATTAGGAAAATATTCTTTTAATGTGTTTTTTTAAATAAAGTGTCCTAAATTTTGATGCGAAATTTATACACAAATAATTTAATTTTGGTGTTATTAATCATTTTCTTTTTAAATTATAGCTTTTAACTATCCGAATATTGTAAATAGAAAGTTTTTATTTCATATTTGCTTTTAGATTTCAATCTTATAACGGATGCTACAACTTATATTTCTAAATAATAATGAATGGTACAACAACACTACACTAAACTTCTCACACCTGTGCACATGAAATTATAGTTCAATAGACAGATTATATTTTTTATACATTATCCAATAAGAGTTTTAATTATGTTTAATTAATTATCAAATAATTTTTTTCCACAAATATTTTTCAACGGATGAAACACAGATCGCAACAAAAGAAGGTAATGACAAAAACGTTACAATATTATGCTGCAAAACTCTGTGATCTATTTACTTAAAATATGTCCCAGTTATCATTTATGTGTTGTAGAAAAAAATGACACTAAACGTAACAACATTGTTAATCAAACACATTTAATCATTGACGTTTATTTTGTGAGAATCTATATTATATATTATGCATAAAAGATACACATTCTCACAAGAACTGCTCTATTTTTTTTATTTTTATTACAAATATGTTTTCTTGTAAATATTTAGAAGGTGAAACTATATAACGTAAGACATCCCATTTCTGGAAAGGTGTTTATTGTTTACAAACCTAGCTTTACTAATTTGTTATTATTAGACATATAGTTCAGAGACTAAACACAATTTAAATGCAAATCATAGACTTTTAAGTACCGAAATGAATGATTGGCATCGTTCCTTTCAAGTTCGGATTAATTTCTCTCAGAAACATTGTTAACTCACTCGACAAAGTTTTGCTTTGCGGAATATGTAGATTATTACTTTGAATTTTACATGTAAAGGCTTTAGATCTAGTACAAAATGTATTAAAAGTGTGATATACTGATATGATTTGATGTCGTTGTACGTGATCTAAACGGATTGTTTTATTTACTAACTTGTTGAATATACGACGTTTTAGTAACTTTAAATTCTATTCGAAAATCAAATTAAAACAAATCTTAGTATCTTAGTATCTCCCAATTTTGGTGACGACTATGATGTTTTGTTTTTATTAAAAGTGAAATTACTCTAAAATTAGCAAATTTGAACTTAAATGATTCAACTGCTTTCGAAAACCTGTGATGCAGTTTTGTATGAATCGGTTTCAGAAATAAATCTGAAGATAAATCCTCTTTTCCATCATAGATGTTATTCAAAAAATTAATATATATTACCTATATAAATAGAATGAAAAAATGAATCTTTATAACTATTTTCATTTAATATTTCACAATAAGGGAGACTTTTACAACTTCAATCCCATATGTGATAAAGATAACATAACCTACCCTCTTCAACACGCATGTATAATAAAGTTTATAAAAGAAGGAAATAACAGGAACGCAATTTACTTTTATATTATTATATGCAATCTTGCATTCTATATTATATATGTAATCGCAATCTACCATTTTACACAGAGATTCTATTTACAGATACCAAATAAACACATATTTTATTTAGAAATAGAGAGATATATTTAACCAAAACATCAGGTGTTATAGTCCTTTCTTTGAAAAATGTGAAGAAAAATGTATGGAGTATGTTTGAAGAAAAAAATATTTTTTTGTTTACAAATTGAACAGTAATTTTAATGTTTTCTATAAAAAATTTATCTACCTTTAGTAGATTTTAAAGATAAAATATATTTATTTAAAAAAATTACAATAGACAGTCAAATTAAAAGATTATAGGTAGTAAGTGTTGTAGCAGTTTAATTTTATCTGATTCGAAGTATGGCAGATATGTAAGCCAGAGCTCTTTCTATTGCATATTTTAATATTTGATACGCAGGTGTAAATAAAATTATCACAATGGAGAAATCTTAGCATCAATATTTCTAAAGATATGCTTTTATAATAATTAATTGTAGTAACATGGTGTGTTTGGAAAATGGTAACTTATTATTATTGTTTTGGAAATTTGATAAATGTAGTTAGCATAATATAATATATTATCAAAATTTATTTATTAAATTAATTTATTTTAGTCTTAATATATATATATATATATATATATATATATATATATATATATATATATAGCATTGAATAACAGGAAGGAATTAATTGTATACACCTTTTTTTTAGTTCATGTAGGAGGATATTTGACGGAGAATTGATAACACCGTGTTCGAGCTACAGTATGTCCAGATCGTGAAGAAACGACTCTCACCGATACAGAATGTTCCAAAAATGAAGGATATGTAATTTATATTAACATTTTTAATGTAAGTTTAATATTAATGTTACAATATTAGGAGATTAATGTATCATTTAAAAAAAATTAAGTACCATTTTAATTTATAAATTGATTAATGGAACATCAATTTGTTTGAAATCAGACATCGTGATGTAAATAAAATTAACTTAACATATGTAAATTTGTAATGAAACTATACATACGTATTTTGTTAATCAAAAGAACGATAGTAGATTTTTTTTATCGTTTTAAAACATATAAATAAAAATTATTTTCACTTAAAATTTTTAAATTTTAAGATATGATTTCTTAATTTTATTAACGTTTCATATTTATTAAGCACTTTTTAAACATCCAACAACGCAGGAATGTAAAATATTAGAAAAAATAATTATATTTCAAACTTTTACTAAACCCAGTTTTTTCCAACATGACTGAGTTTAACATCATATAAGTTAGTTTTTATTTACGACTAGGACATATTTATTTTCTCCCCGCCCCCTTTAAATTGATAGGTATTCCTGATGATTATATTCAATAAATTTAGTTAGTAGAGTTTGAAATGTATGTCTATAGACTCTTAGAAATAAAACGAAATCTACACAAAGGAAATGGTGAAACACAACAATTCAGCAAAGGGTGAGATATGAAATAAAGGATCATATTGCTTCTCTGCTTACCATATAAATAGTCGATTCGTTGCAACTCGGTTTTTGATTGTGTGGGACATGTTTGCCAATATCTGTTCCATAAAACAGATTAGACCTATAAAGACAGGTGTAGGAAATTTTTATTTTATATTTTGTGAAAAGTTCACGTCACAAATGAAGGAAATATTTGAAGGATAAGTTTTAAGAATATAAGAATAACTTTCTATATCTTGAATTCAATTATTAATAAACTCTTTAAAACGAATAAGATAACTCGGTGATACGCTGTAATACGTCTTCCTTATCTATCCTTAAAAACAGTCTAGGAAAACTATCTCACAAGACAAATTGCCTCTTGTTTTATATTTTATAGAATAGATAAGAAATGTATACTTTCTCTATAGTGTCTTTGTGTAATCAATTTTCTCGTATGAGAAGTTTTACAAATATCTTGCTGAGATAATGTGTGCATTTTAAAATCGATGTTCAATCTCCGATGTCACTGGCTTTTTTAGTATGAGAGATTATAGGATAAATTTTCTGTTTTATCCTGTAAAAATATATATATATATATATATATATATATATATATATATATATATTTAAGGTATTGAATATTGAACAACTAATTAATAATTCAATTTTAAATATTGATTGCAATAAAAAATATTTCTGTTGGTTTTCTTTCAAATTAAAATGTGTTATAATAAAAAATACATAATTTTTCACATACCTCTTTTCACGTAGGTACTCATACCCTTTCTCTAAAAATGAAATTAACTTTTTATTTATTTTTTATTTGTAAATCAGCTTAAATACAACATATTCACAATTCATTTTAAAATTATTACCTTTCTGTAAAATAGTAGTTAATTAATACCATTTCTTAAACAAGAACTCAAACATTAATTTGTTTTACTTAATTTTAAAGTAATGCAGCATAAATGTTTTACTTATGTGCTACGTTTACAAGTAATAGGTGAAATTGTACATAAAATTCACACAACCTTTATCATTTGTATATACACTGGAACAAAAAAAATCGTTATTATAGGTTATAAAAAAATTTGGTAAATAATTTCGATTTTAAGAAAAACGTGAACTGTAGAACAGTGCATACAACTTTAACAATTTAACTAGTTGCGTTCTAATTTGTGTCTAACCTCCACAAAAAAGGAAATTCCCAAAAATAGGCAAAAACAGTTTATCGTATTTTCCTTTTATATGTAACACTTAGGTCGCAACGAAGGTTTCTTTTCCCCTGTAATACCAATCCGAGAGTAATAGTAGGCTATATATTTTAAGCACATTTCTAATACTAAATTTATAAAAATTATAAACCTCCATATAAACCTGCAATGGAGGTTGCAGAACTTACCACTGATAAATGAGTCAATGTAAAACAAAATTATCTCACTGATCCCTAGTTTAAGTGTTTTGAACTTTATACAAGTTCACATTGTGCGTGATATTTTAGAAATAGAGAGAGAATATTATATTGAACGTTATAAGGTGAGTTTATAAAGTTTTAATATAAAAATTCAAGTTCTTAAAATCTGTTTTGGTGATATAAGTCCGCTCAAGACAACAAATGTCAAACAGATCATTCAAAGAGGAAAAACTTTTCTATATTTTTGGTTAATTTTTTACATTTCATCTCGGTTTTTTTAAAAGGATGTTAAAATTTTAAATAGTTGTGATGAGGTTATATATTCTCCAATCCCCGACAAAAACTCTTTATTGTATGCAAATATAATTGGAGTTTTTTTAAAACATCAGCTGTTCTTCATTGCTATATGTTTGTTATCATAGAAAAATATTTCTATTAGGAATTAATTAGGTGGTAAAATTGTAGTAGTTTACATTTGATTAATTAATTTTTTATTCCATCATAGTTTTACTTTTGTAATCATGGAACACATTGACTCAATATTATTATGAATGGGATTGTAGTTAATCAGTCGGATTAAGAAAGTTTCGTACCCTCAACGATTTTAAAGACTGACCATGCAGTGTATCGCGAATAAAAAATTATTAATACATGTGAAATCACCGCGTCCGTTGGAGATATTAAGCGGCCAGGAAGACGTGCAATCGTAAGAGGACGACTATTAAAGAACTGAAAGAAATAATTATTCAAAACGTTAGCTGAGATAAATGTCAACACGTTAAGAATTCCCGTGCATAGCACAGAGAAAAGCCTATCCTGCTGCTCCAGGAAGAAGACGACGGATATTCGAACACCAATTCCTAATAACCTTAACATGTATAAATTTTAAATGTTTTACAATTCAATTCTGTTTAATTTCAAATTAATTAATGTACTTTATTTTAGTTTTTGTTATAACTTTTTTTTCCAATAATATTTTGATTTATAATTACATTTGAATAAAGTTAATTCAAATAATTACTACTTTGCCTTAAATCAGTGTTTTGTTTCCGTCTATTTCAGAGGTACGATAACATCACATCCCTTAGATGATAACAAAGTAACATTAGGTTAATTATAATAATTAATTGTAACTACGTAATCGCTTAGTCGTAGATTAAGTTTAAAATTACAAGTTTTTTCAAGTTGCCTTGATGACAACCTACCGTAAATTTTCCAGTTTCTACCATGAAGAATTTCATTTTCCTTCATTAAATTTTTTGTTGTAATATAAAAAAAATTCATCTGTCATAAATTACTCGTTTGTTTATATAGTTCCTACACAGAGTCCTTGTACCAATTTAATTGGTTTCATGATAGGCTTAGGCGTATCAACCTGAAAAGTCGGTGAGTTCAAAGTAAGAACAATCATTATACGATTATAAATTAAATGGAACATAATCAGCTGTTTACGGATTAAAATTTTGTACTTAAGCTACTGGTCTCTGGTGGCGCAAATAATGAAACTATGATTGAGTCAATTGTATCAAGGTTGTTCGTTTGTCTACAATGGCTTGCTTCTATATTATATAGGTAAGGTTCACAGAACGTTACAAGAAATGACACCAAACATCAAGGTTACGAAAACCTAATGATGTAGATATGCAACTATGTTTGAAATAGGATGTAGTATAAATATACGTTATTGTTTTCCTTAGTTTGGGGAATACAAATAAAATCTCTTAATTTAACATCAATATAATTAACTTCAATAACAGATTGAGTAACATAAAAAGCACTCGTTACAGACAAGTAGGGTTTGTGACACTCTCCGCTGTAGGTCTTTCACTCTAAAGCCTGCGCTGGCCTGAGTGAAGTCAGAAAAAACATTTTAATGAAAATGGTAAAAGAGTGCCACAGAGTCCATATCTGGGATGATGTTCATATAAACGTATAAAACTTAGTTAAAATTCAATAGTTACTGTAGTGATGTAAACAATTTGTAAAAAATATATGAAATTAGAACGCAGAGCGTATAGACACAATAGTTAAATTTAAACAATATTTACAGATTCAAATCTAGTAGCTACTTTTTTGTTGTTGTTTAAAAGCGAAAAACCTTGCAGGTATCAATTGTCTTATAATGATAGGGGGGGGGGGGAATGGCATACAAGTAATACCGCTAGTCCCCCAGTGCTGAGCATCAGAATCAGAAAAGACCAACAGATCGGCAAGATGGAGATTTACCCCAAGACTAGATAAAAAAAATGTAAATGAAGCTTGTATCCCTCAAAATTGCCACGTCTTTATTTACTATAAGATAGCCTCTAAGAGTTCAAGAAGTTGGAGGATGACATTTGAACAAAGAAAATGTAAGGTAAATTATTCAAAATATTCTTATAGTAATGGAGTTAGAATTTTATAGACACTTTTCTACATCAGAATATACGTCTTTCTAACTCAAGCGAAAATAACCGTCTTTAGTTATGAGAAAAAAAAGGTTACTAAGTTTTAAAAGAATAACTATCATTAAAAGATGTTTCATACTGCATTGAAACATTATGTCTTACTACTTAATTCTTTAAGGAATAATTTTACGCAATTTGGTTGGAATAACGTTATAAAATGAATAATTCTTTACTTTTAATTAAATATTATTATTATTTACTGAACATAGTAATTTACTTTTATAATAGGAAATCTTTACTTATAAATATAAATATTTTACGTAAACTACAAATTATATACGGCAATATTTAATATACGGCAATAACAGTCATGGATCATTATTTTCCTATTTCATTATGTTAGACTAGTTTTATTCACAAATCAATATTATATTGTTTGTCAATAACCTTCTCTATTTTTATTTCGATAACTCAGTTTTATTTGAAATGGTTCCAATTAGTATTTGTTAACTCATGTAAAGATTGGACTTAATAAAATCCTCGAAGAAAATTTATGAATTTAATTTATTTTACATACAAGGTAATTCCTTGCTGTGCTCTTCATACACAGCAGTAATACATAATTACAATGCGTTACTTTACACCGCTGTACAATCCAAAATAAAAATAAAAAGTTGTACAAAATATACGGGATTAAAAAGTATAGAAAATTAATAGAGCTCTTCAAATTCAATATCAGACATCATTAAAGTACTAAAATAAAGTTTGATATATGAAATGCATTATTTCAGACATAACTCGATTAGGAGATAGACGATCATAAATCTCTGCTACTGACAATGCGATATTTACAGAAACTTTATTGCCGTGGAAAAGCTCTAGTTTCATCGGCCGTCAGAGGAGTAGATGCACGTTCAGCCGAACGAAGCCAACAACTTCATCGTGCATAACAAAATAGAAGTCTTTACAGTGCAATCTTTAAGGCCAAAACGCAGGGACCAATTATATAATTGAATTTGGTATTTGTTCACATATCTCTGTAATTTTTTTTTATGTGTTCTTTATAACTAAACATTTTGTTGTAGCAGTCATAAGAAAGGAAACAGAAAGAATATTTTCTTGTAATCTGGTCTAACGAAAATTGAGAAGTTACGTATTTTGGAACAACCCGTGGCTGACTATTTATTAATTCATTTTTTTTACAGTGGCTACAAATATATACAATGGATCAATAACAATGGCAAATAGTACAGACGAAGATATAAGAATTAGAAAAAGGAAAGTAAGTGACGTATTTAACTCCCTGTTTAAATTTGGTGCTCGAACAAAGAAACAATGACGAAATTTAAAAAAATATAAAATCGACCTCATGTAAGTGCTGGTTATAGAATGTAAATAAAACTGAACAAATAAACTGTAAACTGTTTTTTACCACCAAATACACTACAATTTTATAACATGATTTGTTGTAGGTCTGTAGACGAGTACTTAGCATAGGTTTTGAAAATGTTCCACTCCAAGCTGTTTTTTACCCCTAAAACAAGTATTATATTTTAGTTTTTATGGATCGATATTGATCTAAAATGGTGTATTGCTGTATTATGGCATAATTTATTCCATAGCACCAACATTAGGGATGTTAAAAAAAAATTACAAACCGTTCTCAACTGTCCTCAGTTGAAACTGGGGCCATCAGATAGTTAGTTATAAGTATAAATTTTCCTACCTGGATTATTAATTAATATTTAAAATTTAATAGGTCTTCTAGCAACCCATATACAATAACAATTACGATCAATTTAATATAAAACAATTTACAAATTTAATAAAAACATGTGTGGATTGATGATAAAACTGCTAAATATTATAATACCTACCTCTCAAGATCATGTTAACTACAAAATAAGGTTGTACATCATTAAAAATTTCCTTTATTAATATAATACACACATTTACTAATAAAGAATAAATTCTAATGTAATAAATTCGAGTTCCTAAACAGTGTTGTTCTTTGACTGTTTCACAGTTCGGCTATGAATAATTACACTCTCATCAACTTACTACTATAAAATACCAATAAAAATAATTGTGTATCATTGTCATACACCGAAGTAGAAATTTCAATGTTGGGATAGGACAGACGTCTTGATTGTTTAAATTCAATTTACATATTTCATGAGCAAATCTCGGTTCACTGTCCGATGCTATAACAATGAAGGGTTTGAAGTAGTTTTTAATTATGTAACAGTGCAGGTTTCTATAAAAGATTTTTTCTTTTAAAGTGTATCTTATGGAAACGTTTGTTACCCGGAACCAAAGGTTTTTTAAAGGAATAGGTTTTCTTTGTTTTTAAATAAACTTTGTCTACGTTATTTGATTGCAATTCTATATTTTAATAAAGTCATTTTTTCCCAAGATTTTTTGAATAAAATTAGGATAATTACCAGAAAAATAACAAGAAGTGAATTATAAATATTGACTAAACACAACCACCTTGGTTTATTTAGACCAAATCAGCAAACCAAAATATAGGGCATTCAGAGGGTCTAAGTTAACGTGTTCAATTAAATAAAAATAAGTTCGAATCAATGTCATTCTCCGAAATAAAATTTTCAAATTTGGGACGAGACATAAGGTTTTATTAATTAAAACCACTTATACATGTTTCATTATCAAACCTTGTATGGATGTCCCTCTCCAGGTTTAAAATACTTTTTTTACTATATTTTATTTGTTTGAATCTGATCCATATTTTAATCGAATCATATTTACCAAAGAGTGTAAATAACTTTTGAACAAATAACAGAATAAAAACAACAATCAAGATATAAATATTTACTAAAGCGGACTACCCTTTTCTAATAGGCCCTAAATCCGATTTATCACGCCAAAAAAGGGTAAGTCAACTTTTACAAATAAAAATATATTTTTTTAATTACCAGATCCATACTAAACCACGTTTTAAAAGCATCTTATTTTCTGTATTTTCTGTTTTAATATATCTGTCAATAGTACCATCATTCTCATTTCAAACTAATACCAAACAAGAATGCAAACATTTCAAAAAATTAAATGAAATTATTTTTCACGCTTCTACTGCGAGTAATGGGGTGAAAATGGGTACAAAAAATAATAGTACAATATTTATAATTTTTGGAAAATTATCCTAATAAACAATTTTAAATAATTCGGATCGTATGTTTTTCAGAGACTAGCCGACATATCTTTTCTCCATCGTATAATCATTCCATGAAACAAAAGCATACATGAAATGTAATATTTAGAATAATCAGAGTACCAATCTTGCAATTATTCATTTAAAAACGCAACTGAAAAACAGGTATCATTTGAAAAAAATATCTAAATGTCCTAGGAAACAGCAAATTTCGAAAACTACCGAAATCGAGATTTAACTATTCCATCATGGTGCTTTCCTTCTCAGATTAACAATGATACATGGAAGAGTTTCAAACAATATGTAATTATATTTACCTATGATATATAAATAAACAATTCAACACTTTATGTATGCACAAGTGCTGAGCAATTTGTAGAAACCCAATGATCACTGCTTTGCTCATATGGATTAATACTATTGGGTTGCTTGTGAGTTAAATTATTACATTTATCTATTGTAAACTTAATCAAAAGAAGAAAAAACATTGAAACGGCCGATTTACCGTAAAAAATATCCAAAATCTAACCACAACTAAGCTTAATAACTTGTACAAAGTAAGGAATAAAAATGTAGGGAGAAGCCTTTGACGCACTAATAATGCCTTTGGTCACAAATAAATCAAAAGACACAACAAATAGCTATCTTCAGGCCAAAATAAATCTACAACTTTAAATTAGTTATAGAATTAAATTAAGTAAACTGGTTTTCGCTAGAGATAGCAGGGAATCAACAACAAAATAAAAATCTTCAAATAATATGCTTTTAAAAGTATTGAAACATCCAAAACCAAAAACTTGATGTCGATGGAAAGTAGATTGAAGCAAATGGAAAAGGTGATGGAAAAGTCACGACCTTCAGAAGTGTAGGAATTAAGAACAAAATACAAATTATGAAGTATATATTTAACGTAAATATGAACTAAGCATAACGGAAGTAGATAACTGTACAATAATTTCGTTGAATTTGAAGTAATCCACGAGTTACAAGCTAGTACGTGAATTGGTGCAGCGTTTTGGTGAATTATCAGTTGAACGTTGGTGGACATGTCTATTACTCCACAACCACAACACATCGCCCCAAGATGGACCCTATCACTCACACAGACACTACACAATTTATCAAAATATAAACTACAGACTTCTACAGTTTTTAAACTTGCATATTAAAACGTGATTGCATATAATTATTTGTCTGTATTCAATTGTTCTACTACTTAGAAGCATTTAAGGAGTTAAAGGTAATTGCTTCATTTTCCAAATACATTATTAGAACACACATATATGAATATTATCTTCTAAATCTTTAAACAGAGTTTAGAAAGGAATATTATTGATTAGGGTAGTTACCCCTATTTTACCCCTTTAGCACAAAACATCGGAATGGGACATCTTCTAATTAGCCTAAACCTGTGCCAAATTTCATTCTTTAGCTTAGCGGAAAATGTTACAATTAGTGATGATAGGATCAGTCAATAATCAGTCGTGCCTTTCACTTTTATAGACAGAGAGATCATAGGCACGTCTTAAATAGTTTACCATAATGAAATATACAAATTAATTAAATTCTTCAATTCTTGAAATAATAGAGTGTATATAAATGAAACATTATTATAATTAATAAATTAAACAAGTTAAAATTAAACAATGATATATATTTAATGTATTCCTGAAAATGAAATCTTGCTTTAAGTAGTGTAAGTGACACTCAATTAGCGGTAGATCCATTAGTCTTGAACCTTCTGTGGCCTGTGTACGAGATTTAACGACGTAGGGTAGGAAATACCTTTTGTGTTGAAAAAGCTAAACGTGTGTGTTCCTTGAGTCCATTAACTGGAATGATGTTCATAATAATTTTGTTAAAATGGGTGAAACTAACTAGCCACTGTAGCTAGAAAAAATATTTACTTAAAAACTTTTGTTAATTAATTGCACCATATTTATAAAACATTATAATCAAGTATAACCAATATCCGCAATAAATGATGGTTAATCCAAAGATCATGTAAAGAAAACTATGTATGAATTCTATATAAGTCGTTTTTAATTCATAAATATTGTTAATTACATTTAAAAAATCAACCTTTTTAAGTCTAATAATGTTTGGATAGATTTTTGTTTGGCTATATAATATGGAGTTATATAGCAAAAATGTTTTATAACATGAAACATTCGGGTACAAGTCAATTAATTTCATTATATTTTACATATATGAAAGTGCCTATAACTAAAATCATTCTGACTTAGACATGAATTCGAATTATTTAATTGCTTTTTTTTACTGTTTCTTGTATTTAGGCTTTAAAATATATCTCGGATACAATAAGTCGATAGAATGAAAATAAAATGTTTGTTTTAATAGTTATAATTCAGTGAGAAAGTTACAATTATGTAAACGAATTTCCTAACCATAAAACAAACTATAATTGCTGTCATTGTTTTTTTTGTTATTTTTTTATTTATTTTTGTTTTTTTTTTTATTAACTTTATTTTGAATGTGTATTTTAAAGAAATTAAGGAAAATGTACTTATATAAGTTATAAATAAAGGTACAAAATTAGGTTAAGGAATTTAAAAAATAAAGACAGAAATTATATTTATAAAAAAGGGTTTTCAATAATTTTCTTTTTAAATTGTAGAGTTTAACTATCCAAATTCTCTTAATAGCTAATTACGTGTTTAAACTTGGTTTTAGGTTCACCTTATAATGTAGGGTTATCTTCTATTTCAAAATAATACAAATAAACAGTTCAAGAACATAACACAAAACCTCTCACACTTGCCTAAAAACCCATTTACGAAACCATTCACAAATTTTTAACTCATCATGTCCCATGTCAATATCATCACACAATGTAATACAATCGTATTCTCTAAATGTAATAACCCAACTTTATTTCTTGGGTCTTGAAGGAAAGTGAAATTACATTGGTAGATCAATGGAACAATCCAACAGCCTAATTTTTTTAAAAACTGTTCTTATTTAATTTTTTTAAACGTCGTAATTCTGTCTAATACCTCTTTCCTAACGTCACGTAAGCGTCAATCTACTAACCCATGTCAATCTCGGTTCCACTGTTTTAGTTGATAAAACGGTCCTCTCAAAACGTCTACAATCTTGTTTTTCACTACATTAACCATCGCCCATAAACAGTTGTATTTATCAAATAAATACACACGAAAAACACAAAAACTACAATACCGTCTAAAATCTAAATCACAATAAAAATTAGGTACTTCTATGAGATATTTTAAAGTTGGCCAAAATAAGAAGACATTTTTCTATAGATCACGTTGTTGTAGAAGTTGTAGAAACAGAGGTATTGTTATAATAAACGGGTAATATTTTTAAACTTAAATATGTTAATATGAAAAAGTAACTTGTATTTTTTAAATGTCCCTAAAAACTGATTTAAGAAATGAAGTTCCTCTAGATCAAAATTTAGTCAGATATCCTCGATAATATATACAAAATCTAACGTATGTTTTATTGAATAATTTACCTATAATATATAATATATAATTTACCTATCTCGTTTCATTAGCGTAAAGATAACCACCTACGCGACAGGGCATCCACAAATGATTTGGGATGACGTAATTGGCGGTACGTGGTCTAGAGTATAATAAGTACTTGAATACGCGTAATATGTATGTGATAAGCGTCTCAAGTATACTTTACCGGATGCAAAATCCGCCCAAGCAATCACACATTACTACTCAGTATATTGACATATTTTCCAAATTGTTAACAAATGAGATAGATCTCTATGAATATGAATTATGTGTTAAATATGTAAGTTGATAGAACGAATTCGATTAAAAGGCATTTTTCGGTAAGTAAGTTACATAATTTCTTTATATTAAGGTTAAAACGACCTTGAAATTCGTCTATATTGTCTGGTCAATAACATATTTCAGTTCATTTCTTATAAAAAGTACAGAAGGGGTTCCTACTGCGGGTGTTTGTATACATTATTTTTTAATCACCAAATAATTTGGGAGATCGATACAAGGAACTTTTGACGAATTTTAGTCATACATATATATATATATATATATATATATATATATATATATATATATATATATATATATATATTGTTAACGTAATTTTTTACAATTACATTTAATGACACGAATTAGGAGCAATATTGATTACTGAAACTTGAGGGAAAAAATCTGTATATATCAGGCTCAGTGTGAAAACCTCTAAAGACACCCATACGAAGAGTGTACTAGAACGGTTGCTCATGCGTCATAACCCCTCAACTCATTAGTTGTTACATAATCTGGTCGCTCAAAATGTACATTATTATCGGAATTTACGTTTGCTTTGCAAAATGTTATTATGGAACTGATATCCTTTTAAATATATAGAAGATATTTTCTTGATATACATCCATAACTCTTTTCATCCACTTTTTTTAGTTTTCTGTTTATATAAACTTTAACTTTCATTTTTTAAAATTATTATCACTATAATTCTCAGATATTCAAGATATTATGGAATCTACATACAATAACTATATGTGTAAACATTGACGGGACACTAGTCCAAACTTCACCAGAAACAGTACGCCCTATACTAACTGAGACTGTTGGCTCGCATTTGAATTAACTGACAAAATTTTAAATAAATCCATTTATTCCATCGCTAAATAATGTTATCTTTCATCATTTAGTCTGAACAAAATGTTTATTCTTACCATATTCCTTCCATCTTAGAAAACTGAACACATCAACTATTTCAATACCCTTTCTTCCAGAAACTTTTTTTTTTTTTTGCTTCTTGATTTTTTTTTTTAATTTCAATGCCTTACTCTGTTTCAAAATAAAATCCAATCCTGGTTTATAAAAACTCATTACCCATTTATTTTTAACACTTTCATATCTCACTCCCCTTTCTGTTGAAACCTGACGTAGGATTTATATTTGTGGAAAAGTGAACGAGAAGTAGGGGTTAAACTTTAGGAATTTCCCGTTTTTTATTTTGACTAAATGTGTATTTTCCTATTTCGAAACCAAACAAATTGTGTTTCAGTCATTCGTGAAAGAAATTGAAATGAAAAGTAGATATACCAATAAATTACAGCGTACAGATGATAAATAGTTTAAATGTAGAACTGAATAAGAGTGCATACATAAATCTATTGAATGTAGTGATCAATCTCTCGTAACCTATCCAATCATCTTTAAACTCCAACGTTATGTGATTGATGTGTTTTCTGCTATCAGCAACTGCAGTTAATGTAATGAATTTTTTTCTTTCTTTAATGAAAAGTGTGTCACTTACACAGAAAATATAGTATAGGATAAGTATGATAATCAACAAAGAGATTTTTTCATTATTGTTTTTCCCCCTATTATTCACTTTTATTATTCTACACATAATGGAAAGAAAATTAGGATCACTGCCAGTGTTTATTATTATTTTGCAAACCATTTAGTTCAATTTTATTAACTTAAAATTATTTTTATTTTATTATTATTTTATTAACTTAATGTAATAGCATATACAGTATTTCTCGTTGAAACTCCATATTCAAGGATAAAATAATGCAAAAGCTTAATGTTTCATATATTGTAATGATATAAATGAGCTACAATTGTTTCGCCTTGCGGCATCATCGGGCAACTGATAATTATCCCAATTGTAGCTCATTTATATTATTAAAATATTTGAAACTTTAAGCTTTTGGTTTATTGTATCCTTCAATATTTTGATGTTCACTTAAAATTTTATGAGATCAAAACTATTTTTGGTAATGTTTGTTAGTTCAAGAATTAAGGTTTAATATACATTCATCATATGCCAGAACTTTAGTTTTGTGGGTGCGTTGACCTTATGAATGCAGATATAGAATTTTAAAAGCGAATTTTCTGTACTTTGTTTACTACTAGTGATCATTCAGAGCATTGCTAACCACTGTACTAAACTGGGGTAAAAGTTAAACCCACAGTCAAGGAGAAAAATTGTCATTTTTGAGTCAGTCTTTTACCAGGTAGCTACGCTTGTTGTTCTATCTTTCCGCTAAACATAACAAGAGTTTTAGGTTTTACGATTTCGCTCTGCTCTCGCAGTTATGTTATGTAAAGTTTCATAAGTGTGTGAAAATTCCTTGTTGTGAAGACAGATTTTGTTCTGGGAAATTTTACAGTACAGTGGAAATTTATGTTTCAATGTCAATCTTGAATAAATATGAAGTATTGTTGGGATTTCTAATTTTCTTTGAAGAATATTGAAAGATTAATTTCAGTATAAACTTTGGAATCATTATTTTATGCAATTACCAGTTATCCTGGTTAATTATTTTAAAAGAAAATAAACAAAAACGAGAAGTACATTAGGTCCTCCGGGCCGGATAATTAGAAACTTTTGGATTTGTTACAGTAGTTTAATTTAGAAATTAAAGAAATATTTTATTCGGGTTAAATTAGTACAGTGTGGAATAAACACTGTTAGTATTGACTTATCAGTAAGGGCAAAGACAAGGTTTAATATTTTGCCCTGCGCCTAAAGGACAAATAATTTTCAGTCGTTATTTTAGTTATGCTAGATAAAACATATAAAACACTCAATAGTTTTTATTTGTTTCAGATTTTGTCAAATTTATCAAAATATACTTACAAAACATCAAAAATTACCAGGTACTTTGGGAAATATAACTGACATTTCTTTGCTAATGATATTATAATACTTTTTTTTTGTCGATCTCAAAACGAAAAATATTGTTTAAATATTTTAAAATGTTTACTACATAAAAAATTACTATAGCAATGAGATAATGTATTTTTAATATATATCTCAAATATTTAGAAAATAAACTTAGAGTTTAAGACAACGATTTCAAAACTATAACGTTAATCAGAATAGAATCTCTAATAGACTCAGCTTGCCAAGGCATTGTTACACGATGATTCAACACAAGTACCAGGAAAGTAGGACACGCCAGTTTGGCTCGTATGTTTATACGGACTATACAAAGGGAGACAATTTACTGGAAACCAGCATTGTTTGTCTCTTGATAGAGTAAACCAGAGGAGATTGTGTGTCAAATTTAATCAAATTTATTACAACCAAATCACAGGCTGTTATTACAGTTCATTAATAAAGAAATTACTTTCCATTATGGTTTTAATATAACTTACTATATCCGTAAATCCATTTAGAATTATCTGTTAAATAGTCCTGCCGTTTGCTTTAGTTGCTGACGACCTCTTTTTCAGAGTGAGAGGTTACGGATGCATTCCCAGTATGGGCTAAAACGTTACGGTATTTTTCCAGCAATGTAAGAAATATTGGTAACTACTTTAGAGAATTCCAAAGAGAATGTGTTGAGTTGAATACATATTTATACAACCAAAAAGTCACTGTTGTAGCGTAGGATTATAAAATATACACAAGTTTGAAATATAAATTGTAAAATTATATTTTACTATGCTAGACTTTACAATTTTATACGAAGAAAAACCAACGATTAAGCCCAACACACTTTCTTATGAAGCAAAAATACGAGTTTCATCAAAATTGATCTTAAAACGAAATTATAATATTTCTTTTTTACATTAAAATAAATCACCTGTGGGAAATTCAATGATGAATCTTTGGCCATAGTTTGTTAGTTCAGTCGCACAAAGTTAGTTTACCTGTAAACTACTGAAAAACTTCTTAAATTAACTCAACGAAAAGACGTCTAGTTAAAACAAAGGTTGATTGTTTCTTATT
Source organism: Aphrophora alni (assembly GCA_963513935.1). Classification (NCBI taxonomy): domain Eukaryota; kingdom Metazoa; phylum Arthropoda; class Insecta; order Hemiptera; family Aphrophoridae; genus Aphrophora; species Aphrophora alni. The sequence goes on from OY740770.1 coordinate 19,500,795, forward strand.
TTTGTTGATTTTATTATTTTTTAATAAATATCTCGGAACTAAAACTACCTTTAACAAACATAGTGATATAATATACATGAATATAAGTTTCAAAAAATGGAAAAATCACAAATTTTTCTAAATGTTTGAGACTTTATTTATATAAATAGATTTTGACCCAAATAAAATCATTTCGTGAGTGAGCTACTCATATTAGTATGAAACATTTTCTGTTACATTGAGCACTAATATTGAGAGAAATAATATTTTCAATTTCTTTTGATATAAATATATCCTCAAAAGCTTACGTCATTTTGTATATATTTTAATTATTTGACTATTAATTGTTGTAAATTTAGAGTTGACTGGTTGTTAAACTAATGAAATTATTATACTTGTACAGTTTTTCATCAATAAATACCAATATTCAAATTAATCTTTAAAAAGGAGACGTTTATAAACATAAAAATAAATAGATATTATGTTTTTTATAGTCTGTATATCATAAAAGACAGAACTCATTTAAATTCAAATTTGGATATTCTATTTCATTGTTGAATTATTTGTATTTAAAATTTTGAAGGTCCTAAATTCAAATAAGGGATTATCGAAATATTAATTTTAAACAGATCGCAATATGAATAATAATATATATAGTGTTACTATTTTTGTGTTGTTGGTTTTAAATGAAATATCGATAAATTTTCGTGTTGAGGGTTTTAAAAAACATTTTAGTAATTATATTTTGTTCCATTGAAGTATAGGGCTAGGTTCAACGGAATTATTTTCCTTTATTTGTAGTAATATGTTTTATATTTGTTGTTAAGGTATTTTTTATGTTTTTCAGTTTTATTTAACTTACAAACCAAAATTTCCTTTGTTTGTTTTTATTTCGTTTGATTTATTTATTTTATTTTTTTCAAAGTATTTTAGATTTGCTCCTTCTAGTGTTTTGTTTGTAATTTCTACTATCAAATGTTACTACATGTTTATCATGTATCTTAAATATTGTATTTTGAAATATTAGATTAAGGGTAAATAATAGGTGTTATGTTCTTAATGTTTTTTTTGCAGTTAAAATCAATGTTCTGTGGAATTTAGAAGTAGGAATCAGTAAGTTCATTGTTAGAAGATTTACTTTTATTTATATACATACAATAAAATACAAAATAGATGAAAAACGAAAGAAAGACAAATAGTTGGTTCTATACAACCCCAAATAGAACGTCTATGTAAAGGTGTTCATTGCATATAGATGGAACACTTACCTTTCTTGTCATCAATATTATGAAGACACTTTAGTTTTAGTTCCACCACAATACGGTTTCGTTCAGTTCACATTTACGTTTCGATATAGCTAATGTTAATTAAATATTTCCTTCCTTTAACGGAATATTTTTTATATAAAATAGATCTGAAGGAAACCTAGAGACGTATCTAATTTGTAAAGACTATATACTGATGTTAATAATATATATATATACTTATTTGTAAAGATATAATTTGTTAATGGTCTCTCTCTCTCTCTCTCTCTCTCTCTCTCTCTCTCTCTCTCTCTCTCTCTCTCTCTCTCTCTCTCTCGATCTATCATCTATCTATCTATCTATCTATCTATCTATCTATCTAGATATTTATAAAAAAGATAAAAAATCTCAAATATTTTATTCAAAGATATGAACTCTTTGAACTATACATTTTATTCTCATGAATGTTTAATATTGTCATTATAACACTGATGTTAGTTTATATTTTCCTATTTCAAAATATTGATATATATTAGCATGACCTCCCTTCACGTTTTATAATGTCAGATGTTTTTTTTTTTTTTGCTTCTTGGTCCATTTAAAGGACTTTTTCAATTTATTTTTTACTTTTTCAATAAGGAGTAGTTCCTAATTACTCTCGTTTAAATCGCAAGGAGAACGACATTAAAATTTAATTATTGAGAGCGTGGAAATAAATAGTGATTTCAATTTAATTGCTCTGAGTAGTTGTATTGTAACTGAAACATTGGAACACTGAGATGGAAATTAATGGAAAAATATATCATTTAATTAGTTAATATATTCCTGTTGTTAGTTGTTTGTGCGTGTACACTGTATCCTAAATGAACATCGATTTAAATCAAATGTGGGCATTTTTTTTTGACATATCTTTGGAAGTTTTTTTTTTTTTTTTTTTTAGCTACCAGTATGTTACATATTAAAAATACATACATATTCGTGTATGTATATATTACCTGTCGAGTTTTATGAAAGTTCTAAGTTGAAAAAAAATTCTAAAGATTTTGTTTCAATTTTTGTAAAATGCCAAAACTGGAAAAATGTTACAAAGTAAAATAACGGTTAATATATAATTGATAATGAAAAGCAAACGAACAGGCATAACAAAAATATCTATTTCAATGAAATTTATTCTAAAGATGAGTTTATTACTCAAGCGTTGCAAGCTTGCTCTTTGTTTATATTAATAAATATCTTTCATTAATTAAAAAATGATCAAATATATACATTCACAAAAGAGTTTCATTGTTAAGCAGGAAACCATGCAATACTAACTTATCTCGTATAAGGAAAAATATTAGTAAAATAGCTTGGTAGTTAAGAAAATTAAATTTATTTCTGTCTAAAAGTAGTACAGCGATACCTTTAAGGAGAGAGCAACGAATATTACTTTTACTTTTGTAGATGGTACAGTTTTGGCGTAGTACAATAGCAGTTATGGATTTATTGACGCAGAAAGAAAAGGTCGTATTTACTTCTCCAGCAGCAACAGCATTACTTTGGACATTGGCTTCTCTAACTGAAGCTCTCTATCCGTTTCGGTCTTTCGAGGAACTCATTTCCAATATATACATATCCATTTCCATTTCATCTCTCATCTATTTCTCTTCCATCCCCATCTTCGGCTTCCTACCATTCCAGCCCTATAAAATACCTTTTGCATGCGTCCATCAACAATTCCCTCGTCATGACCCATCCTACTCAGTTTATGAGCATCAATATATCGGACGATATCTTTCCGAATCAGTATACCTTCAAGTCCACTCTTATTTCGTGCCAACAAAATATATTCCCTAACAACAGTTACGTAGTTTTTTATGGCAACTTTTCTTTAAAATTCGGAGTTATTTTCTCTCGTTCGCTGACAAGTTCCACGTCTCTGAAGTACTTCTAGTGACCGGTTTTATGAGTGAATTGTAATTTTTATTTTTGTTTTACGTTTTACGTGAAATCAGATGGCACGTCGCCCTAAATTCGAAAATATGTTCTAATCCCAAAATTCTTCTTCTAAAGTAAATTTATAGATTTTAAAGCTCTTATTTACTAAATTCAAAGATATTTTATTGATAATAAATTGTCTCATTTAATGAACTTAGATCTTAATAACAGTTAATTTGAAATTACATGTAATATTATATTAAAAATAAATCTAAAGCCATATTTAGTTTCGACGTTAATTATATTTAGATAGCTTAACCACAATAAATCCTGCTATAACACTGTTAAAGCTTGTGAGTACTACTAAAAACAGTAATTATTTTTAAAATAAATCTTCTAGAACAAAATAGTTTTTCTTTTCTAACTATCTGTATTATAATATATAAAATATTTTTGCAAAATAGTTATTTTTCATTTTCAACCTGTATATCCGTGAAACCAAAAATCTTTTTTTAATTAATAATGTCTATTGTATCTATATATTGAGCGGTAACCTAAACATTTATCGATTTTTAAATCATATTTTAGCCACCAGAATTTGTTTATATTATTTTAAGCGTGTCTTTTATGATTTAAAAATTTGAGATACTGAGCATAAAAACTAATGTAAAAGATTATATTAGGTAAAACTATATATATATATATATATATATATATATATATATATATATATATATATATATATATATATTAGTTATTAGGTATAATTATTTAAATATATATAGTTTTACCTAATATAATCTTTTATATGATCTCTTTTATATATTATAATCTTTTTCTTAATATAATATATATATACATATATATATATATATATAACGTGCATATCTCGGTTGCAGTTAAACAAAATTATAAATAAAGGAATTTATTTTCCCTTTATATTATTAGTTAAATTATGCAGTCCACATAAATGTTTAGTCTTTACCTACATTTGGAACTTGTAATATATCAAATTATGGTCTCTAATGCACTCCGCTTGCCAAGGTATTGTTACACGATGCACCATAAGTGTTGAAATATAGGGCACGCCATTTTGGCTCCTATGTTTATTCAAGCAAAACAATGGAAGACAATTTACTGAAAGCATTCATTGTTTGTTTCTCCCTATAGTAAACCAAAGGTATATGTGTTTGTTAGAGTGCTTCTGTGTAAAAAAGTATTCTCTTTTTTAAACAGTCTAGTTGTTAAATATTTTTAATTACCCTATTTTTTATAACTCCATAAATTAACAAATATTAACAATAGGAGGAGGAATAAAGGACATATGGTTTATTTTCAGTAAATGAAATAGCTAGTTTATTAAATAGATTTTTTTATGGAGAGTTTTGTAAAGAAAATTAATTTTTAAAAATTCATGTTTTCGGAATCAAGAAAACATAACACAAAAATATCCAAGAAATCTTATCGTCAACTTTCATTAAAGCCACAATACACTCTCTAGATTATGATATTAAAAATGTCATTTTGTTTGTTTTGAAAATGGCATAAATTTAGTTTTAATAAAATATGAACATTGTATCACATTACTCAAATAGTTCTATGTACTACATTACATACTTACCACATGGCGCTCTGGACAATTCAAAATACATATTCATGAAAACATAATTAGATTTTTTTTCTAACGCATATAGTTAATGTTTGTAAAATCTACACAATAAAATATACACAGAGCACTGAATTTTGTTTCGTTGAAATACATTACCTTTGACAGTGTTATTAATTATTCTTCATGAAAACAAATATCCATATGAATTTTGTTCTACCATTGCAGCTAATACTTTTTAATAATACTAAGTAATAGAACTGGATGTTATTTAAATTTATTTTTAAAATAAATATTCAGAAGAGTATATAGAAGATAATATATTTCGTAAAACAATAAAAGTTTTCAAACACAAAGCCTTGTCTGTGTAACCAACAATGATAAATTATATAAACGTTAGACTACTTGTTTCCGCATGGTTTATTTTCTGTTATGTTTGGGACTGATGATGGATTGCCTTTGTTAGGATTCTTCTGTTCTTAGAGATCAGTAGGCTGTCAACGTAAAATACAATATTTAAGAACAAATTGTGATAATAACCACTTTTCCTTTTAATAGTAAAAATTACCTAATAATATTCAAAACTAATTTTAAACAATAAATTTTGTTTTAAATCATTCGAAGTAGCAAATTTTAAAGACTGAAAACAAACTAAATAAATAAAACGAAACTTACATTTTTGTGTCTAGTTTCAATTAAACTGAAACACATTTAAAAAACAAAATAAAACATCTTAATCACAACAAATAACACACAAATATTTCAATTGAACCTTCATAATACTTGGAGAGAACAAGATGCAACAAATAATATAAATTTAACAAAAACCTCGTTAACAAAATATATGCAGATTTCGTTTGAAAAAGACCAAAACAAAATGGTAACAACAAATATATATACAATTTTGTATTCTGTTATAAATTTCACTATTCTATCCCTCATTGGAATTTCGGAAATTAAAAACGTGTAATTCAAATAATTCAACATTGTAATAGAATAACGAAATATTAATTTTTAACAGTTCTATAGTTTCAAATGTATTTAATAACTTAATTAGCTACAATTATTGTTTCGCCTTGCGGCATCTACGGGCTAATGGTAATAGTAAGCCTAAACAAAGTTAACGGTACAGAGAGTTAATTTAGTTAACTTTGTTTAGGCTTACTATTACCATTAGCCCGTAGATGCCGCAAGGCGAAACAATTGTAGCTAATTAAGTTATTAAATACATTTGAAACTATAGCCTAGTGCTTATTTTATCCTTATTATGGAGTTTCAACAAGTAGTTACTGCTGTTACAGTTAAATTTTAACAGTTCAATAATTTATAATATAAAATACACTACAAAAACAAAATACCACTACAAAAACCAAATATCTAATTCATAAACTTGTCTTTATTTAAGGTGTAATTTGAATAAATGTCTGTATCGATAAAAAATTATAAACATCATTTTAATAACTGATCTACTCTATATTAAAATAGTTTAATTATTGTTGTGTGTAATAATTAGAATATGTACAAAATGAAGTAAGCTTTTGAGGATGGAAATATTACGAATAATAATATAAGTGTCAACTAAACGAAAACATTTTATGACCGATGTGATTAGTTGTCACGGTCTGATTATATTTGTGTCAACATCGATATTAATTAAATATTGTCTAACAAATTTGGAAATTCATTCAACAACTAAAATCAGATTTCTCTCATATTTTGATTTAAAAATCCTTGATCGCCTCTATATATAAAAAAAAAAAACTTTAACCAGCTAAGAGGTAAGACAATTTTCCTAGACGAATTAAGTAATAATTGGAGGTTATATTTAAAAACTAACAACAAACGAATGGAATTCTATCCAAGAGCTCATTAGGATTCCGCCCAGTCAAGCGCTAGTTTTACGCGAACAAACAGAAACGCGAATTGCCGAAACAAAGCGTAACGAGTGCAAGCTCTATTTAGGAAAGGGAAACCGTTTTATTAATTATCCAAGATCATCAGTAGTTTACAGGTATACAAAACTTTGTCTAACTGAACTAAAGGCCAAATAATTCATAGTTGAGTTTTCCATACTTGTTGTTCATTTTAGGTGAAGAAGATGTATTTAAATTTTGTTTTTAAGATCAGTTTTAAATAAACTTGTATATTTGTTTTTTAAGACAGTGAGTTAGAACTAATCGTTGGTTTTCTTTCGTTTATTTGTACAATCTGGATTAGTGAACTGTAATTTTACAATTTATATTTTAAACTTGTATCTATTTAATAATCCAATGATAACACAATTACTTTTTACTTGGATAAATATGTTTGCGAGTCATAATATTCTCTTCGCAAACCGAATAAGCTATTCTAGCCTCTACTGCCAATGAATCCAGAATCTCTCACAGAAAAGAGATCGCTAGCCACTAGAACACTAGCTACTAGTTTACCTATTTAAAATAACGCTATATGAACCCACTTATTTTTGGATATAGTCAGTTATATTTAAAAAGTATATTAAAACCATACTGGTGAATAATTTCTTTATTAATGACTGTAATAAGAGACTGTGATATGTTTGCAATAAATTTTATCCGTTCATTTTCAGTAAACACACAATCTCCTCTGGTTTACTCTATCAAGAGACAAACAATGCTGGTTTCCAGTAAATTCTATTCCTTTGTATAGTCCGAGCCAAACTGGCGTGTCCTACATTCCTGCCACTTGTGTTGAATCATCGTGTAACAATACCTTGGCAAGCTGAGTCCATTAAAGATTCTATTCTAATAAATTAAAGTTCTCAAATGGATGACTAAACCTTAAAATTTATTTACTAAATATATGAGGTCTATATTAAATACCATATAGCCTATATTATATTGTAATAGTAATTGAATATATGTTATGTTATATTAGTTAAAACAATAACTTTAAAAATGTAACGATTTCTTCAAATCGAAGAGTAACATTAATATTGTAATGGTTGTATAACTTTCTTTAACTTTTCGCATAATCAATAAATTTAGTGAATTGTATTTACTTTTTATATATTGCCTAGAACTCCAGGTTATATGTCCCAAAATACCGGGCGGCTTTGATGTTTTATACGCACGTTTCATATATTCGACGCGTAGTTAATCTTCAAAGGAATAGTTTCAAAGTGAGGCGTATCATTTTATTCCACATAACTAAAAAAACAAAAAAAATTAAATAATAAAATCTATTACTTATTTCTACTTTAACATGGAACAGTTTATGGACATTTTATTTAAGATCAAATCAAATATTTTTGATTCCATTTATATATATATATATATATATATATATATATATATATATATATATATAAATATATATATATATTATATTATATATTATATATATTATATATTATATATATTAATATATATTATATTGAGTGATATCTGCTGAGACTCGGGTCTAAATTCACAAACTATTATTTTTGTAATCCGCATGAATTATTCTTATAAAGTAAAAGGTCTAGGTTTAAAATCTCGTTTAGTGAATTCATTAACATTTTGTTGATATTAAACTGTCACACTTAATCAACATACGACATTTTAAGAGCAGTAATTTTAAAATTACATGTAATATTGAAACAAACAAATAAATCTGAATAAAAGCAGTAGTTAGTGCGATTTTGATAGTTTTATAAAGGTAAAGCCTCGTATCAATTTGTTTGTGTTCATGAGTACCACTCAAAAGAGTAAAATATAAAAAAATAAATATTCTCAGCAAAACACATTTTATTTTCCAACTATACGTATTGTCGGTAATTGTTTTTTCAACCTGCTTATTGTTGAAACCAAAACCATTGTTTTAATAATAATGTCTAACGTCTTCTACACATAGAGGTGTAACGTCAACATTCATATTTTTTTTTGTTTTTTATACATAAACCAAATTAGTGTCCATTATTTTAAACGTGTTTCTTTATTAATTAAAATTTAAGTTAAGTACCATAGAACTAACGAAAAATCATTTGAAACTAATGATGAGAAATCAAAATATATTTACCACCAACGTTGTAAGAGTTTTCCTTCTCGAGATATGGTAAAATATATATACATCGTTGATTAAAGTTATAAGTGATTTTGTTTAAACTTTATTGTAATACGACACAAAACAATGTAACAGACTACCTTATAAAACTGCTGATCCTGGGTAAATTTGTGACATAGAACGTTCAAAGAGCCATTTGTTACTTTTTTTTCCCCTAAATTATTCCGGTACTGTAATTTAACGTTCCGTTCAGTTATTGGTACAGAGTATAAAATGTGTAAGAGACTTGACTCATCTTGTAATAGATACGAGGCAATATCATGGAAGAAGTCTTCCTTTTACAAACATAACCTGCATGTTGTTTGCTTCTGTCAAACTGACATAAATATGTTCAAAGTACGGAAATCCACGAGTGGGTTACAATAAGGCGACTGTCATATTAGAGAAGAGAATGTTTTTAGTACGCACACATTGGAGTCTAACTACGAGTCATTTTTATGACTTTATGATAGTAAGTCAGCAATATCTAATCAAAATAGTTTCAATGACTATTATGATAGTCTATTAGTTCCAAATAAAACTATTTCAGTAATTTCTAAAATCATTTTATGAATATTTAAAAACTGTCGAATTGAAAACTAGCTTTTTACCCTTGCACATTATTTCTATCTTGAACAATTCCTTAAAAATATATAATGTTTTATTTTGCGTAACTGCGTAATTCTCTGTAATATTAGACGCCATTGTTTTATATCCATTCAAATAAAATAATTAAATGGTATTATCTAAAAGTTTTATTTAATTATTTTTATAATCTTTTTTTATAGTAAAACTTAATTAGATCCATTTTCAAGCCACAATTAAAAAGATTTAGAGCAATTAAGTTTAAAAGACTTTTTATTGCCTGTATTGTCTGTAATTAAATTTTAATATCCCTGCCTTTTGGTTTGATATTCGCTTAACAACTTAAAAGCGAGTAATTAAGAATAGCTTCTTTACTTGAGGGAAAAAATATTCATTAACTAGAGCAGGAGCAAAATCTGCAACGTGGTAACTAAAGATATTGTACGACGTCTTTCATTTATGTCAGCACTTTATAATGATAAACAATAAGAAATTTTATGATTATCTACTTCTTAAAAAAAAATACCTAGATTCTATAAAAAAAGTTATAAAATATTTGGTATTCATTGTCGTTTAGACGTAGAACTACATTAAACGATATCATATACCAAGTGTCCTAAAAGTCCCACCCCTACCCCCTATTATTTTTTTTATAATGGAAATAGACAGATTTGCTTTGGGGAAAGTTTAGATAACCAAAGAGGGAGTTTTTTGAAGTATCGACATTTTCAACCCATACCCCTAAAATGGGGTTGTTTAGGGGTAAGTATAGAATTTTAAATAGCAACCACTATTGAGTTATACCTCATTTTAAAGACCTTTTAAAAAAAGGAATAATGACGTAAATTAGAGGGCTCTAAGTTCACCCTATCCAACATAGCGACCAATCAAATTGTTAATGTTAACCTACAAACTCCGGTTGTTTTTATTACATTACAAACTGCTCTATGTTGGTAAAATGATTGTAAGAGCCTTACCTTGTTTTTTTTTTTTTAGCTCAGATTAAGTTCTCGAAATGGCTACCATTTACTTCTTGGCAGAAATAGATTCTCGACTCAAAATCATGTTGTACATTTCGTAACATTTCCGGTGTAATTAATAAAGTAAAATTCACAATTCGATTGGTCGCTATGTTGGGTAGGACGAACTTAGAGACCTCTAGTTTGCGCCATTATTCTTATTTTTAGAAGGCCTTTAAAATGAGGTATCACTCAATAGGGGTTGCTATTTAAAATTCTTGACTTACCCCCAAACTACCCCAGTTTGGGGGTAAGAATTGAAAATGTTGATACTTCAAAAAACTCCTTCTTTGGTTATCTAAACTTTCCAAAAAGCAAATCTGTCTATTTTCATTAATAAAAAAATAATAATAGGGTGTGGGACTTTTAGGACACTCGGTATTATAGTGGCTACATGTTTCACTGACATAATCAGTATCTTCAGGTCAGCTAATTAAACTCCACTTAGATAATATTTTTAAACACATACATACAATTTTTAAATAACACGTGATTACACTTTTATTATATGGTCGTACATTTGACTGTACATATCGTTTAATATTTAAACGGATATGGTTTGTCTCTGTATTAGAGCGTCATCTTTGGCAGACTTACATTAACGGACTACCTGTAAGTAGATTTTATTTAGAAGGCCTGAAGATGGAGCCATATTTTTTAGTCTTGTTATTATTTTTCTACTTATTTGTTTTATTATTTATTTATTCTTAGTACTGAAAACAAATGTATTATTTTGATATAAAAGTAGGAATTAGTGGGTTTGTTGTTATGAGTTTTACTCTTATTGATATAAATAAAACAATATAAACGATTTAAAAACAAAAATAATAACAACACTTGTTTCTAAACAACAACAATAGAACGTCTATGAAATGGATTTCATTGTATATATATTGGCACATTTACCTTTCCTTTACAATAGTATGTTGGGGACCCATACATTTTACTTCTACCATATAATGGATTTTTTCGTTTCACCTATATGTTTCGATATAACTAATGTTAAATTCATGTTCTTCTTTCGATAGCAGGATGTTTTGATTAACAATAGGTTTCAAGAAAACGTGGTGAATAAACTTTAGTACTACATAACAGATTTGTTCTTTGTTTCAAGTTATTGGAATTGTGATATTTGACGTTGTACTTTGACATAATTTATTATTGATCTACGAATTTAAAACAGTAATTTTAATGTGCATTGAACTATGAAAAAAATATTTATTGATTAATCGAAAAATTAGGTTATTGTTTCTTCAATACATTATGGTTGATACTTATTACTATTCCATAATCGGTATGTGTACACCTAATCAATATTCTACTGAGATTATTATAAATTATGTATCGGGATATTTAAAAACACCTTTTAATATGAATAGAATTTATATATTTTACATTTTTAATCTATGATATATAACGGCAGAAAACTTCTCAATCATCGTCGCCTAATAAAAAAAGAAAGAGAAGAACTACAATAAGACCCTTAGCCGTAAAAGACTGTATCAGCGTCAGGGACAAATCAAAATAATTGGTGGTAAATAAAAAACTATAGGGAAAGATTAAAGAAAGAGATCTAACCCAAGACTGTGACAAAAGTCATGATTCAGCGAAGATTCCTCAGCAGTGCCAAGACCGTTTTGATTAAAGTGAAAACCTGAGGGAGTTCATTTTTAAAGACACCTTAATTAAATACAATATTTGGAACAATACAAGGTCAACAACTTAAAACTAATCTATTTAAAACTAGCCTACATGTGCAGTTCACCAAATTCTTTGCCATCAAGATTACATCTATATAAAGAAAAATTACAGTAAAAATGTATCCAATATCTGGTATTATCACTTGCAATATAATTTACCACGCATCGTATAAATTGTGTGAGAAACTAAAATGTAGGCTATGGTCACATAATTTATCCAATACCTGGTAGTATTACTTACACATCCAGAAACTGTATCCCCCCATCTATCGTGCAAATTTGGTGAGAACGACTACATTGGTATCAGTAATAGTTTTAGAACCAAAATAACTGTTCAAAAAAAGTATCCTATATTTGGTGGTATCATTTCCAAATTCAGCAATTTAATTAAACATTAATCGTTCCAACATTGTGAAAAACAATAATAATTATACTTACCAGTAATAGTTTTAGACTAAATTGATTATCATTGTTTGTAGGCAGTATATACATATTACGACAGCCCAGTTTCTGAACATGCCGTAGTACAGTTTTCAAAATTTTCTTTTCGTTATCGACCAAGTCGATAAAAATGCCAATCTAGATTATCAACAACAAATTATTTAAATAATGTTAAGCTTCCCCAAGTCAGTACAACCAATAAAATAAATATACCACATTAACGTTCACTTCTTGTCAAATCTACAAAGATTCAATTCATTGTTCTATGTTATACATCTCTAAACAGAGGGTGAAAAGTATAAAAGTATAACTTCGCATAGACATCGGAAAGTGAGATGCAGAGTTATAATGGATTTATATTTCGCGTACCGAAATATGCACTTCGCCTTCCGTTAAACATTTTTTAATTCTAATGAAGGCTGACGCGCCAAAGCATCAGCGATGTTCTTTTAATTGTTTCCACATCCCAAGGTCACAGTTAAAATACAGTAATATTAAAATATATAAAACAATTATATGTTTATATGCTTAAAATCACATACAATTAATTCCCTCATTTCAAGTTATTATTAATTAATATCTGCAATACCATTTTTTTTAAATCTGTTGAATCATTATAAATTGATTTTTTTGTATAAACAAATTAATTGCTGCATTGCTACATTCAATTATATCTAGAAATACATTCAATTGCAAAAGGCAAGAAATATATGATTTACAATAAAAGTTATTTACATTTATTTCCTATTGTCTTTTATTTATATGGTCACCTTTTAGTAAAATCATATTTATGCAAATAATATGATTATATTTTTTAGGTTATGACATTTATTTTTAGTCAGTCAATAGTTGTGACCTACTTAGTTTTGACTTTAATTACATTTGGAACCTGTAGTTTTTCATATTAAAGTCTCTAATGCATTCCGCTTGCCAAGGCATTGTTACACGATGCACCTTAAGAGTCAAAATATAGAACAAGCGATTTTGGCTCTTATGTTTAATTAAACAAGACAATGGAAGACAATTTACTGAAAGCTTTCATTGATCTTTACTCCATATAGTACACCAAAGATATGTGTTCGGGTGCTTCTGTGTAAAAAATATTATTCTTTTAGGTAGTCTAATAATTGTTAATAATTTATAAAAAAAATTTTAACTCCATATTTTTTGGAAATTGAACAATAGAGGAAAGTAGGATATATGGTTTATTTTCTGTATATTCAATTGGTATGTAGTAAATAAATTTTTATGCGCGGTTTTGTAAAAAACAATCATTTGTAAAATCATCTTCCAGCATCATAAATATTAAGAAAATATTTTCCCCATACGGGAAGTGCTGAGTCATTTTGCTCCAAATATCTACACACGGATACTATTGGGAGGATCTATGGGTGTGTAGAAAATTAGCGGGTAGATTGGGATACGTAGTCGAGTCTAACTGGAAATGTTTCGGATTTTGATCGTTATACTTTCACATCTGTATTTATGTGATGAAAATCCACTCGCTTGTGGGTGAATAGGCTCTATAGATTCTTGTAATATCACGTTTTCATTAGAGATCAGGGTTTTAAACTATATTTTTGACAATAACTTCGCTATAAGTCATCGTAGTTATGTGGAGTTCGTAGCTTTACATGCAGAATTTAAATATATAATATGTTTATCTTACGTTAAAAGTTATAAAGAATTTATTAGTTAGCGATATATGAACAAAAACTATTTAAAATAGCCTTGATTTTTAATAATTCTGACATTTTTGTGAATTTCAAAAGTGTTCAATTAATGCTAACTGTAGTCCGCCATATAAAATGTCTTACTCCTATATAAATGGTTTAGTCTCAGACGACAATGTCGACGGACGGACAGCATATAAAACATCAAGTTTTGATTTCCTGACGCCATGAAACATGAAGATTAGTTTCTAAATGGATGTCGAGATTATTGGTGATTACCATACATTCTACCTTTATACTTATTATACTATGTGAATACTAATTGAATAATACAAAATAATTCAATTATAAAAGAAGTATTGACGTAAAAGAACTTTTTTTTATATCTGGGGCTTAGGGGACCTCAAAATGTACTGTTCAGTGAAATACTCGCGATCAACATTTTTACTCTTCTTATACCAACGTTATTTACACTTCTTTCACTATCAACGTTTATGTGCGAACTTTTTTTAATTTTTGGGCTTAGGGGACCACAAAATGTATTGTTCGGTGAAATACTCGCAATCAACATTTTTACTCTTCTTATACCAACGTTATTTACACTTCTTTCACTATCAACGTTTATGTGCGAACTTTTTTAATTTTGGGGCTGAGGGGATCTCAAAATGTACTGTTCAGTGAAATACTCGCGATCAACATTTTTACTCTTCTTATTCCAACGTGTTTTACACTTCTTTCACTATCAACGTTTATGTGCGAACTTTTTTAATTTTGGGCTTAGGGGATCTCAAAATGTACTGTTCAGTGAAATACTCGCGATCAACATTTTTACTCTTCTTATACCAACGTGTTTTACACTTCTTTCACTATCAACGTGTATGTGCGAACGTAAAACATTAAATGTTATAAAAACCTAAAATTAATTTTAATTCGTCCTTTTATTAGTTTTAGGGTATTTTACACGTTGAACAATGTGATACAGGCAAACTATTCATAAACACCTATGATATGAGAACTTATATCCCTATAAAATTTCAAACAACGCTATTGTGCATTTATGTCTTCACATTTTCAAAAACCTAAATAGAACCTATTCCTTCTTAATTTGTAGGACCCGATAAAAAATAATTATGTGAAATAGTCTGTTTAGCGCTGTAGATTGGCAGACAATCCCTAAAGTCATACTATCTTTTAAGAATTTTCTTATCGTAAATGTATACATAGGATATTTACCTAAGCTTTGTAACTCATATATAATTTTTCAATGTATAAACATACTTCTTACTAAAAGAGCATTCATAATATTTTAATATTACATTAAATTCCTCAACTGCAAGTCACACTTTTTAAGATAAGCGTACATTACTACTGGATGTTATTTATGTCTCGATGTATTTTAAGAATAAATATTCATACAAAGATAGAAGAGAATATATTTCGTACAACACAAAAACATTTCGTTCAACAAAACATGGTCTATGTAAACAACAAAGATAAATTATATAAACGTTAAAGAGGCTACTTGTTTCTGCATGGTTTGTTTCCCGTTCTGTTCACGACTGATGATGGATTGCCCTTTGCTACGAACCTTCTGTAGGCAGTCAACGTAAAGTTTATTATATTCACAAGTTCTGACCAAACGTTCTGAAAGAAATAATCGAAACAAAAATACTGCCAAATAATATATTTATATTACGAGGAATATTATCGAGATAAAATTTCAATGACACTTATAGAAGGAAATATTTGTCTCATAGTGAGATACAAAATTGCCGTTGGAATCAAAAAATATTTTATTTCGTTTACGAAATCAATAGAGTACTTTTCTATTTATTTCACAATGTCTCTTATTCTATTGAGTTGAATTGAATTAATTTATTAAAATAGATTTGCGATAGAATATATTTTATTGATTGTCAAAATAGTTTAAAACTGTAATTAAAGGAAATTTACAAATAAACTGCGCCAACAGATGACTCTATATTTATATTTGGAGGATAATTGTAACACTAAAATTAACATATTTTAAAAGAATTAATAAACTGTTCTAAGAGGAATTCATCCTATAATTCCTCTTAGAGAGGTTATAGTTCCTCTAATTCCTCTTTTTAGAGGTTTTGCGAATAAATCGTACAATACATTAAAATGAAAGTGTGAGTATAAATTTGAAACATACTTATTAGTTTCATTGAAATCCAGTTAATCTTTAAGAAGTTTTAAGAAGTGTACTGAAACTATTCTGTCAGAGATAAATTGAAAACTGTTTATTATGAAGAACAATTTCAATATTTTAAATACCTGACTTTGGACTTTCAAAATCGCTAGAGAGATCTGTAATTTTCCTTATTACAGAAAAGATTTGACATTAAAGGTCTTTGATATTTGATATAAAGTCAAACTTAGGTGACATGTAAATATACATGACACAAATTTGTGTTAAGAAACTTTTAATAAGCTCTACATAAATATTTTTCGTTGATATATTTATTCGTTATGGGGTAGGGGGATCAATTAATAAAATTACAAAACAAAATAGTTATCTCACAAAACATTAGTCCAGTTATAAGTCTTAATACAGAAGAAACCATTTATATCTGATTACTTTCTAGATATTTTAACTAATTTTCTCAATATTTCTTCACTTGTTTGGAGAAATAATGTAAACATGACCTCAAATAAAATAACAAACACTTGAATGTTGAAAAAATCAGATGATATTAACATTACCGTAGACTTTGTGATAATGATATCTATTGTTAAGTTAAATAAAAGAGAACAATTTTTTACAACAAACACTTCCTTTCAATGTTTAAGTATAATTTTTATACTTACTTCCAGAAAAGTTCTTGAAACAGAAGTGAATTATGAATGAAATGTGTCATCTTTTATTTAGTGACTAATGTTTCCACAAGTATTGTTCTATTCAATGTCATTATGGTAATGATTGAGTTTTAAATGGTTGCCTTTTCTCTCCTGGTAAGACTATTTTTATATTTGTGTGTGTTTATATAAGTAGTATATAATCCCAGTTTCAGATCTCACCCCAAAACCAAACATTATACCCTTTCGCTCTGTTACGCCTAAGACACTTGAACCACAATATCTGTTCCAACTAGTAAACAATAAATGGCTAAAAGTAAGTACTGTAGCAACACGCTTTTATATTGTTGTTACAAATATCCTTATAGCGGTTAATTGCATCGTATATATTTTAAACATTTTAGTTCCTAATACGTACTTTGAAATTTTTTATTGATAACTAGTTTATTTACAAAAATACGAGCAAAATACAACCTCGGTGATATAGAATGTTTTTTGGAGATGGATGTATTCGTTTTCTTTTAGAAATTGTTCAGACAATGTCTTCGCAAAATTAGGTCTACATAACTATTTTAAAACCAAGTATCCCATACTAAAATATAAAAAAAACATTCTCTTAAATGATTAAATATTTAAAAACTATTTTCAACCAACTTTGTTTAAATCTATAAATTTAGGATCGAATTAAATTTACTAACTCTAGCAAAATATAAATTAGGCTTAAAATATAATTTAGAATATTTCCGTCTAATCCGACGAAAATCAGGGTTTTTTGGGTAATTAACATTTTACTAGAGTACAATTAGATTGTTTAACGAGGATTTACACATTATTTGAATAAAAATCTTTAATGCGCTATTGAATTTTGACGTTCTTAAATAGAAATCTAGTGGAAATTCTCTTTGAATATGAAAAGCTATAGACATGCCTACATCAAAAAAGAATAATAAATGGAATGGCGGGAAGATATATGCTCTCTATCCCCGCTCAGCACTTGAGGATAAGAGCTATACGATAGGTTAGTTGCGTTGAAAATGGGGAAAGTATGGGGTGGTGATCTAGGGTCGTAAACGAGAGCTTTTTTGTTTGTTGTATAATAAGAATTACAAAGGCGATCACGGTCACAGTGACATATAAAGGTGAAGGGTGTGTGTTAATATATTTAGGACCAATATCCCATTATGCTACAAAACATAAAGTATATTTAAAAACAGAGAACGGTCAACTCTGAGTGCTTTTAAACAAGGGAGAAGTTTGTATGATGTTTGTTTTTCTTTGAAATTCGTATATTTAACATCACAAAATGACAACCAAGTATCTAAGTAACTTCATAGAGAAACAAGAACGGTTGTAGTATATGACTGCCCTTTGTATGAACGTACGTTCCGAAATAGTTTGCCCTACATTGTGACAATTAGTGTATCGTGTAACATAACCTTATCATAGTATGTTGGTGACACTAAATTGTCTCACAAAGCCTTGGTATAGTACATTAGGGACACTTCTGATAAAATACACGTTACTGAAGATAACTAAGTCTATTCATGTAAGGTAATGCAATCAATGTGCAGGTTATCTATTATGTTTAAAAGAGAAAATAAATGTTATTTTAGACGATGTTTATTTGAGAGTATATAAATTAGTGGTGCATAAATATTGCACAAATTAAAGGTAGACGTATACATATAATGAAGTCAGGGGCAAAACACAAATTATGGCAGTTTTCAATAACATCAATTAATATTCGTTTCCTATTTTTATGATGATACATATACTTATGGATAAAGCTGTCAATAAGATTCAATGAGGTTATATTTCAGTTAAATATAATAAATATCGTTAAGACAATTTACGAATTACAAACTCAACATTGGCGGTTCTACGACAATCGGATCACTTGTTCTTGAGATAAGTCATGTCACACACACACACACATCCTAATTCATATTTTAATATTTTAAGTTTATTTAATTCATTGTCTGAAGATCTGTAGACGTTTTACAAAATGCTAAGGCATTATACACAATGCTTAGGCAAAGTGAGTAATGATCTATCAAAATTACTTTATTTCATACTTTGCCAAAAATGCTTGCGCTATGTAAAGATTGCCTAGATATTCTATATAATGCCTGGATTGTATACATTCCCAGTAACATATAAATATTTGTTACTGGGAATTTGTTATCGCCATACAATTAAGAAATAGGATTGTTAAACTGATACAGACTACGATGATTTTGTCAATGTAAATGTTCATTTTCTTTGAGTATAGATTTTGATATTTATTATTTTTTAACCACATTAGTCATACCGAATACGATAGCTAGTAATTCCATAAATATACAGGTATAAGTATTTTTTAAATGATTGCGTAACAATTGTTATTATTATTATTAATTGAAGACACGTTATTAAACTGAATGTAAACTCTTTTCATTTTTATTTTCATATTTTAACATTACGTTACGATTATTTGCTGGTATATTTTTCATAAATATATCATATTCAACGTTTCGTATTTCACTAATTTATAAATAATTTGAAAAATAGACCATACAGAAATAGATACCTTATATAAGATGCAACGCACGTGCTGTGTTATATTTCCTACAATGCATTGCAAAGTGTTTTCATAAAATGTTTACACTTGCTGCACTTCTTTTGACACTTATCATGCACTTCTCTTCTTAGAACCACTACTCGGATCTACAATTTATTATAAGTTCAGGGCGTTTATATGAACACGTTTCTTACAGATGTGGAAATTTTATAAATATTCATGATTTAATATAAGTGTAAAATCCAATTTGTTAGATTTGTAATTTTCTTTTTCTTTTGTATAATTTTTAATCTTTTTACGCCGACAATCAATACATTGTGTTGACAGTTTTTAAAAGTTAATAAACTTTAGGCTGTCATTGAGAGAAATGTTTTGTATTGGATCTTGTGGATAAAAATTCTCTCTTCTGAATATCAATAATGTTTTATTATTTTAGTCCTCTCCCTCCATTTTATAAATGTCTTCTTAAATGTGAATTAAAATAATATCCTGGAAGAATATATTCTACAATTAAATTAGTATTTTTTCCCTTTTTGGGCTGTGATGACCTCCGTCAGAGGTCTCAGCGACGTCGACCTGAAGGTCTTTCGCTGCTCCAAGTTCCATCCTACACCCACTCAGTAATACCTGACATCCTTATGAAGGAACAGATGCTACCTATAGGGTTCTCTAGGATGGTTTCTATCTCCTTCCCCGGAGGGCCTAGAGAGTATAGTCTGGTTCGTCCTAACGCCTCACACTCTAAGAGAATGTGTTTTGCGGACTCTTCAGCCAAACCACATTTCCTACATATATTATCTGCAGCAATCCCTATCCTATGTAGGTGTTTTCTGAAGTGACGGTGGCTCGTTAATAGCCCTACCACCCAACTCATGTTAACTCTTCTAAGAGAGATAAGTTTTTCAGCATGTTTCTTGCTTGGTCTAAGTAACCTCCTTGCAAGTCTACTTGTTGTTGAATTTGTCGAAGCATTATTCATCCCCTCCCGTATCCATGTATCAACCGCTGCTCTGGCATGTCCATAGGAGATCCCGAACACCGGCTCCGGGCCCACGAAACCCCTTAATTAGTTAGTATAATTACTTTCATTTTAAAACGATGTTAATTACCTGAAACCCTCAGCATAGACTTTTACATTCTCTCTATCGGAAACTTTAATGTTGTCCTTGGTATAAAGTTCTTTTATAACCACTAAATGTTTCAGGTAATAAAGTTATCGTGTTGACTTTAGTAGTATAAGAAATGGCTACTATTAACATTGAAATTTGATTACAAGACGTTGAAATACGTATAATAAGAACTCGATATCCCGACCATAAATTAATGAAATGTAAAACAGTCTACGCTAGCAGGTTATGGTCTTTCACGAATTGTTGCTTCATAATATCAATACTATCATTAGGATTCAATATAAATTGAATATCTTAAATTTAACAAATGAACATATGGACAACAATCCCTAGTATATAATCCAGTTGTACGCTTATTCTTAGTAACAGCTTTGCAAGGAAAATAGAGATCTGCAAATCGTGTTACCTTCTCCGAAATCTTAGCCAGGATGCTCTACCATTCGTACTATGACGAGTCAAAAACAAACTTTTTAAAAGCCCGCGGATATCAAACTTGGAACCTTCTTACACACAAGACAAAAACCTTTATTCAATAGGGTTTCAAGTAGACAATTAAAATTAGTTTATCGATGCTTCTTCTAATTTTGTAAAAATCACTGAAAAAAATTAACTAATAACGTTTAATTCCAAATAAAAATTAATATTAAGTATTATGTTTAAGATTTTTAATGCATATAGTAGAAAAAATGTATCCAGTATTGTTTTTGTAAATTATATCACTATCTAGTATTGTTACTGTAATAACTTATCTTGATTATTTTACAATTGACATAAGCAGTGTCAAAGTTGGTTTTCATATCACAACCATCTATCCAAACAATTATATTATATTAATCTCGCTACTGGCGTTTATAAAAAAAAAAGTCTATTCATTATGATAAATATTCAGGATAAAATATATTTTATCTCACTAAAACCTTCGATGTCAAAGACAGCTGACATTCAATATCGAAGTAAACCACTAACATCACGTTCACTCTTGAACTTCGATATTGGAAAAGAGTACGGTATGTTTATATTGGATAAATCGCAGTGAACCCTGTCTATCAAAGGGAAGAAACAATGGTAGTATTCTTGAGAGTTAATGAAAAATAAGTGTTTTAAAATAAATAAGAAAACATTGTAGACAGACCCATGACATTTAGTCAATACTAAAGTACAGTCTTGTATTATCATGATTTTTAATTGATCAAAAGTAAGTTAGTAAAGAAAAAATAAATTAGAAAGAAATAGAACCCTGTACTGGTGAGTGACTTTGTCCAAGCACAGTTCATCAGCCTAAGCTATATTGGAATAGTATACTTCTATAATTATACTTAGTACAATGTTAAGCTATCTGTAGCCATGTCACGTTATTATTATGCATGGGCGTCATCGCCGGGGGGACGGGGGGGACGCGTCCCCCCCCTAATATTTGAGATGTAAAAATATTTTTGCTATAAACGAATGATTTACTTAAAACCTTAAAAGGTAAACATCGGGCTTTGTCTTTACTAGAGTTTTTAACATTACATTTCTGTTACAAACGCAAATAGAATTAATTTTGAATAGTTGTATGCAATAAAGCCCAGTATGTTGGTAGTTAGTTTGTCGGTGTGGAGTATCGTCGTCTCGTCTTGAATCTGATCTGACTCATTGCGCAGAAGGTTTGTTTCTCCGCTCAGCTTAAAAAAGTTATAATATTAGATTTATTGTTTTAGTGTACTTCATTTGCTGAAAAAATATTAAAATAAATGCAAAAAGGATGTTTTGAGAAGTTTAATTTTTTTTAAAATCCATACCACCAGACCCCCGGCATATGTCCCCCCCCCAATAATGAACTGGTGATGACGCCCATGTTATTATGGGTTATAGGGTTTCGGAATACTGCATCTTAAAATACTATTTACGTCCTGATTCATCCGTTTGTAGGAGTCTTTTACACCCTTCCTATCCACACCTCTCCACCCCCTCCTAAACTCTGTCCATTCTTCTCTCCCTTCCACTGTGAAGTTAGTACATAAGTAATCGTTCGATATTAAGATGACGGGATATTAACCTGATATTAAGTCTAGAAACAGGAAGAAAATTGTACATAACATAATTATATAAGTCCTAGCAGAAATAGAGAATATTATAACTATTGAAATTTTGTATTTTTAAATCAACTGATTTGTTTGTAATTTCATCAAAATTTTATGGAAATAGTTATTACCAAATTAAGAAATATGAAAACGGCCCCAGTTCATTTCCAAACGTAAACCGATATTCTAGAATTTTTTGAGGGGATGATGACGAATTGATTTATTTGAAATAATTGGGTAAATAATCTGAGCAAAATTTATTAAAATCGGCTCAGCAGATTATGATAAAATGTTGCTATTATGTTAAAATGTTGATTATGTTAAAATGTTATATAAATGTTGCTTAGCACCAGTCTAAAATGTGGTAAAACTTACCGACCTAACAAATTTGATCAAAATGAGTCCACCGGTGTAAACTGTATAAAACTGCACAAACCATAACCCAAAGGCACAAATCATTTCATAAATAATTATTTTGAACAAATTCCACCTCAAAACTGATATAAACAAAATGCACATGTACAGCTTCGCGAGAAAGTGTATTTGTATATATATTATGTTAGTGCTTTTGTTTTGTTGGGCTACTAGCTCTGGCGATGAGAAATAAAAAGTGTTTTTAGTTTAGTATATTTAACCAAAAACACAACAAGTGTAGTTAAGGTCATATTCCATACTTAGTTTATAGAAATTGAAGTTTATGAGATAAGAGCAAAGGAATCGTTATTTTCATTTATTTGTAATATGTAACTACTGAATTGAAACTTGCGTGCTTCAGCAACCACTCACGCTGCAATAGATCGTCTTATATAAAGAATAAAAACAAAATCATTATTGATATATTTATTCCTAAAGTTTGTACGGTTATCATTGGAATTGCGAGCATTGCATTTCTTCTCTCGAATTATCCTGTTGAGATACCCACGCATGCCTTCTAATCTCTCCTAAACAAAAGGCTCAATGTGCCAAATGTGCTCGTAAACAACAAAACTATATTCACAACTGAACAAACAATGTGATTTATTTGTACACCATTTATTATAGTTTTAATTGTGTGATTAAAATACAAAAATTGTAATTAATTATTGCACTATCTTCGGAAATATATTTATATATACAGAATTACCCATAAGATGTAACCTGACCTCTCTGCTAGTGCACAAATGGCTCTAGGATTAATCCCCAGATTGCTTGTTATAAGCTTTGTTATACTATTAGATGGTACAGCCGTAAAGTTCTCTCGGGAATTATAGATCTCTATGTGTATTACAAGCTATTATATGTCTATAATTGCACTATCATCTTATAAATGATTACATGTGTACTATCAGTTGGTCCATTTCTGTAGGTGGACTATCAGACATACTACAGATATTTACTATCAGTTGAAATATTTCTACAGGTATGAACTATTAGTTGCTTATGACAATCTTTACTATCTTTACTATTTTAATAGATGTACCAATAATAGTTATTACAATAGATGTACTATTAGCTGCTATAAGTCTGGCACGCTGACCGCTTCCACCAAGTGAGGAGCTTTAATCGTAATAACACAATAACCTTACATTGTGTCAAAAATAATGATAAATGTCCTTTTTTTGCTTGCTCTATAATGAAAATTGACTATGTAATGATTTTTTTTTTAATATAAAAAAACACTGTTACAATACAAAGAAATTTTAGTTCATGAAAAAATATATATATATATTATGTGGTTTAGAAAAAATAACATTTTTAATTAGTACAAAATTAGTGTTTAATGTCATTTCAAAATGTGTATATAGTCTCCCTAAAGACAGTGTTATTTTTCGTAATAATCAGTAATTTACAGTAAAATTGCAAATTGTTGTTTATTTATCTGTATTAAAAATATCTTTTCAAATTGTTGTAATGTGGTTATTTATCTTCTAGCTTCGTTAAACTATTTTCGATTAAATTGATTAGATCTTTGTCAGCAACATTTCGTATAGTTACATACTAACTATTTTAAAATCGGTATTTTGTATAAACATCTGTGAAATAAACAGGAAGCGTGCTTTACATAAAAAAAATTTTAAAAAACAGAATTTATAATGTTAGATATTTAACTAACCTCGTAAGAAGTATTTTATAATATATAAAAAAGAGAATATTACAATAATGTAGGTCTTTTAGTCATCTTTTGTTTGTTAAAAATTGAATTTTTATACTAGTTTTTTTAAACAGCTAATAAAATCTAATTTAAACTCTAAATACTAAGTCATTTTTAATAAGAAATTAAATACTAAATTTGTTTATATACATACAAGATTTATAAAGTTACAGAAATTGTTACCAGTTTTGTAACTACAAATATAGGTCAACTTTAAACATTACTATAAACTATGACCTAAATGTTACAAAATTTCATTTATTTAAACCATTTAATAAAATAAAAATGTTTCCTTATACCGGGTGAATAAAAAGTCAAGACCCCCCCCCCTCTAATATTTTTCTAAGTAAATATACAGAGATATCCTTTTGGTGGTCGTGCAATCTTAGCAGGAAGTTTCATTTTATGATTTGGAAAATTTTGAATGTCCCCCAAAAATGGGGGATTTTGGAGGCAACTCAAAAATTGTAAATATAAACCCCATTCAAGTGACACCTCATTTTGAAGTGTGTACAAAAAATTATAGAATGGTGAAAACCAGAGTTCGCTATCTCTTCTCTATCAAAAATGGTAGCCCGTCAAATGTTATTGAAGTCTACACTTACATTAGTTTTCAAGGTAAAGTTACTTTCTCTGAAACAACTGGGTTATTTTTTTCTGTGTTCTAAATCAGTTAGGAGTGCAAAGGACAAAGATTCCACTGTAAAGTATGACCTATTCTGATGAGATTGAAACAAAAAAGGGGCTGGTTTGTACTAAACCGTACTTCAAACTGGGAAAGTCCACAGTACTAAGGTCACTCATTGCAAACAAACATCTTATCAGTAGGCTTTACAATATGCATTGGAATCTTTGTCCTTTGCATTCCCAATTGATTTAGAACACAGAAAAAAAATAAACCAGTTGTTTCAGAGAAAGTAACTTTACCTTGAAAACTAATGTAAGTGTAGACTTCAAAACATTTGACGGGCTACCATTTTTGATAGAGAAGAGATAGCGAACTCTGGTTTTCACCATTCTTTAAGTTTTTGTAAACACTTCAAAATGAGGTGTCACTTAAAGGGGGTTTACATTTAAAATTTTTAGTGGCCCCCAAAATCCCCCATTTTTGGGAGACATTCAAAATTTTCAAAATCATAAAATGAAACTTCCTGCTAAGATTACACAACCACCAAAAGGATATCTCTGTATATTTACTTAGAAAAATATTAGAGGGGGGGGGTCTTGACTTTTTATTCACCCGGTATATTCAGTGAATGTTCTGAAAACAATATTTCTTGATGGGAATGCTATATATGTTTACAAATTTTCTATTCAATATTGTTTGTATTCAGCCACCCCTCAATAAACTTTCAAGTTTCAATTCAATAGGATAACCCATTTTTAAGATAATGCGTAGTTAACATTTCCTTACTCAAATTGTATAGGATCTAAAATTTAAAATTGTTAAGAATCGAGGAAGATCATACAGTATTTCAAAAAATCCACAAAATCACAAAACTTTCCTGACTGCTTTCGGATGTTACACTCCTACAAAACTCATTTACAACATGTCACTACAACAACCTTTTCCTTACTCCACCCTAAGCTTAACTCATCTCAGATACTTTAGTTCATGAACGAGTTTAACTATCGAAACATGAGACATCTTTTCTTCCACATAAATATACCGGAAGTCTGAATGTTTCGGAAAGAAGGTAATTTTCGTTAAAAAACTACAAATTATAAAATATGATGTACTGTTTTTTACTGAAATAATCTTCATTCAATCGGGATAATCACCATGAAGATTATGTCAATTTCAAATCAAAATATTTCAAAACTTCAATTTTATTATAAAAAATGCAGTACATAATATTTTAGGTTCACAATTTATATTTATTGTATGGGGGTCAATATCATCTACAGTGGCTTAAATTTATTTTGAACCAAGTATTCTTTTATATCAAGTGTGTATAAATCACGGAACTTCCCTTTGCCCATCATCAGTGATTTCTCATCCAAGTAAGAGAGCATTTCTAAGTCATTTTAACACATCATCTGCTTAGTCAACCATAATTAAGACCTTATGACATAACCTCTGGTCCAAATCACTACTATAAATAATACTTTCTAAATAAATAATTCTCTAGATTGTAACGAAAATTTAATTGACAATTGTACTTATCTGGATAAGTACATCTCTTTAATTTTCAAGGCGTTTCAATGCAGTGATTTACTAAGAGTGTTTTCTAAAAATGTATTGCGGAACTAAATTCCAGCTATAAATGATCTCTACGGGTGATATTAACCACATATCACAATTTCATATTTGAATTTATAATTATTCTTTCATCTGCGCTTGGCTAAAAGAGTAGATTTTTGATTTAAAATTTTCTACTGGACCGTGACTATGACATCGTCTTAGATACCAACGTTACCATGTTTTTTATTCAGCGATAACAGTACAACTTTCACATTTAATTTTGTTTACGAAAACTGCGCTCCTACCGATCTTTTGAAAGGGTCCCTATTTTTCTTTGTCAAAATATAGATCCATATTACAAGTCAATTTGTGACAGAATTTCACAATAAGTTTTGTTCATAAATTCCCATTGTTGTACAATCGATTCAATATTTTTAATCGTCTTCTTAGCTTTACTTAAAACAATCATTCTACGAAATTAAAAATAATAATGAACTACTTTTCCAATTCTAGACTTACTACAAAATAGCGACAACAAGTTCACTCTTTGTGTGTGTTATTGTGAATGCTGTAACTGCGTACTGTTTTTATGTTTTAGGATGGTTAATACATTTGATACATACATACTTACGACTGATGTCATTAAATAAAGTCTAGTCGTTGCAACCTATCTTTACCTGTCAAAAGAAGAATAGCAGCACTATGTTAAGTCTAAGTTAAAGAGAACGTTTCATGATTTTCTTTTCGTAGAGTTGAAGGGAAAAGCTTACTGTCTATTATGTAGAGAAATAAATGTAACTGTCGTTCTTTAGTTTTATAAACAACTATTTATCTTACGACGAGTGTTTTTGAGATCATTCTGACACATAAATGACATATTATATATCGTACGCTGCAAATGTCTGTTAAAAAATAAAAATTAGAAATACTCTAAGGGAACTATAAATTCTGCATGGATTGGTTTTTCTGTTTGGGAATGATGATGGATTGGTGGGTTAGTATATACCTTCCAGTGAATGTTTTGTTCATTAACAAATAAACTTTAAACATTAAAAACATTTACCAATGCAATTTTAAAAACAAGTAATAAATATATGATTTTTATTTTCGAATAACGGTTACTTAAATCATTTAAATTCTATTATATAATTTTTCCTAGTACTTATAAAAATAATATTTAAATTACAAATAATATAAAAACTTTGAAAACGTACTAAAGATCACAACATTTTCTTATTCATAATTGTATTTCAGATGTTTCCAACTAAATACAGATAAGTAAAATAAGAGTTATAGGAATTTTATACGTATACAACGTAACTAATAAAATCTACAAACTTCTTTATTGAGTGACATTCAAAATGTTTAGGTTTAAAGATCCGCAAAATTTTAAAGGATTACAGGATTTAAAGAATCCTGAATACAATAGACAATAGAGACAAGTTTATATATATATAAAAAATGCAAAGTTACTAATTCAATAAATCTACGAAATTATTTTATTATTACAGAAGACTAAGTAGCGTGTTGGTCATTCCTAGTCCTTGTATACATTGTAGACGTCATAATGATTACAAGATTTGATAAATAACCTATTGAGTAATGTTTACAAAGGAATTCATAAACTATTTACGATATGTACTTTTTTTAAAAGTTCTGAAATATTTTATTCTTTCGTTAACATATATTTATCAATAAAAAATGTATCCATAAAATTTAACCTAGGATTTATACACAAATTGCATGTACAAAATTAAAATTATTCTTTTGGAAAAAAAAAAACAACCCATTTACAACTCCCCATCCTTTATGATCCCCTCACCTTTGTGTATCATTTGTGTTAATTTTATTTCAATTTATTTTTTTATTTTTAATGGTTTTTTTAAACATCTTTCGAGTTTCAGTTACAGTACTGTGTTTGTTGTGGGTGAATTTTAAACATTTTTAAATACGAGTAAATTGCATTAATTTCTTTCTAATTTTATTTCTTTATGGTTAAAATGATTATAACTTATGAATACTTGCGGTTATCGGCAAGGAAAGCAAAACCTTTTTGGTTTATTATTTCTTAACCCACGTGTAAATACCTCACGCCGAATATTTTTAAATACATCTTTAGTGTTTTTAAAACGTTCATAAAAGTGTTTCATTGTGTTTTTAATTTAAAATGTCATCATACCGAAAAATTCAGACATCCTATGCTATTCATGAAGACATTCTTCCAGGATTGAATGAGGTATAGTGTCAGAAGATCCCTTAAGATATATAGAAATCGGTAGTCTAATTGTTTAACTGACAAGTAAAAAGATGAATAACAAATAAAAGATGTATAGGTAATTACAATAATACAATTCTGGAGGCTATATAAGCAATTACGTTCTAATAGTTTGTTAGCTAAAGCCATATTAGAGAGTCTGATGTATTCTTTTATTGTAAATACTTTACAAATATATTTTATTATTTGAAACTTTATTAAATACTAACCCATATCTAAGTAAGTATGTAGGTGAATTATAATGTATGTGTGTTATGTTCAGTAGTATCTTAAATAATTATTCAAGCTTTAGAAAAACTCTACTTGGAAATAAAATGAAAGTTTTCTTCTAGTTAATTAAGTACTCAGTAACCATGTTGAGTAAGCACAACAGTAAATCCTCTCTCATTGTGTTGTCTGTATACACAATAGTGTCCTACATTCTTGCATCGTGTAACAATTCCCCGGCAAACTGGGAGCATTACAGTCTTTGTTCTTTTTAGTTATGGGTTTTTATGTAAGTCTCTTCTTCTATTAAATGAAAATAGTTTATCATTAACATCAAACGTTTTTAACGTCAATTTATTAGGAGGTTCACGAGTTAGGATTATTAAGTCCACATACAAATAGAAATCTACGTATTGGTAAAAGGATAAAGGTATGTAGGTGTTATTCAAAATTACATGAAATGCAACATGATCAAAAATATTACATGAAGAAAGGATTTGAATAAGTAACGTTTACGATATTGCACCAGGTAGCAACGCCTTGGCAATCAAATAATATTGATTGAATAATGCTGATAAATTCTGTGATCAAATATCTTCAATAGGTTGCATTGTGTAGGTGAAAAGGAGAGGTGAGATAATTATAAGAATTAAATTATTTAATACAAATGTGGAGTATTCTTTAAAAAAAAACCCGCATTTGTAATTTTATTTGCTTGGCTCTATATTATGAAAGTTGTTAAGTGCTTGCATACGATATTCTAGTTACTGTAATACGCAGAACCGCATCGTTGTAGCGTTTTTATCACGGAGGTGGTATACTACCTATTGATTGATACAATGCCAGGGTGGAATCAATATCGATATTTTCATTACTTGTACCTAACCTATCCAAATTATTACGAATAATACTAGTCTATAATAGATACAAAGTGCAAAAAATTCTAAGAAGTAATAAATAAAATTTAAAAAACTAGAAAGCTGAAAGAATAGAATATTACTTGACTTAAAAAATGTTTTAAGCAATATGAGATTTATCTAGATATGAAATAAGTTTTTTGGGGGTCAACCCAAAATTTTACTTATATGAAGCCCTCTCAAGTAATACCTTATTTATTATGTAACCTATACCTAACATAACATAACCTAACTTAAATGATATAGGCTTGAAGGAGTGTTTGTCTATTTATTCATATAAAAATACCATTAGATAATAAATTCTTTTGATTTAATTTAATTTAATTCTTGAATTAAAATAAATATGAGTTTATATGTTTGAGGACAAATTCCCACCTATTTAAGAGTTTTATTTATATTTCGTTGACGACGAGGTAATATATATATATATATATATATATATATATATATATATATATATATATAGAGAGAGAGAGAGAGAGAGAGAGAGAGAGAGAGAGAGAGAGAGAGAGAGAGATTACCTCCTCAAATTAGAGGTAGGTATCTTCCTCCAATCCGAAATGGCGCCTTGTTAAATTTAAAAATAGAATTTACTATAGAATGAACTCTAAGAATTATAAGGAAACAAAATTGTTACAGCAATAATTAAATAATTTACGGTTATTTTATTTAAGTTTGATGAGGAAGTTGTATTATTCTAAAAATTAAATCTCAACGTTTACATTTTTTGTGGAGCCAAAAATTTACAAGTACAACATAGGTTTAATAATTAAATAAATATAGTTAAATAGGCTTTTTTATTACATATTGGATAACCTTTTAAAGTTTAACGAAGGAACAGAACAGTTTTTGCTGCAATAATTTTGTCTTTATTATTTTCCTTTGACTATTGTTTAAAGTAAATTGGATTTTTTAATATTTGACCGGGCGTCACTTTAGAATGACGTAATATAGCCACCTATAGTTTTTGCAGTTATTTTTTATGACTTTCAAAATGAATATTGGGTATACATTTGAAAATTTTGAATTGCTCCAAAAACCCCATTTTAGAATGAGGTTGAATTTATCTCATAATTTCAAACAATTACTTTATAAGTAAACATATTTTTAACTTTTCAGCTTTCTACATTTTAATGTGTCGAGAATATTTTGACAGTCCGTAACATAATAATTAAAAAAATATATAGATATATTGATTTTATTTTTTTAGCTTTATTCTTATACGTATTTTTATACCAACTACGATTATAACTAAATAATACTTCAAGTGAAAAATATACGATTTAGACTGATGATAGCATTGGGAATCAAACCAATGCTTTACGCGCCAATTCTCCACCAACTGAGCTATCCTAGGTTAAAATTGCAACAAAGAGCATTCAAGTGAGAAGTGTAGGCCCTGTACTGGGAAGCGACTAGGATAGCTCAGTTGGTAGAGCATTGGCGTGTAAAGCTAAAAATTCTGGGTTCGATTCCCAGTCTAAGTCGGTATATTTTCCATTTGATATATTATTTAATTGCAATAGTAGCTGGTCTAAAAACACGTATAAGAATTAAAATTAAATGTTAAATACATTTTATTTTAAACTTTGAGGCGCGACAAATCCACTTTCACGAAGAGAATGTTTTAACATAACAATTTGCATATACCCCAAAGCAGAACTTAGTTGAAAGAGTTCACAGAGAAATTAGTTGGAATATGAACATTACGAAGCCTTACAGCAGTATTGTTACTTTAAATCTCTAACTAAATAAATTGCAAAATGTATATTTTCACTACCTTTTTCTTCACAAATACTTCTTATAAATAATATGAAATAC
The DNA here is from genome assembly GCA_963513935.1 of Aphrophora alni. Lineage (NCBI taxonomy): Eukaryota > Metazoa > Arthropoda > Insecta > Hemiptera > Aphrophoridae > Aphrophora > Aphrophora alni. The sequence goes on from OY740770.1 coordinate 19,533,109, forward strand.
TTTAATACAAATTTTACCTTATCACAATATAAACAATATCACTTTAAACATATTATCATGACTGCGTTATATTAAACCTTGTTTGTTGTAATGATGTCTGTTCATTTACCAATATGTAGCCTGCAATCATAGATAGAATTGGGCGATAACTTTGGGTATGTAGAGATGATTTGATCCAGATGGTTTTTTTAATGTTTATTAATTCAAAATTAGAGGATAGGTGGCATAAAAACAAAACTCAATTTTCCAACTATATCATAGTTGAATGAGGTTTAGTATCTAGGATCACAAGAGATTGCACATTGGAAATGAAGATACAGTATTCCTTTTCAAATCACCTACACTGGTCAGCCCGCGCAAATACAACGGAAGAATGTGGGTATTTCATCTCAAATTCGTTTCAAATTTCTATGAAAATTATTGAAATATAACTCTCCATGATAATATTTTCTTTATAAGAATGGTCAGGACCTCAATTAACGAGTGTCGCATATATATATATATCTTTCAGCTTTGACAAACTCTCGTTTTCTATCGATACTGCTTCGGTAGAAAAAAAAGAGTATTTCAAGTGACAAGAGATAGGAAGGCTCCAAAAGTTAGAGAGAATCCACTGCTACATGTAGAAGCATGTAGATCTAGCTAGATCCCCGTGATTGGAATACTCGAAATCACAATAAAAGTGCCTCTGACAAAGAAAACATTCCACATTAGGAGTTTAGCAAGAATAATTGGACGGGTTAAAACGGGTGCAGGAGTGGCAAACAAGAGCAGATAAAAAATAGATATCCTAGTTGAATACCACAATATAATCTGGTTTATAAAATATATTCGAGTTAGAAGGATGGGCAACGTTTTTTGTCTAGGAAGAAAACAGGTGGCGAAAAATAATGTTCAATACGCAAATAAATGACCAATGAAGAAAGGAGAAGACAGCTATAAATAGAACCTGGATAAAGGACTAAGATATTAGAGGAGATTCTCTGCTGACAACTTTCTATCGAATCGAATCATCAGAGAAGTCAAGGTTAATCAATTAATGTGGCTACAGAGGATGAGATGAGGTAATTCCGAAACTGCATTTTGGGAAAGATTATGATGAAAAAAAGATTTATTGAATTAACATGTGGTTTAGTTTGTGATAATGTAAGAAAATTCGTGCAATGTTTTAATTTTCCTTCTAATTTAAGTCTTTAGATGTCATAGAGCCTTTACAGTATGCAGAGAATATATTTACGTTATACTTTACATATCTTTCAAAGCGAAAAAGCCTACGATGAGTCAGTTAATTACATTTTAACATGACAGAAAATCAAAACTGAATTTGTTTACTTTGAATTTTTAATTAAAAAATTAATTACAAATTTGCATTTAAATGACGTTTAACTTCGGACTTCGCTTGGCAGTAGTGTTAAATTATTATTAAATTGAGTTTCGTAAACCATAAGTTAATTTCTTTCGAATGAGTTTTTTTCGAGATGCCACGTTTTAATAGAACGGTTAACCCCCCCCCCCCTCCTATTAAATTATACCATTATCAACTAATAAACCAAATTGTCCACAATAACAACAGATAGAAAATGAAATTATTAAAACAAATTTGCAAAAATTTCTTGTAAAATTAAAAAAAAAATTATTCAATATAAAAAGAGTTTATTTTCGTTGGTAAATTGTATATAATAGAGTTTTCCATGAGATGTATTCAGAATATTTATCAATAAATCTAATGTAAATTTATAAAGAGCTATAAAATATAAATGTTGGTAGTTAAATTATAATCTGTTAAAAATTTATTAGAAACTTTGTGTCTATAATCTCACCTCAATTCATGATAAAATTTACATTTTTAAATATTCAAATTACATCTTCATTTTTATTTTTAAAACAAGGAAAATCATTGGTGCATAGTCCATTAGCTTTTCACTTGGTTAGTGAGAAATAAGTAGCCTACATGGAAATTTCCGTAACAGTTGACTAAATATAATTCTTCATTACAAATAATCCTATTGTGGTCAAAAGTAGTAAATGTATAAATTTATTTATGGAAATACATGTACCTAGGAAGCATCATCAGGCTAGGTACATACTTTAAAACTATTCACACATAATATCAATAACACACATTATTTAAAACATATCCTTAATGTGAAACTACATTTTTTCAAAAAAAAATTAAAGATGGGAAGAGTTTTTTGTTTAAAACAAAAATATATATATATATATATATATTTTTTTTTTTCTTTTTGAAAACTATACTTGTAAAATTTAAAGTTTTAAACAGTTTTGTGATATGTGAACAGTTTTAAAATATTTAGTTACCATGATGATGACCTGTGTCAGCTAAACATGTAGTTTAATAAATAAATTTATATATGTACTACTTTTGACAACAACAAGGTTAGTAGTAAATTTATAAGTAGTTTTAAGTCTAAAACAATAATAAATAATTTTTCACATTAATTGAACTGTTCTTAATGAAACATTTCACAATCATTTCGACATCTTTAGCTAAAGGTTTTTACCCTAGAAATAAAGGTAAATAGAGAAACAGGCTGAAACTATTTTATTTGTGGTCCTGGGTGCTCGTTATTTCAAATTTGTCTCATCATTAAAACTGTACTCGTTCCGTAATAAAACATTACATCCATTAATAAAACCGGATTTAATTACACCAAACTCCTATATTTGGTTTTGTGTGAGATGTGAAATTGTATTAAATCAAGGGTTTTATGTAGTAGGGTCAGTATGATTAAAACCGTTAACATACAGGTTTTTTGAACCTCATAACTTCGTATATCAATGACATCAGCTAGACCATAATGTGTAGATGCATATATATATATATATATTATAAAGTCTCCATTCCCTTTGCTAATGTCAGTATCTCGGACCTCGTGAGCCTAGATTCTGTACATAGGAGATTCGTAACCCTCGTGTAGCTGAGCCGGGTCTGGCGTATTTTGAAACTACACGAATATCACATTCCATTTAAAACTCAGGGTTAGAAACTACGAATATCACATTCTATTTATAACTCAGGGTTATAAACTACACGAATATTAAATTCCATTTATAACTTAGGGTTAACAAAAAACTGCGCTATTTTTCATCGTCTATATTATGAAGTTGCTACCATTACATGTAGAATTGAAATCTGAAATTTTTTATCAAATTTAGTGCGTGGTAAGTTAGATAACGCACGAGAAATGAGCAAAGAAAAATTTTAAAATAGCCCCCATTTTAACATTTTCAATTAGATTTTTTTGAATCTCACTATAGCACAATATAGTAAATTTCCGTGGTGTCATGTTGGAAAACCACTTTGAGGAGGCCATAAAAAATTAGAAGCTTAATTAAAAAAGAATTTTACAAATACCAAAACGATGCTATAATTCTTATACTGGGTAAGTAAATGGGAAATTTAATAATAGTACATTTTTAATTTACAGAAGGGGAGAATGTTTTCGTTAATAAATATCGTATTTAATTCAAACAAACTATGGATGTTATATTAACTGCTGAAGTCAGCTGTTATGTAACTGTAACACACTGTTAATCTATGTTTGCACTTTTGTTGGTAAGTAAAGCAACCCAATAAATAGATTGATATTAATCATAAGACAATCATAACGTTAATAGGTTTCTATGGTAATGGACTATTGGTCGGGTTAGATATTATACAGTCTACGTGGATATTCACCATTCTTTACGTCTATCATTGTATCGTTTGTTATAATATATCTTTTTAATTTAAAAAAAAAGACAAATGTTAAATAACATATTTCTATCTAAGAATATTTATGGTTTCAAATACAACTCAATTAACGAAAGTTAATTCTAAAAAATGCGGTACGAATGTATAAAATAAATTACCAAACATAACCTTCAAAATATTTTATAAAAGAAGTTATTATATTGTTCTTTTTTACATCTATAGGGAGCAAAGTTTCAAACCGTTAATTTATAAAGTAAATAGTCTTTGCTTAGTGCTGTTTCTCCAGCAAAATATCACCAGATAATTACAAAATACCACACCTAAGGTTGAGCATTGTTACAGCGAAACTGGGTCATGCAGCCACCTTACCACTTATCTTATCCTTCTCCTTTACAGCCCATGATAATCTTTCACCTCCGTGATAATTCCCCGCCATTCTCTTCTATCCATCTCCACACGTTTCTTCTGAATTTCAACATCCTCAGATATTCCTCTCCATTGTGAATCCATCTTCTTCTATGGCTTCCCTTTCTCATCCAACCATTAATTCCTCTGCTAAACTATACCTACTACAACGATTTTCTTATTTAATTGTAATGATAAACTGATCAGATGGACTTGAATTTCTTATAAATATGGCTATCCAAACTATCATCAGTATAAAACAGCTCTAAATTATATGTTATTGTTAAATAAAGATACAATGAGTTTGAGTTATATGTAAACGGCTTCAAACCCTTGGTTCTACTCTATTTAGAAATTCTTTCGACCTGTTAGGGCTAGCATATTAATCGTAACTATCTGCACGGTGATTCAAATGTGTTTTCTGACTACAGGGTGTTTCAAAAGTTTACAAAACGTGTTTTATCTTTTAAACATATTCGTATTGCCAGGTGCTCTACACTACTTAATTCAGCTAATCAATGTAATACCTGTAACAATTACAATTATGTATTAGAAACCAATCTGAAGTAATTAAAATAAGTCCAGGCAATCATTCCACTAACATTCTTACACCGACATCAATAAAAGCAAATATAATAATCAACGCCATTAACACAGGTGCTCTAATTTACTTATCTCAGTTAATCAAAGTGTTTCCTGTAACAAATACAAATATGTATTAGAAACAAATCTGAAGTAATTAAAAAAAACACAGGCAAACATTTCACTAACTTTCTTACATTGACATCAATAAAAGCAAAAATAATACTCGACGCCATCTTCCCAAGTGCTCTACACTACTTACCTTAGCTAATCAATGTGTTATCTGTAACAATACAAATATCTATTAGAAATATATCTAAAGTAATTAAAATAAACACAGGCAAACATTTCACTAACTTTCTTACATTGACATCAATAAAAGCAAAAATAATACTCGACGCCATCTTCCCTGGTGCTCTACACTACTTACCTCAGCTAATCAATGTGTTACCTGCAACAATACAAATATGTATTAGAAACATATCTGAAATAATTAAAATAAACACAGGCAAACATTTCACTAACTTTCTTACATAAACATCAATAAAGTAAAAATAATACTCGACGCCATCTTCCCAGGTGCTCTACACTACTTACCTCAGCTAATCAATGTGTTACCTGCAACAATACAAATATGTATTAGAAACATATCTGAAATAATTAAAATAAACACAGGCAAACATTTCACTAACTTTCTTACATAAACATCAATAAAAATAAAAATAATACTCGACGCCATCTTCCCAGGTGCTCTACACTACTTACCTCAGCTAATCTATGTGTTACCTGTAGCAATACATATATGCATTAGAAACATATCTGAAATAATTAAAATAAACACAGGCAAACATTTCACTAACTTTCTTACATAAACATCAATAAAAATAAAAATAATACTCGACGCCATCTTCCCAGGTGCTCTACACTACTTACCTCAAATAATCAATGTGTTACCTGCAACAATACAAATATGTATTAGAAACAAATCTGAAATAATTAAAATAAACACAGGCAAACATTTCACTAACTTTCTTACATAAACATCAATAAAAATAAAAATAATACTCGACGCCATCTTCCCAGGTGCTCTACACTACTTACCTCAGCTAATCAATGTGTTACCTGTAACAATACAAATATGTATTAGAAACATATCTGAAATAATTAAAATAAACACAGGCAAACATTTCACTAACTTTCTTACATAAACATCAATAAAAATAAAAATAATACTCGACGCCATCTTCCCAGGTGCTCTACACTACTTACCTCAGCTAATCAATGTGTTACCTGTAACAATACAAATATGTATTAGAACCTAATCTGAAGTAATTAAAATAAACACAGGCAAACATTTCACTAACTTTCTTACATAAACATCAAAAAAAGCAATAATAATACTCGACGCCATCTTCCCAGGTGCTCTACACTACTTACCTCAGCTAATAAATGTGTTACCTGTAATAATACAAATATGTATTAGAAACATATCTGAAGTAATTAAAATAAACACAGGAAAACATTTTACTAACTTTCTTACATTGACGTCAATAAAAGGAAAAATAATAATCAACGCCATCTTCCCTGGTGCTCTTCACTACTTACCTCAGCTAATCTATGAGTAACTGTAACAATACAAACACGTATTAAAAACATATCAGAAGTAATTAAAATAAACACAGGCAAATATTTCACTAACTTTCTTACATTGACATCAATAAAAGCAAAAATAATACTCGACGCCATCTTCCCTGGTGCTCTACACTACTTACCTCAGCTAATCAATGTGTTACCTGTAACAATACATATATGTATTAGAAACATATCTGAAGTAATTAAAATACACAAAGGCAAACATTTCACTAACGTTCTTACATTGACATAAATAAACGCAAAAAAAAATACTGGTCGCCATCTTCCCAGGTGCTCTACACTACTTACCTAAGCTAATCAATCTGATATACCTGTAACAATACAAATATGTATTAGAAACATATCTGAAGTAATTAAAATACACAAAGGCAAACATTTCACTAACGTTCTTACATTGACCTCAATAAACGCAAAAAATAATACTCGACGCCATCTTCCCTGGTACTCTACCCTACTTACCTCAGCTAATCAATGTGTTACCTGTAACAATACAAATATGTATTAAAAACATATCTGAATTAATTAAAATAAACACAGTCAAACATTTCACTAACTTTCTTACATTGACATCAATAAAAATAAAAATAAAAGTCGACGCCGTCGTCCCAGGTGCTCTACACTACTTACCTCAGCTAATCAATGTGTTATCTGTAACAATACAAATATGTATTAGAAACATATCTAAAGTAATTAAAATAAACACAGGCAAACATTTCACTAATTTTCTTACATTGACATCAATAAATGCAAAAATAATACTCGACGCCATCTTCCCAGGTGCTCTACACTACTTACCTCAGCTAATCAATGTGTTACCTGAAACAATACAAATATGCATTAGAAACATATCTGAAATAATTAAAATAAACACAGGCAAACATTTCACTAACTTTCTTACATAAACATCAATAAAAGTAAAAATAATACTCGACGCAATCTTCCCAGGTGCTCTACACTACTTACCTCAGCTAATCAATGTGTTACCTGTAACATTACAAATATGTATTAGAAATATATCTGAAATAATTAAAATAAACACAGGCAAACATTTCACTAACTTTCTTACATAAACATCAATAAAAGCAAAAATAATACTCGACGCCATCTTCCCAGGTGCTCTACACTACTTACCTCAGCTAATCAATGTGTTACCTGTAACAATACAAACACGTATTAAAAACATATCTGAATTAATTAAAATAAACACAGTCAAACATTTCACTAACTTTCTTACATTGACATCAATAAAAATAAAAATAATACTCGACGCCATCTTCCCAGGTGCTCTACACTACTTACCTCAGCTAATCAATGTGTTACCTGCAACATTACAAATATGTATTAGAAATATATCGTAAGAAATTAAAATAAACTCAGGCAAACATTTCACTAACTTTCTTACATAGACATCAATCAAATCAAAATAATACTCGACGCTTTCTTCCCTGGTGCTCTACACTACTTACCTCAGCTAATCAATGTGTTACCTGTAGCAATACAAACACGTATTAAAAACATATCTGAATTAATTAAAATAAACACAGTCAAACATTTCACTAACTTTCTTACACTGACATCAATAAAAGCAAAAATAATACTCGACGCCATCTTCCCAAGTGCTCTACACTACTTACCTCAGCTAATCAATGTGTTACCTGTAGCAATACAAACACGTATTAGAAACATATCTGAAATAATTAAAATAAACACAGGCAAACATTTCACTAACTTGCTTACATAAACATCAAAAAAAGCAATAATAATACTCGGCGCCTTCGTCCCAGGTGCTCTTCACTACTTACCTCAGCTAATCTATGTGTTAACTGTAACAATACTAATATGTATTAAAAACATATCTGATGTAATTAAAATACACACAGGCAAACATTTCACTAACTTTCTTACATAAACATCAAAAAAAGCAATAATAATACTCGGCGCCTTCGTCCCTGGTGCTCTTCACTACTTACCTCAGCTAATCTATGTGTTAACTGTAACAATACTAATATGTATTAAAAACATATCTGATGTAATTAAAATACACACAGTCAAATATTTTACTAACTTTCTTACATTGACATCAAAAAAAGCAATAATAATACTCGACGCCATCTTCCCAGGTGCTCTACACTACTTACATCAGCTAATCAATCTGATATACCTGTAACAATACAAATATGTATTAGAAACATATCTGAAGTAATTAAAATACACACAGGCAAACATTTCACTAACTTTCTTACATTGACATCAAAAAAAGCAATAATAATACTCGACGCCATCTTCCCAGGTGCTCTACACTACTTACCTAAGCTAATCAATCTGATATACCTGTAACAATACAAATATGTATTAGAAACATATCTGAAGTAATTAAAATACACAAAGGCAAACATTTCACTAACGTTCTTACATTGACATCAATAAACGCAAAAAATAATACTCGACGCCATCTTCCTAGGTACTCTACACTACTTACCTCAGCTAATCAATGTGTTACCTGTAAAAATACAAATATGTATTAAAAACATATCTGAATTAATTAAAATAAACACAGTCAAACATTTCACTAACTTTCTTACATAGACATCAATCAAATCAAAAATAATACACGGCGCCTTCGTCCCAGGTGCTCTACACTACTTACCTCAGCTAATCAATGTGTTACCTGTAACAATACAAACACGTATTAAAAACATATCTAAATTAATTAAAATAAACACAGTCAAACATTTCACTAACTTTCTTACATTGACATCAATAAAAATAAAAATAATACTCGACGCCGTCGTCCCAGGTGCTCTACACTACTTACCTCAGCTAATCAATGTGTTATCTGTAACAATACAAATATGTATTAGAAACATATATGAAATAATTAAAATAAACACAGTCAAACATTTCACTAACTTACTTACATTGACATCAATAAAAGAAAAAATAATACTCGACGCCATCTTCCCAGGTGACCTACACTACTTACCTCAGCTTATCAATGTGTCACCTGTAACGATACAAATATGTATTAGAAACATATCTAAAGTAATTAAAATAAACACAGGAAAACATTTCACTAATTTTCTTACATTGACATCAATAAATGCAAAAATAATACTCGACGCCATCTTCCCAGGTGCTCTACACTACTTACCTCAGCTAATCAATGTGTTACCTGCAACAATACAAATATGTATTAGAAACATATCTGAAATAATTAAAATAAACACCGGCAAACATTTCACTAACTTTCTTACATAAACATCAATAAAAATAAAAATAATACTCGACGCCATCTTCCCAGGTGCTCTACACTACTTACCTCAGCTAATCAATGTGTTACCTGTAACAATACAAATATGTATTAGAACCTAATCTGAAGTAATTAAAATAAACACAGGCAAACATTTCACTAACTTTCTTACATAAACATCAAAAAAAGCAATAATAATACTCGACGCCATCTTCCCAGGTACTCTACACTACTTACCTCAGCTAATCAATGTGTTACCTGTAATAATACAAATATGTATTAGAAACATATCTGAAGTAATTAAAATGAACACAGGAAAACATTTTACTAACTTTCTTACATTGACGTCAATAAAAGGTAAAATAATACTCAACGCCATCTTCCCTGGTGCTCTTCACTACTTACCTCAGCTAATCTATGAGTAACTGTAACAATACAAACACGTATTAAAAACATATCAGAAGTAATTAAAATAAACACAGGCAAACATTTCACTAACTTTCTTACATAAACATCAATAAAAGTAAAAATAATACTCGACGCCATCTTCCCAGGTGCTCTACACTACTACCTCAGCTAATCAATGTGTTACCTGCAACAATACAAATATGTATTAGAAACATATCTGAAATAATTAAAATAAACACAGGCAAACATTTCACTAACTTTCTTACATAAACATCAATAAAAGCAAAAATAATACTCGACGCCATCTTCCCAGGTGCTCTACACTACTTACCTCAGCTAATCAATGTGTTACCTGTAACATTACAAATATGTATTAGAAATATATCGTAAGAAATTAAAATAAACTCAGGCAAACATTTCACTAACTTTCTTACATAGACATCAATCAAATCAAAATAATACTCGACGCCATCTTCCCAGGTGCTCTACACTACTTACCTCAACTAATCAATGTGTCACCTGTAACATTACAAATATGTATTAGAAACATATCTGAAATAATTAAAATAAACACAGGCAAACATTTCACTAACTTTCTTACATAAACATCAAAAAAGCAATAATAATACTCGGCGCCTTCGTCCCAGGTGCTCTTCACTACTTACCTCAGCTAATCTATGTGTTAACTGTAACAATACTAATATGTATTAAAAACATATCTGATGTAATTAAAATACACACAGGCAAATATTTTACTAACTTTCTTACATTGACATCAAAAAAAGCAATGATAATACTCGACGCCATCTTCCCAGGTGCTCTACACTACTTACATCAGCTAATCAATCTGATATACCTGTAACAATACAAATATGTATTAGAAACATATCTGAAGTAATTAAAATACACACAGGCAAACATTTCACTAACTTTCTTACATTGACATCAAAAAAAGCAATAATAATATTAGACGCCATCTTCCCAGGTGCTCTACACTACTTACCTCAGCTAATCAATGTGTTACCTGTAACAATACAAATATGAATTAGAAACATATCTGATGTAATTAAAATATACGCAGGCAAACATTTCACTAACTTTCTTACATTGACATAAACAAAAGCAAAAAAAAAATACTCGTCGCCATCTTCCCAGGTGCTCTACACTACTTACCTCAGCTAATCAATCTGATATACCTGTAACAATACAAATATGTATTACAAACATATCTGAAGTAATTAAAATACACAAAGGCAAACATTTCACTAACGTTCTTACATTGACATCAATAAACGCAAAAAATAATACTCGACGCCATCTTCCTAGGTACTCTACACTACTTACCTCAGCTAATCAATGTGTTACCTGTCACAATACAAATACGTATTAAAAACATATCTGAATTAATTAAAATAAACACAGTCAAACATTTCACTAACTTTCTTACATTGACATCAATAAAAATAAAAATAATACTCGACGCCGTCGTCCCAGGTGCTCTACACTACTTACCTCAGCTAATCAATGTGTTATCTGTAACAATACAAATATGTATTAGAAACATATATGAAATAATTAAAATAAACACAGTCAAACATTTCACTAACTTACTTACATTGACATCAATAAAAGAAAAAATAATACTCGACGCCATTTTCCCAGGTGCTCTTCACTACTTACCTCAGCTAATTTATGAGTAACTGTAACAATACAAACACGTATTAAAAACATATCTCAATTAAAATAAACACAGTCAAACATTTCACTAACTTTCGTACATTGACATCAATAAAAGCAAAAATAATACTCGACGCCATCTTCCCAGGTGACCTACACTACTTACCTCAGCTTATCAATGTGTCACCTGTAACGATACAAATATCTATTAGAAACATATCTAAAGTAATTAAAATAAACACAGGCAAACATTTCACTAATTTTCTTACATTGACATCAATAAAAGCAAAAATAATACTCGACGCCATCTTCCCTGGTGCTCTACACTACTTACCTCAGCTAATCAATGTGTTACCTGTAACATTACAAATATGTATTAGAAATATATCGTAAGAAATTAAAATAAACTCAGGCAAACATTTCACTAACTTTCTTACATAGACATCAATCAAATCAAAATAATACTCGACGCTTTCTTGCCAGCTGCTCTACACTACTTACCTCAGCTAATCAATGTGTTACCTGTAACATTACAAATATGTATTAGAAATATATCGTAAGAAATTAAAATAAACTCAGGCAAACATTTCACTAACTTTCTTACATAGACATCAATCAAATCAAAATAATACTCGACGCTTTCTTGCCAGGTGCTCTTCACTACTTACCTCAGCTAATCAATGTGTTACCTGTAACATTACAAATATGTATTAGAAACATATCTGAAATAATTAAAATAAACACAGGCAAACATTTCACTAACTTTCTTACATAAACATCAAAAAAAGCAATAATAATTACTCGGCGCCTTCGTCCCAGGTGCTCTTCACTACTTACCTCAGCTAATCTATGTGTTACCTGCAACAATACAAATATGTATTAAAAACATATCTGATGTAATTAAAATACACACAGGCAAATATTTTACTAACTTTCTTACATTGACATCAAAAAAAGCAATAATAATACTCGACGCCATCTTCCCAGGTGCTCTACACTACTTACATCAGCTAATCAATCTGATATAACTGTAACAATACAAATATGTATTAGAAACATATCTGAAGTAATTAAAATACACACAGGCAAACATTTCACTAACTTTCTTACATTGACATCAAAAAAAGCAATAATAATACTCGACGCCATCTTCCCAGGTGCTCTACACTACATACATCAGCTAATCAATGTGTTACCTGTAACAATCCAAATATGAATTAGAAACATATCTGATGTAATTAAAATATACGCAGGCAAACATTTTACTAACTTTCTTACATTGACATAAATAAAAGCAAAAAAAAAATACTCGTCGCCATCTTCCCAGGTGCTCTACACTACTTACCTAAGCTAATCAATCTGATATACCTGTAACAATACAAATATGTATTAGAAACATATCTGAAGTAATTAAAATACACAAAGGCAAACATTTCACTAACGTTCTTACATTGACATCAATAAACGCAAAAAATAATACTCGACGCCATCTTCCTAGGTACTCTACACTACTTACCTCAGCTAATCAATGTGTTACCTGTAACAATACAAATATGTATTAAAAACATATCTGAATTAATTAAAATAAACACAGTCAAACATTTCACTAACTTTCTTACATAGACATCAATCAAATCAAAAATAATACTCGGCGCCTTCGTCCAAGGTGCTCTACACTACTTACCTCAGCTAATCAATGTGTTACCTGTAACAATACAAACACGTATTAAAGACATATCTGAATTAATTAAAATAAACACAGTCAAACATTTCACTAACTTTCTTACATTGACATCAATAAAAATAGAAAGAATACTCGACGCCGTCGTCCCAGGTGCTCTACACTACTTACCTCAGCTAATCAATGTGTTATCTGTAACAATACAAATATGTATTAGAAACATATATGAAATAATTAAAATAAACACAGTCAAACATTTCACTAACTTACTTACATTGACATCAATAAAAGCAAAAATAATACTCGACGCCATCTTCCCTGGTGCTCTACACTACTTACCTCAGCTAATCAATGTGTTACCTGTAACATTACAAATATGTATTAGAAATATATCGTAAGAAATTAAAATAAACTCAGGCAAACATTTCACTAACTTTCTTACATAGACATCAATCAAATCAAAATAATACTCGACGCTTTCTTGCCAGCTGCTCTACACTACTTACCTCAGCTAATCAATGTGTTACCTGTAACATTACAAATATGTATTAGAAATATATCGTAAGAAATTAAAATAAACTCAGGCAAACATTTCACTAACTTTCTTACATAGACATCAATCAAATCAAAATAATACTCGACGCTTTCTTGCCAGGTGCTCTTCACTACTTACCTCAGATAATCAATGTGTTACCGATAACATTACAAATATGTATTAGAAACATATCTGAAATAATTAAAATAAACACAGGCAAACATTTCACTAACTTTCTTACATAAACATCAAAAAAAGCAATAATAATACTCGGCGCCTTCGTCCCAGGTGCTCTTCACTACATACCTCAGCTAATCTATGTGTTACCTGCAACAATACAAATATGTATTAAAAACATATCTGATGTAATTAAAATACACACAGGCAAATATTTTACTACCTTTCTTACATTGACATCAAAAAAAGCAATAATAATACTCGACGCCATCTTCCCAGGTGCTCTACACTACTTACATCAGCTAATCAATCTCATATACCTGTAACAATACAAATATGTATTAGAAACATATCTGAAGTAATTAAAATACACACAGGCAAACATTTCACTAACTTTCTTACATTGACATCAAAAAAAGCAATAATAATACTCGACGCCATCTTCCCAGGTGCTCTACACTACTTACATCAGCTAATCAATGTGTTACCTGTAACAATCCAAATATGAATTAGAAACATATCTGATGTAATTAAAATATACGCAGGCAAACATTTTACTAACTTTCTTACATTGACATAAATAAAAGCAAAAAAAATACTCGTCGCCATCTTCCCAGGTGCTCTACACTACTTACCTAAGCTAATCAATCTGATATACCTGTAACAATACAAATATGTATTAGAAACATATCTGAAGTAATTAAAATACACAAAGGCAAACATTTCACTAACGTTCTTACATTGACATCAATAAACGCAAAAAATAATACTCGACGCCATCTTCCTAGGTACTCTTCACTACTTACCTCAGCTAATTTATGAGTCACTGTAACAATACAAACACGTATTAAAAACATATCTGAATTAATTAAAATAAACACAGTCAAACATTTCACTAACTTTCTTACAAAGACATCAATCAAATCAAAAATAATACTCGGCGCCTTCGTCCCAGGTGCTCTACACTACTTACCTCAGCTAATCAATGTGTTACCTGTAACAATACAAACACGTATTAAAAACATATCTGAATTAATTAAAATAAACACAGTCAAACATTTCACTAACTTTCTTACATTGACATCAATTAAAATAAAAATAATACTCGACGCCGTCGTCCCAGGTGCTCTACACTACTTACCTCAGCTAATCAATGTGTTACCTGTAACAATACAAATATGTATTAGAAACATATATGAAATAATTAAAATAAACACAGTCAAACATTTCACTAACTTACTTACATTGACATCAATAAAAGAAAAAATAATACTCGACGCCATTTTCATAGGTGCTCTTCACTACTTACCTCAGCTAATTTATGAGTAACTGTAACAATACAAACACGTATAAAAAAATATCTGAATTAATTAAAATAAACACAGTCAAACATTTCACTAACTTTCGTACATTGACATCAATAAAAGCAAAAATAATACTCGACGCCATCTTCCCAGGTGACCTACACTACTTACCTCAGCTAATCAATGTGTTACCTGTAACGATACAAATATGTATTAGAAACATATCTAAAGTAATTAAAATAAACACAGGCAAACATTTCACTAACTTTCGTACATTGACATCAAAAAAAGCAAAAATAATACTCGACGCCATCTTCCCAGGTGACCTACACTACTTACCTCAGCTAATCAATGCGTTACCTGTAACGATACAAATATGTATTAGAAACATATCTAAAGTAATTAAAATAAACACAGTCAAACATTTCACTAACTTTCGTACATTGACATCAATAAAAGCAAAAATAATACTCGCCGCCATCTTCCCAGGTGACCTACACTACTTACCTCAGCTAATCAATGTGTCACCTGTAACGATACAAATATGTATTAGAAACATATCTAAAGTAATTAAAATAAACACAGGCAAACATTTCACTAATTTTCTTACATTGACATCAATAAATGCAAAAATAATACTCGACGCCATCTTCACAGGTGCTCTACACTACTTACCTCAGCTAATCAATGTGATACCTGAAACAATACAAATAAATGCATTAGAAACATATCTGAAATAATTAAAATAAACACAGGCAAACATTTCACTAACTTTCTTACATAAACATCAATAAAAGTAAAAATAATACTCGACGCCATCTTCCCAGGTGCTCTACACTACTTACCTCAGCTAATCAATGTAGTACCTGCAACAATACAAATATGTATTAGAAACATATCTGAAATAATTAAAATAAACACAGGCAAACATTTCACTAACTTTCTTACATAAACATCAATAAAAGTAAAAATAATACTCGACGCCGTCGTCCCAGGTACTCTACACTACTTAACTAAGCTAATCAATGTGTTACCTGTAATAATACAAATATGTATTAGAAATATATCTGAAATAATTAAAATAAACACAGGCAAACATTTCACTAACTTTCTTACATAAACATCAAAAAAAGCAATAATAATACTCGGCGCCATCGTCCCAGGTGCTCTTCACTACTTACCTCAGCTAATCTATGTGTTAACTGTAACAATACTAATATGTATTAAAAACATATCTGATGTAATTAAAATACACACAGGCAAATATTTTACTAACTTTCTTACATTGACATCAAAAAAAGCAATAATAATACTCGACGCCATCTTCCCAGGTGCTCTACACTACTTACATCAGCTAATCAATCTCATATACCTGTAACAATACAAATATGTATTAGAAACATATCTGAAGTAATTAAAATACACACAGGCAAACATTTCACTAACTTTCTTACATAAACATCAAAAAAAGCAATAATATTACTCGGCGCCATCGTCCCAGGTGCTCTTCACTACTTACCTCAGCTAATCTATGTGTTAACTGTAACAATACTAATATGTATTAAAAACATATCTGATGTAATTAAAATACACACAGGCAAATATATTACTAACTTTCTTACATTGACATCAAAAAAAGCAATAATAATACTCGACGCCATCTTCCCAGGTGCTCTACACTACTTACCTCAGCTAATCAATGTGTTACCTGTAACATTACAAATATGTATTAGAAACATATCTAAAATAATTAAAATAAACACAGGCAAACATTTCACTAACTTTCTTACATAAACATCAAAAAAAGCAATAATAATACTCGGCGCCATCGTCCCAGGTGCTCTTCACTGCTTACCTCAGCTAATCTATGTGTTAACTGTAACAATACTAATATGTATTAAAAACATATCTGATGTAATTAAAATACACACAGGCAAATATTTTACTAACTTTCTTACATTGACATCAAAAAAAGCAATAATAATACTCGACGCCATCTTCCCAGGTGCTCTACACTACTTACATCAGCTAATCAATCTGATATACCTGTAACAATACAAATATGTATTAGAAACATATCTGAAGTAATTAAAATACACACAGGCAAACATTTCACTAACTTTCTTACATTGACATCAAAAAAAGCAATAATAATACTCGACGCCATCTTCCCAGGTGCTCTACACTACTTACCTCAGCTAATTTATGAGTAACTGTAACAATACAAACACGTATTAAAAACATATCTGAATTAATTAAAATAAACACAGTCAAACATTTCACTAACTTTCTTACATTGACATCAATAAAAGCAAAAATAATACTCGACGCCATCTTCCCAGGTGACCTACACTACTTACCTCAGCTTATCAATGTGTCACCTGTAACGATACAAATATGTATTAGAAACATATCTCAAGTAATTAAAATAAACACAGGCAAACATTTCACTAATTTTCTTACATTGACATCAATAAATGCAAAAATAATACTCGACGCCATCTTCTCAGGTGCTCTACACTACTTACCTCAGCTAATCAATGTGTTACCTGAAACAATACAAACACGTATTAAAAACATATCTGAATTAATTAAAATAAACACAGTCAAACATTTCACTAACTTTCTTACATAAACATCAATAAAAGCAAAAATAATACTCGACGCCATCTTCCCAGGTGACCTACACTACTTACCTCAGCTTATCAATGTGTCACCTGTAACGATACAAATATGTATTAGAAATATATCTGAAGTAATAAAAATAAACACTGGCAAACATTTCACTAACTTTCTTACATAGACATCAATCAAATCAAAAATAATACTCGGCGCCTTCGTCCCAGGTGCTCTACACTACTTACCTCAGCTAATCAATCTGATATACCTGTAACAATACAAATATGTATTAGAAACATATCTGAAGTAATTAAAATACACACAGGCAAACATTTCACTAACGTTCTTAAACTGATATCAATAAACGCAAAAAAAAATACTCAACGCCATCTTCCCAGGTGCTCTACACTACTTACCTCAGCTAATCAATGTGTTACCTGTAACATTACAAATAAGTATTAGAAACATATCGTAAGAAATTAAAATAAACTCAGGCAAACATTTCACTAACTTTATTACATAGACATCAATAATAGCAAAATTATACTCGACGCTTTCTTGCCAGGTGCTCTACACTACTTACCTCAGCTAATCAATGTGTTACCTGTAACATTACAAATATGTATTAGAAACTTATCTGAAATAATTAAAATAAACTCAGTCAAACATTTCACTAACTTTCTTACATAGACATCAATCAAATCAAAAATAATACTCAACGCCGTCGTCCCAGGTGCTCTACACTACTTACCTCAGCTAATCAATGTGTTACCTGTAACAATACAAACACGTATTAAAAACATATCTGAAATAATTAAAATAAACACAGTCAAACATTTCACTAACTTTCTTACATAGAAATCAATCAAATCAAAAATAATACTCGACGCCGTCGTCCCAGGTGCTCTACAATACTTACCTCAGCTAATCAATGTGTTACCTGTAACAATACAAACACGTATTAAAAACATATCTGAATTAATTAAAATAAACACAGTCAAACATTTCACTAACTTTCTTTCATAGACATCAATCAAATCAAAAATAATACTCGGCGCCTTCGTCCCAGGTGCTCTACACTACTTACCTCAGCTAATCAATGTGTTACCTGTAACAATACAAACACGTATTAAAAACATATCTGAATTAATTAAAATAAACACAGTCAAACATTTCACTAACTTTCTTACATAGACATCAATCAAATCAAAAATAATACTCGACGCCGTCGTCCCAGGTGCTCTTCACTACTTACCTCAGCTAATTTATGAGTAACTGTAACAATACAAACACGTATTAAAAACATATCTGAATTAATTAAAATAAACACAGGCAAACATTTCACTAACTTTCTTACATTGACATCAATTAAATCAAAAATAATACTCGACGACATCTTCCCAGGTGCTCTACACTACTTACCTCAGCTAATCAATGTGTCAACTAATACAATACAAATATGTATTAAAAACATATCAGAATTAATTAAAATAAACACAGGCAAACATTTTACTAACTTTCGTACATTTTCATCGATAAAAGCAATAATAATACTCGACGTCATCTTCCCAGGTGCTCTACACTACTTACCTCAGCTAATCAATGAGTCACCTACAACAAAACAAATATGTTTTAAAATCATATCTGAAGTAATTAAAATAAACACAGGCAAATATTTCACTAACTTTCGTACATTGACATCAATAAAAGCAATAATAATACTCGACGCCATCTTCCCAGGTGCTCTACACTACTTACCTCAGCTAATAAATGTGTTACCTGTAACAATACAAATATGTATTAGAAACATATCTGAAGTAATTAAAATAAACAGAGGCAAACATTTCACTAACTTTCTTACATTGGCATCAATAAAAGCATAAATAATACTTGACGCCATCTTCCCAGGTGCTCTACACTACTTACCTCAGCTAATCAATGAGTCACCTATAACAATACAAATATGTTTTAAAAGCATATCTGAAGTAATTAAAATAAACACAGGCAAACATTTCACTAACTTTCTTACATTGACATCAATAAAAGCAAAAATAATAGTCGGTGCCATCTTCCCTGGTGCTCTACACTACTTAACTCAGCTAATAAATGTGTTACCTGTAACAATACAAATATGTATTAGAAACATATCTGAAATAATTAAAATAAACAGAGGCAAACATTTCACTAACTTTCTTACATTGGCATCAATAAAAGCATAAATAATACTTGACGACATCTTCCCAGGTGCTCTACACTACTTACCTCAGCTAATCAATGTGTTACCTGTAACAATACAAACACGTATTAAAAACATATCTTAATTAATTAAAATAAACACAGTCAAACATTTCACTAACTTTCTTACATAGACATCAATCAAATCAAAAATAATACTCGACGCCGTCGTCCCAGGTGCTCTTCACTACTTACCTCAGCTAATTTATGAGTAACTGTAACAATACAAACACGTATTAAAAACATATATGAATTAATTAAAATAAACACAGGCAAACATTTCACTAACTTTCTTACATTGACATCAATAAAAGCAAAAATAAAACTCGGTGCCATCTTCCCAAGTGACCTACACTACTTACCTCAGCTAATAAATGTGTTACCTGTAACAATTACAATTATGTAATAGAAACATATCTGATGTAATTAAAATAAACACAGGCAAACATTTCACTAACTTTCGTATATTGACATTAATAAAAGCAATAATAATACTCGACGCCATCTTCCCAAGTGACCTACACTACTTACCTCAGCTAATCAATGTGTTACCTGTAACAATACAAATATGTATTAGAAACATATATGATGTAATTAAAATAAACACAGGCAAACATTTCACTAACTTTCTTACAATGACATCAATCAAACCAAAAATAATACTTGACGCCATCTTCCTAGGTGCTCTACACTACTTACCTCAGCTAATCAATGTGTTACCTGTAACAATACAAATATGTATTAGAAACATATATGATGTAATTAAAATAAACACAGGCAAACATTTCACTAACTTTCTTACAATGACATCAATCAAACCAAAAATAATACTTGACGCCATCTTCCCAGGTGCTCTACACTACTTACCTCAGCTAATCAATATGTCACCTAATACAATACAAATATGTATTAAAAACATATCAGAAGTAATTAAAATAAACACAGGCAAACATTTCACTAACTTTCTTACATTGACATCAATAAAAGAATAAATATTACTTGACGCCATCTTCCTAGGTGCTCTACACTACTTACCTCAGCTAATCAATGTGTTACCTGTAACAATACAAATATGTATTAAAAACATATCAGAAGTAATTAAAATAAACACAGGCAAACATTTCACTAACTTTCTTACATTGACATCAATAAAAGAATAAATATTACTTGACGCCATCTTCCCAGGTGCTCTACACTACTTACCTCAGCTAATCAATATGTCACATAATACAATACAAATATGTATTAAAAACATATCAGAAGTAATTAAAATAAACACAGGCAAACATTTCACTAACTTTCTTACATTGACATCAATAAAAGAATAAATATTACTTGACGCCATCTTCCCAGGTGCTCTACACTACTTACCTCAGCTAATCAATATGTCACCTAATACAATACAAATTAGTATTAAAAACATATCTGAAGTAATTAAAATAAACACAGGCAAACATTTCACTAACTTTCTTACATTGACATCAATCAAATCAAAAATAATACTCGACGTCATCTCCCAGGTGGTCTACACTACTTACCTAAGCTAATCAATGAGTCACCTATAACAATACAAATATGTATTAAAAACATATCTGAAGTATTTAAAATAAATACAGGCAAATATTTTACTAACTTTCTTACACTGACATCAATAAACGCAAAAATAATACTCGACGCCATCTTCCCAGGTGCTCTACACTAAATACCTCAGCTAATAAATGTGTTACCTGTAACAATTACAATTCTGTATTAGAAATATATCTGAAGTAATTATAATAAACTCAGGCAAACATTTTACTAACTTTCTTACACTGACATCAATAAACGCAAAAATAATACTCGACGCCATCTTCCCAGGTGCTCTACACTACTTACCTCAGCTAATCAATGTGTTACCTGTAACAATACAAATATGTATTAGAAACACATATGAAGTAATTAAAATAAACACAGGCAAACATTTCACTACCTTTCTTACATTGACATCAATAAAAGTATAAATAATACTTGACGCCATCTTCCCAGGTGCTCTACACTACTTACCTCAGCTAATCAATATGTCACCTAATACAATACAAATATGTTTTAAAAAAATATCTGAAGTAATTAAAATAAATACAGGCAAATATTTTACTAACTTTCGTACATTGACATCAATAAAAGCAAAAATAATACTCGACGCCATCTTCCCAGTTGCTCTACACTACTTACCTCAGCTAATCAATCTGTTATACCTGTAACAATACAAATATGTATTAGAAACATACATGAAGTAATTAAAATAAACACAGGCAAACATTTCACTAACTTTCTTACATTGACATCAATAAAAGTATAAATAATACTTGACGCCATCTTCCTTGGTGATCTACACTACTTACCTCAGCTAATCAATGTGTCAACTAATACAATACAAATATGTATTATAAACATATCTGAAGTAATTAAAATAAACACAGGCAAATATTTCACTAACTTTCTTACATTGACATCAATAAACGCAAAAATAATACTCGACGCCATCTTCCTAGGTGTTCTACACTACTTACCTCAGCTAATCAATGTGTTACCTGTAACAATACAAATATGTATTAGAAATATATCTGAAGTAATTAAAATATACGCAGGCAAACATTTCACTAACTTTCTTACATTGACATCAATAAAAGCAAAAATAATACTCGACGCCATATCCATAGGTGCTCTACACTACTTACCTTAGGTAATCAACGTGTTATCTGTAAAAATACAAATATGTATTAGAAACATATCTTAAGTAATTAAAATAAACACAGGCAAACATTTCACTAACTTTCTTACATTGACATCAATAAAATCAAAAATAATACTCGACGCCATCTCCCCAGGTGTTCTACGCTACTTACCTCAGCTAATCAATGTGTTACCTGTAACAATACAAATATGTATTAGAAACATATCTGAAGTAATTAAAATACACAAAGGCAAACATTTCACTAACTTTCTTACATTGACATAAATAAAAGCAAATAAAAATAAAAATACTCGACGCCATCTTCCCAGGTGCTCTACACTACTTACCTAAGCTAATCAGTCAGATATACCTGTAACAATACAAATATGTATTAGAAACATATCTGAAGTAATTAAAATAAACACAGGCAAACATTTCACTAACGTTCTTACATTGATATCAATAAACGCAAAAAATAATACTCGACGCCATCTTCCTAGGTACTCTACACTATTTACCTCAGCTAATCAATGTGTTACCTGTAACAATACAAATACGTATTAAAAACATATCTGAATTAATTAAAATAAACACAGTCAAACATTTCACTAAGTTTCTTACATTGACATCAATAAAAATAAAAATAATACTCGACGCCGTCGTCCCAGGTGCTCTACACTACTTACCTCAGCTAATCAATGTGTTATCTGTAACAATACAAATATGTATTAAAACCATATCAGAAGTAATTAAAATAAACACAGGCAAACAATTCACTAACTTTCTTACATTGACATCAATAAAAGCATAAATAATACTTGACGCCATCTTCCCAGGTGCTCTACACTACTTACCTCAGCTAATCAATGTGTCACCTAATACAATACAAATATGTATTAAAAACATATCAGAAGTAATTAAAATAAACACAGGCAAACAATTCACTAACTTTCTTACATTGACATCAATAAAAGCAATAATATTACTCGACGCCATCTTCCCAGGTGCTCTACACTACTTACCTCAGCTAATCAATGAGTCACCTATAACAAAACAAATATGTTTTAAAAACATATCTGAAGTAATTAAAATAAACACAGGCAAACATTTCACTAACTTTCGTGCATTGACATCAATAAAAGCAATAATAATAATTGACGCCATCTTCCCAGGTGTTCTAAAATACTTACCTCAGCTAATCAATGTGTTACCTGTAGCAATACAAATATGTATTAGAAACATATCTGATGTAATTAAAATATACGCAGTCAAACATTTCACTAACTTTCTTACAATGACATCAATCAAACCAAAAATAATACTCGACGCCATCTTCCTAGGTGCTCTACACAACTTACCTCAGCTAATCAATGTGTTACCTGTAGCAATACAAATATGTATTAGAAACATATCTGATGTAATTAAAATATACGCAGGCAAACATTTCACTAACTTTCTTACATTGACATTAATAAAAGCAAAAATAATACTCGACGCCATCTTCCTTGGTGTTTTACACTACTTACCTCAGCTAATCAATGTGTTACCTGTAACAATACAAATATGTATTAGAAACATATCTGAAGTAATTAAAATAAACAAAGGCAAACATTTCACTAACTTTCTTACATTGACATCAATAAAAGCAAAAATAATACTCGACGCCATCTTCCCAGGTGTTCTACACTACTTACCTCAGCTAATCTATGTGATACCTGTAACAATACAAATATGTATTAGAAACATATATGATGTAATTAAAATATACGCAGGCAAACATTTCACTAACTTTCTTACATTGACATAAATAAAAGCAAAAAAAAATAAAAATACTCGACGCCATCTTCCCAGGTGCTCTACACTACTTACCTAAGCTAATAAATGTGTTACCTGTAACAATTACAAAATCTGTATTAGAAATATATCTGAAGTAATTAAAATACACAAAGGCAAACATTTTACTAACTTTCTTACACTGACATCAAAAAACGCAAAAATAATACTCGACGCCATCTTCCCAGGTGCTCTACACTAAATACCTCAGCTAATAAATGTGTTACCTGTAACAATTACAATTCTGTATTAGAAATATATCTGAAGTAATTATAATAATCTCAGGCAAAAATTTTACTAACTTTCTTACACTGACATCAATAAACGCAAAAATAATACACGACGCCATCTTCCCAGGTGCTCTACACTACTTACCTCAGCTAATCAATATGTTACCTGTAACAATACAAATATCTATTAGAAACATATCTGAAGTAATTAAAATAAACACAGGCAAACATTTCACTAACTTTCTTACATTGACATCAATCAAATCAAAAATATTACTCGACGCCATCTTCCTAGGTGCTCTATAATACTTACCAAATCTATTTAATCTGATATACCTGTAACAATACAAATATGTATTAGAAACATATCTGAAGTAATTAAAATACATACAGGCAAACATTTCACTAACTTTCTTACATTGACATCAGTAAAAGCAAAAATAATACTCGACGCCATCTTCCTAGGTGATCTACACTACTTACCTCAGCTAATCAATGTGTTACCTGTAACAATACAAATATGTATTAGAAACATATCTGAAGTAATTAAAATATACGCAGGCAAACATTTCACTAACTTTCTTACATTGACATCAATAAAATCAAAAATAATACTCGACGCCATCTTCCTTGGTGTTCTACACTACTTACCAAAGCTAATCAATCTGATATACCTGTAACAATACAAATATGTATTAGAAACATATCTGAAGTAATTAAAATACACACAGGCAAACATTACACTAACTTTCTTACATTGACATCAATAAAAGCAAAAATAATACTCGACGCCATCTTCCCAGGTGCTCTACACTACTTACCTCAGCTAATCAATGTGTTACCTGTAACAATACAAATATGTATTAGAAATATATCTGAAGTAATAAAAATAAACACTGGCAAACATTTCACTAACTTTCAAACATTGACATCAATAAAAGCAAAAATAATACTGGACGTCATCTTCCTAGGTGCTCTACACTACTTACCTCAGCTAATCTATGTGTTACCTGTAACAATACAAATATGTATTAGAAACATATCTGAAGTAATTAAAATACACACAGGCAAACATTTCACTAACGTTCTTACACTGATATCAATAAACGCAAAAAATAATACTCGACGCCATCTTCCCAGGTGCTCTACACTACTTACCTCAGCTAATCAATGTGTTACCTGTAAAAATACAAATATGTATTAAAAATATATCTGAAGTAATAAAAATAAACACAGGCAAACATTTCACTAATATTCAAACATTGACATCAATAAAATCAAAAATAATACTCGACGCCATCTTCCTAGGTGCTCTACACTACTTACCTCAGCTAATCAATATGTTACCTGTAACAATACAAATATGTATTAGAAACATATCTGATATAATTAAAATATACGCAGGCATACATTTCACTAACTTTCTTACATTGACATCAATAAAAACAAAAATAATACTCGTCGATAACTCCCCAGGTGCTCTACACTACTTACCAAAGCTAATCAATCTGATATACCTGTAACAATACAAATATGTATTAGAAACATATCTGAAGTAATTAAAATACACACAGGCAAACATTACACTAACTTTCTTACATTGACATCAATAAAAGCAAAAATAATACTCGACGCCATCTTCCCAGGTGCTCTACACTACTTACCTCAGCTAATCTATGTGTTACCTGTAACAATACAAATATGTATTAAAAACATATCTCAAGTAATAAAAATAAACACAGGCAAACATTTCACTAACTTTCAAACATTGACATCAATAAAATCAAAAATAATACTCGACGCCATCTTCCTAGGTGCTCTACACTACTTACCTCAGCTAATCAATATGTTACCTGTAACAATACAAATATGTATTAGAAACATATCTGAAGTAACTTAAATAAACAAAGGCAAACATTTCACTAACTTTCTTACATTGACATCAATAAAGCAAAAATAATACTCGTCGATAACTCCCCAGGTGCTCTACACTACTTACCAAAGCTAATCAATCTGATATACCTGTAACAATACAAATATGTATTAGAAACATATCTGAAGTAATTAAAATACACACAGGCAAACATTACACTAACTTTCTTACATTGACATCAATAAAAGCAAAAATAATACTCGACGCCATCTTCCCAGGTGCTCTACACTACTTACCTCAGCTAATCTATGTGTTACCTGTAACAATACAAATATGTATTAAAAACATATCTCAAGTAATAAAAATAAACACAGGCAAACATTTCACTAACTTTCAAACATTGACATCAATAAAATCAAAAATAATACTCGACGCCATCTTCCTAGGTGCTCTACACTACTTACCTCAGCTAATCAATATGTTACCTGTAACAATACAAATATGTATTAGAAACATATCTGAAGTAACTTAAATAAACAAAGGCAAACATTTCACTAACTTTCTTACATTGACATCAATAAAGCAAAAATAATACTCGACGCCTTCTTCCCAGGTGCTCTACACTACTTACCTCAGCTAATCTATTTGTTACCTGTAGCAATACAAATATGTATTAAAAACATATCTGAAGTAACTTAAATAAACAAAGGCAAGCATTTCACTAACTTTCTTACATTGACATCAATAAAGCAAAAATAATACTCGACGCCATCTTCCCAGGTGCTCTACACAACTTACCTCAGCTAATCTATGTGTTACCTGTAACAATACAAATATGTATTAGAAACATATCTAAAGTAACTTAAATAAACAAAGGCAAACATTTCACTAACTTTCTTACATTGACATCAATAAAGCAAAAATAATACTCGACGCCTTCTTCCCAGGTGCTCTACACTACTTACCTCAGCTAATCTATTTGTTACCTGTAGCAATACAAATATGTATTAAAAACATATCTGAAGTAATTAGAATAAACAAAGGCAAACATTTCACTAACTTTCTTACATAGACATCAATAAGCAAAAATAATACTCGACGCCATCTTCCCAGGTGCTCTACACTACTTACCTTAGCTAATCAATGTGTTACCTGTAACAATACAAATATGTATTAGACACATATCTGAAATAATTAAAATAAACAAAGGCAAACATTTCACTAACTTTCTTACATTGACATCAATAAGCAAAAATAATATTCGACGCCAACTTCCCAGGTGCTCTACACTACTTACCTCAGCTAATCAATGTGTTACCTGTAACATTACAAATATGTATTAGACACATATCTGAAATAATTAAAATATACACAGGCAAACATTTCACTAACTTTCTTCCATTGACATCAATCAAATCAAAAATAATACTCGACGCCATCTTCCTAGGTGCTCTACACTACTTACCTCAGGTAATCAATATGTTACCTGTAACAATACAAATATGTATTAGAAACATATCTGATATAATTAAAATATACGCAGGCAAACATTTCACTAACTTTCTTGCATTGACATCAATAAAAATAAAAATAATACTCGACGATAACTCCCCAGGTGCTCTACACTACTTACCAAAGCTAATCAATCTGTTATACCTGTAACAATACAAATATGTATTAGAAACATATCTGAAGTAATTAAAATACACACAGGCAAACATTTCACTAACTTTCTTACATTGACATCAATAAAGCAAAAATAATACTCGACGCCATCTTCCCAGGTTCTCTACACTACTTACCTCAGCTAATCTATGTGTTACCTGTAACAATACAAATATGTATTAAAAACATATCTGAAGTAACTTAAATAAACAAAGGCAAGCATTTCACTAACTTTCTTACATTGACATCAATAAAGCAAAAATAATACTCGACGCCATCTTCCCAGGTGCTCTACACAACTTACCTCAGCTAATCTATGTGTTACCTGTAGCAATACAAATATGTATTAGAAACATATCTGAAGTAACTTAAATAAACAAAGGCAAACATTTCACTAACTTTCTTACATTGACATCAATAAGCAAAAATAATACTCGACGCCATCTTCCCAGGTGCTCTACACTACTTACCTCAGCTAATCAATGTGTTACCTGTAACAATACAAATATGTATTAGACACATATCTGAAATAATTAAAATAAACAAAGGCAAACATTTCACTAACTTTCTTACATTGACATCAATAAGCAAAAATAATACTCGACGCCAACTTCCCAGGTGCTCTACACTACTTACCTCAGATAATCAATGTGTTACCTGTAACATTACAAATATGTATTAGACACATATCTGAAATAATTAAAATATACACAGGCAAACATTTCACTAACTTTCTTCCATTGACATCAATCAAATCAAAAATAATACTCGACGCCATCTTCCCAGGTGTTCTACTCTATTTAGCTTGGATAATCAATGTGTTACCTGTAACAATACAAATATGTATTAGATACATATCTGAAGTAACTAAAATAAACAAAGGCAAACATTTTACTAACTTTCATACATTGACATCAAGAAAAAGAATAAAAATACTCGACGCCATCTTCCCAGGTGCTCTAATTTACTTGCCTTAGCTAATCAATGTCTTACCTGTAACAATACAAATATGTATCAGACACATATCTGAAATAATCAAAATAAACACAGGCAAACATTTCACTAACTTTCTTACATTGACATCAATAAAAGCAAAATTATATTCGAGTCCATCTTCCCAGGTTCTCTAATTTACTTACCTTAGCTAATCAATGTGTTACCTGTAACAATACAAATATGTATCAGACACATATCTGAAATAATCAAAATAAACACTGGCAAACATTTCACTAACTTTCTTACATTGACATCAATAAAAGCAAAATTATATTCGAGTCCATCTTCCCAGGTTCTCTAATTTACTTACCTTAGCTAATCAATGTGTTACCTGTAACAATACAAATATGTATTAGACACATATCTGAAATAATCAAAATAAACACAGGCAAACATTTCACTAACTTTCTTACATTGACATCAATAAAAGCAAAATTATATTCGAGTCCATCTTCCCAGGTTCTCTAATTTACTTACCTTAGCTAATCAATGTGTTACCTGTAACAATACAAATATGTATCAGACACATATCTGAAATAATCAAAATAAACACAGGCAAACATTTCACTAACTTTCTTACATTGACATCAATAAAAGCAAAATTATATTCGAGTCCATCTTCCCAGGTTCTCTAATTTACTTACCTTAGCTAATCAATGTGTTACCTGTAACAATACAAATATGTATCAGACACATATCTGAAATAATCAAAATAAACACAGGCAAACATTTCACTAACTTTCTTACATTGACATCAATAAAAGCAAAATTATATTCGAGTCCATCTTCCCAGGTTCTCTAATTTACTTACCTTAGCTAATCATTGTGTTATCTGTAACAATACAAATATGTATCAGACACATATCTGAAATAATCAAAATAAACACAGGCAAACATTTCACTAACTTTCTTACATTGACATCAATAAAAGCAAAATTATATTCGAGTCCATCTTCCCAGGTTCTCTAATTTACTTACCTTAGCTAATCAATGTGTCACCTGTAACAATACAAATATGTATTAGACACATATCTGAAATAATCAAAATAAACACAGGCAAACATTTCACTAACTTTCTTACATTGACATCAATAAAAGCAAAATTATATTCGAGTCCATCTTCCCAGGTTCTCTAATTTACTTACCTTAGCTAATCAATGTGTCACCTGTAACAATACAAATATGTATTAGACACATATCTGAAATAATCAAAATAAACACAGGCAAACATTTCACTAACTTTCTTACATTGACATCAATAAAAGCAAAAATAATACTCGACGCCAACTTCCCAGGTGCTCTACACTACTTACCTCAGCTAGTCAATGTGTCACCTGTAACAATACAAATATGTATTAGACACATATCTGAAATAATCAAAATAAACACAGGCAAACATTTCACTAACTTTCTTACATTGACATCAATAAAAGCAAAATTATATTCGAGTCCATCTTCCCAGGTTCTCTAATTTACTTACCTTAGCTAATCATTGTGTTATCTGTAACAATACAAATATGTATTAGACACATATCTAAAATAATCAAAATAAACACAGGCAAACATTTCACTAACTTTCTTACATTGACATCAATAAAAGCAAAATTATATTCGAGTCCATCTTCCCAGGTTCTCTAATTTACTTACCTTAGCTAATCAATGTGTTACCTGTAACAATACAAATATGTATTAGACACATATCTAAAATAATCAAAATAAACACAGGCAAACATTTCACTAACTTTCTTACATTGACATCAATAAAAGCAAAATTATATTCGAGTCCATCTTCCCAGGTTCTCTAATTTACTTACCTTAGCTAATCAATGTGTTACCTGTAACAATACAAATATGTATTAGACACATATCTGAAATAATTAAAATAAACACAGGCAAACATTTCATTAACTTTCTTACATTGACATCAATAAAAGCAAAAATAATACTCGACGCTATCTTCCCAGGTGCTCTAATTTACTTACCTTAGCTAATCAATGTGTCACCTGTAACAATACATATATGTATTGGAAACATATCTGAAGTAATTAAAATAAACACAGGCAAACATTTCACTAACTTTCTTACATTGACATCAATAAAAGCAAAAATAATACTCGACGCCATCTTCCCAGGTGCTCTACACTACTTACCTCAGCTAGTCAATGTGTTACCTGTAACAATACAAATATGTTTTAGAAACAAATCTGAAATAATTACAATATACCCTGGCAAACATTTCACTAACTTTCTTACATAGACATCAATAAGTATATATATTAAAGAGGTCCAATTCGCTTCGCTCTTGTAAGTGTCTTTGCCCTTGAGGGTTTTGACGCTGTGCATATGTCAGGTAACCTCCACTCACTATGCTCGTTTCGGGTTACGAGGTTGTTCCTGTACTTCTAACTATAACAATATCACATTTTCTTAGGAGGTCAAGATTATAAATTATATTTGTCACATTATAGATGTGGGGTTGACATTATTACATGCAGAATTGAAGTGGGCATATTTTTATTTATTTTAATGTGTCATAATTTAAATAGCACAAGATATATGAACAAAAAATTATTAAAAATGTTCGACTTTATTATTATTCTTTATTAATGTTCGACGTAAACTGGGTAAGTCAAATGAACAAATTAAAAAAAAAAGTCTATACGGTAAAGAGTGAGTTATAAATTTATTTTAATTAGTCCAGTTCATTAAACATGTCATACATGGGCCATGAAAATTTAAGCCAGAATTTGTTCTGTTTGAAGTATGTTCTTTCTGTACATGTAAAGTTAAGGTGGGAAAATAAAACCTGAAAACCTAAAAACGGTATTGTAATTTTTTCAACTTAAGTGAAAACTCATAAATTCTGTGATATTAAAAAACAACTAACATTTAATACACTCTATTTTACTGCTGTCATTGTTGTACACAAGTGGTGGTATATACATGGATTGTAACAAAACCTGGACGTTTAATTTTGTAAAACTACTCTGCCAGATTAATGAGTTTTGTAATGAAATATTCAACTGTTTGAGTGAGGAGATGTGATATATGATGCTGGAAACGCAGTGCTTTGAAATGAAATAACCAGGGTTGGAATTACAAGTGAAATTTATGTTCTGCAGTTTATATTACTAGTGGAAAAACTAGAGTGTCATGATTCGATAAATATTAGTGTTAAATATTAAAATTTATATTCTATTAATCATTAGTACAACACGCAGATCCGCCTGTGTAGATATCGGGCAATATGTGTAGAATGTTATTTATATCGAATTTTTCCCGCGTGCCATATACGAGTTATATTATTTAATATGTTCGGCTCGCCTATAATATAAAAATAAAACCGGTGAGGGTTTTTGTAAAAAAAAATAATAATAATAAAATACGGGTGTAGGTATATTTATACGAAAACCCCACCTTGAATTTATGGATACAATTCATACTGCATAATGTACTGAGTAGAACATAATAAATAATGAAAATCGTTTAGGATACGCGGGCAGAATTCGTTATAAATAAGATTACACATATATTGCCCGATTTCTACACAGGCGGACCTGCGGGTTGTACATAACCTGCGTATTGTAAATACTAATGTTAATAAAATATAAATATGTATCTCTAACACGACATTCAGATATAAATGTTCAAGGGAGACTTCGTCGGAAAAATGTGAACAGAGATCTAACCAAAGACTACGTGAAAAAAAAAAAAAGATCCAACTAGGTGCCTCGTAATTGATACCTCGATGATGTCCAACTAGACACCTCGTAATATCCACTATGGTGAGCACAGGAGTATTAATACTAAGCAAACAACAAGTGAAAACCTAGAGCAGTAAAACACAAGTATAATTATTTAAATTTAAATAATATATATTGAATAGGTACTTAAAATATTCAATTACACTTTTACATGGAAATATAATGGTAATATCAAAATATTACTTATGTAAATACAATAGAATACAAAAATCATACAGTGAATCATAAAACAAGTTGATAAACTTACCAAGCCTCACCATACAATGTAATACAAACAGATCTTCAAAATTGAGATTCCAAAAGTTGATAAATTAAGAATTAAATAGTATTGTTAGATCAAGAGGTCCATTAAGTTTGTTTAAAAAGGTTGTTACACAGGTTTTCTAAACCACGTAAATAATTGTAAATATCATATTTTCTTCACCCGGTTAGGTTAGGTTAGGTTAGGTTAGGTTAGATTAGGTTAGGTTAGATTAGGTTAGGAACAAATGAGACTTGTAAATGTCTATTTATTAAAAATTATTATTTGCTTCACTCATATCAGGGCCTTGTCCGTGGAGGGCTTCTAAGCTGTATATTTACAAAGGGCACCGTCACTGGCTACGCTCGTGTGAGTAAAACGAGTCTGCTCGATCTTGTAAAAATACGAACAACCCTTAAAGAACTAACTATAGTGAGTACAAGATTAGCAATCCGACTGTGGCACTACTGAAGCAGAGAAAGATGATCATACAATTTACAAAAAATTTAATTCTTTTTCAAAATGAAAAAAGAAATGAATTTATGAATAAATTATGAGTAAAGAAATTTTGATTTAAACAATTTAACAATAACTTTTTACCTACCACTTTCATTGCAGTGGTAAAATTAGTAATGTGATAAAGGTACGAGAAAATGTCCAATTTAGTTTAACTTTGTCACATGGACTCAACTCAACTGTCACTATGGCGACGGCACGACTTATTCGATTCCTGTATCTTTATATTCGTAATTTATTGCTTCTCTTTGAAAGAGATTGAAGGGTTTGTTTTTATTCAATTTCATTATCGTTTCAAACGTATAGCGGTCTATAGTGTACTTATGTATAACTAAATTTCAAATTGAAAATGTCAAAATGGCCGCCATTTTAAACAGTTTTTTGATTATATTTCGTGTGGTAATGAAATTATAGCACACTAAATTAGAACAAATCAATTCTGTCTAATGGTACCCCTCTCTATGATGATAAATAGTGAAGATATCGTTAAGAACTGTAATTTAGCTTTATCCCGTCAAAATGGCTATCCTAGATTGAGATTCGCTCAGTGTACATATATTAATTTACCACTCGATCCGACGACTCAGTAACGAATAATAAAAGCAGATCCAAGTTCACCGAAAAAAGTTACCCTCGCAACATTTCGTCCTTCCGCAAACTTACATATTTCGCAAAACAATTGTAAAGATATTCAGCTAATGCTGAAGTTTCGTTGATTTCTAAAATAAAATAAAATAATTATTACAAATCTATTGCTTATATTTTATAGTTTTGAGGTTATAAGTTTAGTGAAAACTCTCTTACACAACTTGATCATAATCACAACGTTTAGTTATTGTTAGATGCTGATTTTAAAGGTGCACACAATTGAGTTAGTTAAACTTTCATGAGTACAAATTTCAGGTGAAAACGTATCATCAAAATATTATTTTATTTTAAAATTGTTAACCATTTTAAAATTTACCGTTTGTTTTATTAAAAAGTTTGTTCAATAATTTTTAGTAAATACAGTGTCTTTCACGATCAGTCTGTCTAAAAGTGTATCTAGACATCAAATGAAATAATAAAATAAACCAAATAATAAGATTGTTTCTTATTGTCTCTTTTTCTTCTACTAAAGAAAACAAACAAAACAGCATTTTTTCCCTTTTTCATGGAATTTCGGACAATATCGCTTTATTTGATATATATATTTTATCAAGTCTCTCTTCTCCAACTCTTGTTCTTTTCCGATACTGACCCAATTAGAGTATACCAGGCCTGTGGTTCTTTATTTTATGTTATAGCTTTCCTCTATTCTTAAGGGAGAATTTCTTTTTTGGGGTTTAAGCAAAAATGAATTTTTTTAAATTCAAAAATAAGTAATAATTACATAACGCATTAGGTAACAATACAATTATTTGCACTATTTCGTCTCTACTAATTTTTGGAATGAAACAAAATCTATTAATTTTTCTCTTAACTGTTCAAAAATACGTTTTAAAACCGTTTATTTTATACACAGTTTATAAAATGCAATAAGTTGAATCCTTTTAATACTGATAAGTTATATCCCTATTTTTGTTTTTTTGTTTTAAAAGATAACCGAAAAATTTGTAAAAACTAATTAAGCCTATTTGTAATTCCTTTCTTGGAGGAATATATATTCTTTGACCTGTAGTTCTTTCATTAGGTCTGGTTAGGTAACCATCTAGTCTGGTAATTTACTATCGAATTTGACAGTTCTTAAAACAGAACTATTTTCACGGATCACAAAAAACATCGATAGATTTTACTTATAATTGATGAAATATTTTTCGAAATAACCTCAAAATGCCATGATATAGTTATGCTGTTTTCAGATAATAAATCGTGAAAGATAAAAAGTGACATACGGTGTAAAGATGTAGAGAAATGAAAACCCTGTTGGGAAGACGAATTGGCGATATTTTCCACTAAAATCGCTTGGACAATATCAATACTTATTTACCATTAATTATATTTCATTTATGCCAACTCATAAAGAAAAGAATTTCATCAACAATATAAATCGCTCAACAAAGAAATAGCAATATAGCCTAGGTCTACTTACTTGAAATTCAGAACATCAAACCAAGCTGTATGTTACAATAAATAAAACAGAATAAATTAACACAACACAATGCACTTTGAACGGATAAACACGTATCACACTATGATTCACAGGAAAAATAAACATAACCTATAAATCCGATACATTACGAACGACAACTGGTAGCAAACTAAGTCAGTAACTAAGGTAGAGTTGTTGTAGCAGCTGGACTTTGATTAGAAGAGATAAGGAATTGTCAAGGCAGTGGCTAAATAGTCAAGGCCTTATAATTATTTATCAGTTCATTGATGTTATCGCATACAACAAAGCCATAGTTCTGAGATTGTAATAGAACCAAATGAAGTAGTATAAATAAATTATGCATGAAAATGACACAACCTTTCACTCTCAATTAGAACCTAAACAAATAAATATTGCAATAACGTAGGCCTAATACTAAAATACGGCGTTGAAGATTTTCATAATTATTTTTTAAATTGTTTTTTAACGTTCTTCTTTTTCTCCTGTGTTATTTAAAGACGAAAAACTATTCGTTCCACATTGCTTAACACAAATGGAAGAAAATAACATAAAACAAAATCCCCCTCGCCCTCGAATATTTCAATAGAGTCAGAGTTGTAAAAGTACAAGTGTTGGGAAAGAGATACCGAGAGAAACGATGAAAGAGAGGGACATAACTCAAAACTACACGGAGAAAAGTGTATATCCAGCTAGGAAATTTGGGATTGACAAATCCTTACACAGGTTAAATGGCCCCTTAAAAAGTAAACACGAATTTTAATGTATATACATTTTAAGTTACAATTAAAGATATGAGCTTATATATACAGATATCGGGATGTTGTGACACTTATTAAACTGTCAGCACATACTTTCTCACAAACCCATTCGTCGTCAATTCCCAAAAATGTCAATAGGATGTTATCTGTCCATAAGAAGTAAATATGTCATTTACCCCGTCTTACATGGGACAATATCTTTAAAATTACCAATGATATTTTGATGAAACTTTAGAGATACATCAAGGTAAACGAAAGGCAAAAAGACACTGTAATTTATAAATAATTTGGAATATTCCGAAAACGACCAACGGTAATTGAAGAAAGGACAATTTATTGTTTTACTGTTTGGCATATATGTGGTATAGGAAAATTATATTTCAAAAATCAATATCTATTTTTTTGAATATTGATCACTTTTAATATCCCCTGGATACAAAAAAGTATATTTTGGGATGATGTATGTCTGTTGATGTCATCCGTGGTCTGTGCAGTGAAGATTTTGAATACATTTTTCCAAAGCCCATTGTTTGACCTTATCTCGGAAATTTTGTTATGAATCTAATATTGGGCTCAGCTCCCATATTGGCTCTAACAAATTTGATCAAATATATCTCGAGTATTGCCTCTAAGGGCCCAAACCAAACGCAGTGATCGTCATATCTCCAAAAATAATGGTTCGTGAGTTACTTGAAAAAAACCATGGCACTATTATAAAATAATTTTTTCTCAAAACCTGTTCAACCGATTTCATTCAAATTTTAGTTTTAAATATGAAAATTCGTAAAACAAAAACCGAAAAAAAAAATCATGTTAAAAGCATTTAAAAGTTAACACTGTAAAATGATGTGATGACTAGGCTGGGCTGGGCAAGTAATACAATGGCGTCAGAAAATAATTTAAATATTTATTATTGTACTTATACTGTGTACACTATATTATTAAAAAATATCCTGTCAAAAGCATTCAAAATTTAACGCTGTAAAATTATGTGATAGCTAGGCTGGGCTGGGCAACATGAACACACACACTCACACACACACACACACACACACACACACACACACACACACACACACACACACACACACACACACACACACACACACACACACACACACACACACACACACACACACACACACACACACACACACACACACACACACACACACACACACACACACACACACACACACACACACACACACACACACACACACACACACACACACACACACACACACACACACATTTCACGTTTATGGTCCTGGTAAAATTGATAATATCTTACAAATATCTCCAAAAGTATATTTCGAAACTACGATAAAAATATATTTTAGTATCGTAGTTTGTAAGGCAGGATGGACGTTAATTAAAACACATTTCGTTCAAAAGACGCAATGGTTTATTATTTCACTTTTTTGTCTTTTATTTTTCATTTGAAAGGAACAACTGAAAAGGAACGAAAGTTGAAATATAGCTTATAGCAACAAAGAGATATAAAAACAAAGGCACTGGGAGTGAATATGGACAGTGTAATGAGAGTGGGAATATTCAAACAAAGCCACGTGTTTTCTGTGAAAATAACGCCAGTCACTAGTATTAAAAGCTTGAGCAATCACTGTAAATTTTTCAAAAATATTCTAATAAACGTTCGTAATTTGTCTAACGTTAAATGATTTCATCCTTTCTTCTTCTTGTTTATTGTACAGTCATCCTTGTGGAAATTAGTTACGAGGATTTATTGCGATCCCAAATGATGTGCTAGACATAGTCACTACCTAAAAGATTTATTAACTCAACTAACTTTAGAACACTTCTAACAAAGTTAACTTGAGGGACGGTAAACCCTCTAATCTATACCCAATTATCTCAATTCAATGCTGTTCAAGATGTATAGCCACTGCCCTGCTCAGTGAGTATCTCTGTCTGTTCGGTGCAAATTTTGCAATCGATTCTAAACTAACTTCTCGATGAGCCTGAGATTTCAAATTTTAAACACAGCTCAGAACAGGATGATAATGCAATATAACCTTGCATTCTTGTCTGTCTGTCAATTGCTGCTATGGTAAGAAAGCAGTTAAATTTGGGTGACTGGCCAGTGTAGCAGCGCGATTTAATGCAGTTTGTGCACACATTATTTAAATTACCAGTTGAGAAGTATGGAACAAGTAATGGTAGGATATTTACGACCTATTACTGGTAAATATTATTTTATTGGTCTGCGAAATTAGTGGAAGGACATCGAATTTCTCTTTATCGATGAGATTTCTATGGTTTCATACGAAATGTTTTGGATGATTGATTCTAGATTGCGACAACAGAAAACAAGAAGGGAAATGAACCGTTCGTAGGCATCAATGTTATGATTGTTGGACATTTGTTAATATCATCTAGATTTTTTACATCGATCGCAGCATTTTACACACACAAGACTAAAAAGCAGATAATAATTAATTAAATAAAAACTTTTTTTTACTACGTTTAAAAAACGGACTAAAATGTATAAAATCATTTCTCTTATCACCATATGATTTATAGCCTTATGTACATTCCTAATTCCTTACAAATTTGGTCCTGAAAATTTGTGATCTTGAACTTTAATAGCTATGAAAATACTTGTAAGATTTAAAATGAAAAAAGTGAAGCTCATGCAATACATAAGTAGTGTAATCAGCAGTCGATGTTGTTGAGAAAACTACTTATATTCCTAACGATTTCTCCTAATTAGACCATAATCTTCTATAAACTATTTCAACCCCCACGTGTTTCGTTTTAAAACGTACAAGTATTTTCAAATCTATTTTCAGGACAATCTGTATGGCGTTGGGTATCTGTAATGGGGTTATATATAAGTATGGGGTTAAATTCAATCATTTTATACTTTTCGTTCGTTTTAAAAACGTGGTTTAAATAAATCCTAGTATATGGTAATGAAGAGAAATGACGGAAATAATAGATCATGTAGAGTGAAAAATAACGATAAATAGAATTTCAAAGTATACGGATATTTAAGTATCTAAAATACCTGCTCATGGGCAGAAAGAGCAAATGTCAAAAGAAAATAAAGACAATTTCCAATGTGTTATTTTTCCCTTCAAGACACCTTCATGTTCAAAAGCTTATGTACAACAACTTAAACTAGAATTTATAAAACCATATTAGTTCATGTAGTTCTATGTGCTTCTGAATGACAATGACAAAACCTCAGCAAGTTTTATTAGATTTTGAAGTGGGAGGAGGATATT
Source organism: Aphrophora alni (assembly GCA_963513935.1). NCBI lineage: Eukaryota > Metazoa > Arthropoda > Insecta > Hemiptera > Aphrophoridae > Aphrophora > Aphrophora alni. The sequence goes on from OY740770.1 coordinate 19,573,282, forward strand.
CTGAGACGAATCATTAGAGGAGTTCAATTTTATGGAACATGGCGGAATAAAACAAACAACGATCTGTAAAATGTATATGCATAGCCGGACTTTGTTGTAATTATTAGGTAAAGAAAGATTAGATGTTCATGGTATGTTCGAAGAGTCAGAGACGTGAAAAGATAGTTCCTTCTGGAAGGCACAGGAAAGAATGTATAGAAGAAATGGAGGAGGATCTTTTTGAAACTGAAGAATTGAAGGTGGAGATGGAACGCATCTTGTTTTTAGAATACAAACTAACTTAGAGAAGAGTTGTTCAGGAGGTCAGAGCTCTTCAGAAACGGTAGTGCCGAGGAGTATGTAAAGAAAAAAGATGTAATTTATTTGCAGGGTGAATAAAGTGATATTTTAGTCATACTAACTTAATGTACTCAATGTCCTCTGTCTACAAAGCGAATAGCCTGTAACGTTTACTGTTGTTGCTCATTACTCTGCATATCTGGACGTACATTTCTTTTAATTCTAGAAAGTACTCCGATATAGCCAAGTGTTGACACATACTAGTTCTGGTGCAGTTTCAAGATAATCCCGACAAAATTTTACTAAAATTCAATTAAAATCTAGTACTTTAAAAAATCCTGAAAGTTACTTCGTTAAATTAATGAAATATCAATGTTCTTAAACCCTTTGCACTTTTCTTATAAATTAATGTTTATTGATTAAAATTACATCAAATTTTAAGTCCCAAATAATAATTATTTACAATTTAAAAAGCAAATAAATTATGACCATATTATAAATTGCCGTTGTAATACTTGACACAAATGTGTGACTTTTAAAATTATTAGAAGTTATAGAAATAAAATAATTTGTATTAATGCAAATATATTTTTACATGTATAATAAATATTACATAAAAATATTTTTTGTAGAGGACACAATTTTAAAATGTTTTCGGGCATAAGTATCTTATTTTATTACATTTCCATAAGAAATTAAACTAGTAGAGTCGGTTTCATGAAGAAAGGTTTTTTATGTTCCATGTTTGTCTATTCCAAGATTCTGTAGTAGTAGTTTTAAAACTATAGCTCATGTTATAGAACAATATGTTATAGAAAATAACATTATTGGAATATTCACTTCTAGTCAATTATTATTTAAGAACATTTATCAGAAAATAGTTGCAATGTAGCACGGTTTAGTAGTCATTAATTATAACATTCAAGTGAAGGTAAATAATACCACACCAATCCATCATAGTCCTAAACAGAAAGAAAGACATCAAGCGGAATAAAAAAGTTCCTTTAAATATTCTGTATTTTATTTTATTCTTTAAACAGACAAGGCTTTGTAAAAGCATAAATTCTGGAACATACGAAATATAATATGTCTTTCTTATGTCAGAATATTAATATCAACAACACACCTCATATGACAAATTGGTTGTCATAAAATTGAGAAAAGGATGTGACATTTGTTTCTGTGTATCACTTAAAATGCTACCACCCGCTTTAACCTTCAACTCTTCGAATATAAAATTGTCTAACCATCTCTTAGCTAAGGCTCACTATGAGGATGAAACTTTCTTCTCTTAGACATTTAGGCCGATCTCACACTGGAACCGAGTACACACGAAAGCCGGCTATGTACGACAACGGACGACTTGGCCGGCCGCTCTCACACTAGGACAGACAACGTACGACCACCGCCAATGTACGGCTTGATTTCTTTTTTATTTACTGTGTCGAGTGCGGATGTCGTATTTGATTTTATATATTTTTTATTTCTAGTTTTTAAACACACAAATACAATTTCCTTAACGATAAATTTACAATTAAAACAATGGCAATAACGTTCAAATGAAAAAAATACAGAATCTATGTTAAAAGTCGTACGACCTACGGACAAAAATCCGAGCAAGTTGGGATCGAGTCGCAGGTCGGAGCTAAACGCACGTGGTCGCACAACAACGGGTCCAATGTGAGAGCTCCAATTACATTATCAACGTTGGGAAG